>CAUYLG010017131.1:0-409760 GCA_963573385.1 Cacajao melanocephalus
TTAAGTACAATTATCGGCATAAAAGAGGTTTTTAATACCTATTCCTAGATTGTATTCCAGCCTGGGCAATAGAGCAAGAATTCTGTTCTCTCTCCCCCTTTTTTCTTTCTTCTTCTTTCTTTCTCTCATAAAAAAAAAAGATTAATCATGTACATAACAAAAGCAGATTCTGGATTTGGATATGGTTCATGATACCTGAACTCAGAAACAATAAATATGAACATTGTCTCCCCTTTACCCTCTTGCCTTTCTCATATATTTTGTCTTCTCTCAAGTACAGAAGGGCAGGACTCACAACGTATAGCACCTTGTCTATGCAGCCTTCGCATTTTCATCCCTGGTCACCAATAGGTGGGGCATAGGCGTTATCCTCATCTTTTGCCTTCAAATAGATTGAAACATGATCTTGACATTTTGCCCATCCTCAGGTCTCTAGCATTAAAATTATTATTTTATTAGTCTGTGCAACTACTTGTAACAAAAGTTTTTGTGATTTTCATTGAGGCTAGCAGGTACCACAAATCATGTGTGTTAGAAGCCATGACAAGAGTAGGCACATTCAGGAGAATCATCATTGAGCTACTGCAAGCCCTCAAGGAGAGGCTGGGAAA
This sequence comes from Cacajao melanocephalus, assembly GCA_963573385.1. Taxonomy (NCBI): domain Eukaryota; kingdom Metazoa; phylum Chordata; class Mammalia; order Primates; family Pitheciidae; genus Cacajao; species Cacajao melanocephalus. Next base: position 612 of record CAUYLG010017131.1, read on the forward strand.
CCAGGCTGCTAGAAGCAAGATGCAAGGCAGAAAGCTGATACACCAAAAGACTGAGAAGTATCCAACAGAAATAATGGAGCTGGACAAGAAGTCAAAGTCCTTCTGTGGCTCAGGCCCTTTATCTGTTTCCTGCCAAAGGTAAGAATCTCAACGTAGTGGGTCCTGCAGCCAGAAGCAGGAGATGGGGCCAGAGTAGGGAGGAGGAGATCAGTGCAACTCCGCTAAGGTGACAAGAAATATTTTCATATCTGCTTCCAGAGACTACTGTAGTTTGCTGAAACTACAAAGAACTCTCTGTCGAACTGGTAAGCAGTGGTACTCCTTTGTATCTGTCCGCATTCCACTTGCTAGTTTCATCTATTCTTTTCACTAAACCCTGTAGAAACTTTTGCTTTGTGAAAGAAAGTGTTAAGAGGATGAAAAACATCTTAACAACTGGGAGAAAATAGTTCCAAAACCCATATCTGAAAACGTTAAGCACTTCAGTAGTAGAGTCCTTGAACTCTTAGTTCAGTCTCCACTGGATTGACATACAACTATACTACAAACAATGCCATCTTATATAACTGTATTACCAAATCAAAAACAGGGTATTTAAATTGGTACCACGCTGGTAAATCGACTTCATACCTTGAACAGAGTATATAAGGGACTCTCAAAAGCAAAAAGAAAACAATATAACTATAAATTGTGGAAAAGACATGAATAGACATTTTGCCAAAGAGAAGCTATGATGACAAATAAGCACGTGGAATGATGTTTAATGTTAGCCATCAGGAAAACACACATTGAAACTACAGTGAGACATCATCAACTACCTATCAGAATGGCCAAAATGAAAATAGTGACATCACCAAATGCTGGGGAGAACGTGGAGACTGGATCATTCATACGTTGCTGGTGGGGATGTAAAATGATACAGCCACTCCAGAAGAGTATGACAGTTTATTATAAAACTATGTAATCATTTACCACACAACCCAGCAATTGCACTCTTGGGCAATTATCTCAGAGAAATAAAAGTGTACATCCACATAAAAACCTGTACATGAATTTTCACAGCAGCTTTATTCATAGTAGTAGAAAACTGAAAGCTATTAAAATATCCCTGGTACAAACTCTGGTATATATCTGTAATGGAATACTACCCAGCAACAAAAAGGAATGAAATTTTCAATATATGCATCAATTTGAATGGAATTCAGGTGCATCATTCTGAGTGAATAAAAAGCCAATATCAAAAGATTACATACTATATGATTGCATTTATATAATATATAATATTATTTAATATCCTTTAAATGACAAAACCACAAAAATGGAAAATAGACTAGTGGTTGCCAGGAGACAGAGACGAGGGTAGGAGATGGGTGTGAATATAAAGCGGTAGCACAGAGGAGTTCCTCTGTGGAGATAGAACAGTTCTGTGTCTTGATTGTGATGGTAATTGCACAAATTTATAGATGAATCAAATGGCCTAGAGCTAGATATGTGTGTGCACACACACACATAGTGTATATAAAAACTGGTGAAATATAAATAAGGTCTATAGTCTAATAATAGTGCACTAATATCAGCTTCTTGGCTTTGCTGTTGTACTACAGTTATGTCAGATTACACCATTGCAGAGGTTGGATGAAGGGCTCAAGAGACTCTATTACTACTGTTCCAACATGCTATAAATATATAATTAATTCAACATGAATAATTAGGAAAAATACTGCCCAGAAAAGATACCAAAGTAAGCACGTTTGTATACTGCTGTGAAAGGTAGATTGTTGCAATAATTAAGATTCCCACAATAATTCTTACTCTTTAATCCTGTAGGAACGTATCTTTGGGAGTTAAACAGTTAGTTGTTTAAAATGCATGTGGAAAAATGTTCACAGCATTCTAGCAATGAGTTAGAAACAATCTGACTATTTAACAGTGGAGTTATGCCTAAGCTTTATCCCTAAGGTGGATTATCATGCAGCCAATAAAAACTATGATTTTGAAAAATATTGCCGGGTTCCGTGGCTCATGCCTGTAATCCCAGCAGATTGGGAGGCAGAGGCGGGCAGATCAACTGAGCTCAGGAGTTTGAGACCCACCTGACCAACATGGAGAAACCCCGTCTCCACTAAAAATGCAAAATGAGTCGGGCGTGGTGGTGCATGCCTGTAGTTCCAGCTACTCGGGAGGCTGAGGCAGGAGAATCACTTGAACCCGGGAGGCAGAGGTTGTGCTGAGCTGACATCGCACCATTGCACTCCAGCCTGGGCAACAAGAGCAAAACTCCATCTCAAGAAAGAAAAGAAAAAGGAAAATATTTGGTATGTGTGGAAATTTCAGGTAATAATCTGGATATACAAAAATACACTATAATGCCAAAGTAAAAAACTAAAATCATGAATAAAATTCTAGAAAAAAACCATAATATTAACAAGTAGTTATATGTTATAATGTATCATATATTAGAATATATTATATATACAATGTATCTCTAGGTGGTTGGAATTTATGTAATTTTTAGTTCTTTAAACTTTACTAAAATTTCCAAATATTACACAATGAACATCCATTACTTTGTAAGAAAAAAGTGTGTATGTGTGTGTATATGCATACATATATATTAGATATACATATTATAGATAATGTATACTTAATATAAACTATATATTATATACAATATGTGTTAATATCACATATTATATATAATATATATTAAGTATATACACATATTATATATGTATGCTTAAGTATGATCTAGATTAGTATTTCTCAGACTTTCATGGGCTCTGATTAAAATGCAGATCGTGATTCAGACGATCTGGAGCAGGGCCTGAGATTCTGCATTTCTAACAAGCCCCACACTATGCTGATGTTGCAGCGTTCTAGCTTAGCCAAGCCCAAAATGCTTCTGAAACAATTCTGAGTAAACAGTAAACATTGTACCATTTACAACCATTTCATGGAGATACGCTGTAGGAAACTGACACTATGAAGGCCTCATAACAAACCTGTACCTGAACCAGATTCAGATCTGCTCTGACAAACAACAGCAGCAACTTTTGAAAAAAATTATCCGATTCTCAAAACTGACTAAGAATCCAGGGCCTCTTTTCAAGTAACCAAAAACATTTCTTTGATAAACTGTGTACAGAAACTACTTCATGTAGCAGAACTAGAGTCTCATTCCAAAACAAATTGCAAGTGGATCAAAGAGACAATGGTAATATACATATGGAAAATATGGATGAGTATTTTCTGCTGAATGAAAAAGCACCCCTATGGATGAATGCAGTAAAGGAATAATAACTAACACCGAGCACTTACTGCATCCCAGGTACTGTGTTAACTTTTTTATATGCATTATCTCATTTAATCTTCATATCAAAGTTATCAAACAGAATTGTATTATTTTCCTCAGTTACCAATGAGGACATTATTTCTAGTCCTCACAAACAATAATATAGGTATCATTATCCACATTTTACGGGGAATAAAACTGAGTCATAGAGAGAGAAGACAAGTGGCTCAGGGTCCCCCAGTTAGCATTTAGCAGAGTCCAGTTTCCATCTGAAAGTGACACTCCTCACTGCACTGTGTCTTTGAGAGAAAGAGCTACACATTAGCTGCATGCAAATCTAGCACTCCTGAATGCTGAAAATCATAAATAAAATGTAAAAAGCAAATAATAAACTAGAGAACTATTAGTAATAAGTGCAGCAAAAGATTATCACACTAATATATAAAGAGCTAATACAAATTGAAAGGAAAATGCTATGACACTAATGGAAAAATAGATTAAGAACAGGTACAATAATACATGAAAGAGAAAATGTGTGTTTCTGTGTGTTTGTGTACACATATGTGTGTGTGATATAGATACATTATACTAAAATGAAATTGGCCAAGGCATTAGTATCTTCTAGTGGTTAAAATATTAAATTATCATTAATTTTTTTGAGACAGAGTCTAGCTCTGTCACCCAGGCTGGAGTGATGTGGCATGATCTTGGCTGACTACAACCTCCACCTCTGGGGTTCAAGCAATTCTCCTACCTCGGCCTCCTGAGTAGCTGAGACTACAGGCATGTGCCACCACACCTAGTTAATTTTGTATTTTCTGTAGAGACAGGGTCTTACCATGTTGGCCAGGCTGGTCTCAACCTCCTGCCTCAAGGGATCCACTCACCTTGGCCTCCCAAAGTGCTGATATTACAGGTGTGAGCCACTGTGTGCAGCCAAACTATTAAATTATTTATTCGTAGTTTTATGCTTTTTGTGTTTTTCACATTGTCTGCAATGAGTACATATTACTTTTATAATATAGGAAAAATGAAACCTAGTTATCTTGGCCACAGACAACCTTGGTCTCATTGTAATTCCTAATCCCATGCTCCATTGTCCTCTGGAAGTTCTCATTGCATTTGACAAGTTTCTTTGGGACATCATTTATTCATCAGTTCACTAATTTATTTATCCATCTAGTAAACATTTATTGAGCACATAGTAGCGTATAGGCAGGCAATAAATAAGTAAAATACGCAGATGTGGGCTTTGCACACATAAAGCTATGTTAGACAAAGTGTATTAAACCATTCTCACATTGCTCTAAAGAACTACCTGAGACTGGGTAATTTATAAAGAAAAGAGGTTTCATTGACCCATGGTTCCACAGACTGTACAGGAAGCATGGCTGGGGAGGCCTCAGGAAAGTTACAATCATAGTGGAAGGTGAAGAGGAAAGAGGCACGTCTTACATGACCAGTGGAGGAGGAAGAGTGCAAAGGGGGAGGTGCTATACACTTTCAAACAACGAGATGTCATGAGAACTCACTGTCATAAGAACAGCAAGTGGGAAATCTGCTCCCATGATCCAATCACCTCCCACCAGGCCCCTTCTCCAACATTGGGGATTATAATTCAACATGAGATTTGGGCAGGGACACAGATCCAAACCATATAGCAGACCTTAAACAAATTGCATGATTAATTCATCATTCATAGTGCCTAAGATTCCTGGATCCGTTACAGATGGTTAACTGTACTCTGCTTGCTCCTATCATCACTATATCTACATAGGCTGTGTTAAATATCCACAGCATACTGAATTATCTATCTACCAGTCTTCAGTAAGAGGGTGATGTCTTATGGGATAAAAGAGCAAGGCATTTAAGACAGATACTGTCTCCAGTTACTTTTTACATTGAATTTTTATTGATATAATTGTAGATGCACATGCAGTGGTAATAAACAATACAGAGAGATTTCATATATCTTTTGCCCAGTTTCCCCCAATGGTAATGTTTTGCAAAACTATGGCAAAATGGGATACTGATATTAATACAATCCAGTTATCTATATTTACCCAGTTTAACTTGTACTCATTTGTGCGAGTGTGCACATGTGTGTATTTAGTTCTATGCATTTTTATCACCTTGTAGGTTTATATGACTACCACTACAATCAAGATACAGAACAGTTCCATGACCAAGGATCTTTTGTTCTGTCCATTTATAACCATACCCATTTTTCTCCTTTATCCCCTTCCCTCACACCTCCATCCCTAACCCCTAGCAGCCACTAATCTGTTCTTCAGAATATATAAATTGGCAAAGACATAAAGAGACATTTCAGGAAATAAGGCTTACAGATAACAAACATAGAAAAAGATATTAAAAATTATTTTCCACAAGGGAAATGCAAATTGAAACCATAATGAGATATCAAAATAGCCAAAATAAAAAATAGTGACAACACCAAATGCTGGTAAGGGTGCAGAGAAGCTGGATCACTTATGCAATCCACTGATGGTAGAAATGTAATATGATACAGCCACTCTGGAAGAAAGAGTGGCAGTGTCTCATAAAATTAAACATGCAGTTATCACACAGCCTAGCAATTGCACCCTTGGGAATTTACCCCAAGGAAGTGAAAATTTAGGTTCACACAAAAATCTGTTCATAGCAGCTTTACTTGTAATAGCCCAAAACTGAAAACCCCAGATATCTTTTAGCAGATAAATGGATTTTAAAAACTATGGTCCATCCATACCATCGAATACTACTCAGCAATACACACATCTTGGATGAAACTTCAGGGCATTATGGTTAGTGAAAAAAAAAAGCCGATCCCAAAAGGTTATACATTATTCCACTTATAAAACATTTTTAAAATGTAATACATCATAATTAATTGGTTTTTTTTTCAGTTTCATTCTCCTCAGGCCCTTTGACAAAATCAGCTTCTTGAATCAATAATTTAGATTATTTTTGCAGTCCCTAGCAGTGCATTAGCTTCAAGCACAAGAAGTGTGCCATATTTGGTAATCAAATCCAGCTTGCTATGATCTATATACAGTGTCATTGTACCATATAGTTTCAAGGGGCAGAGATAATGCTAAATAACTATTTCCAATTTACAGATGAAGAAACTGAGGTTCAAAGAGGTTAGAACCTTTGCAAAGATGACACAAGTTCTTAGTGCAGAGCCAGGATAAGGGCCATGAGATGTCCTCACTCTCTGCCCAGGGTTCTCTGTTTCACTCCACTCCTTCTCATTGGGTGTGGTGCCATTGTTTTCACTGTTTTCCTTACATTGCCAAAGGCATTTTCTTACTTTTTCAGAGAAGCCTCTGCTCCTGAGGTGATGCCAGCTATTTCGATTCCTTCTTGGAGGGACAGTTGTCTGGATATAAGGCAGGAGCACAGTGCTATATTTGAGAGCCCAAGCTCTACCACTTCTGAATACAGGACCTTAGGCAAGACATTTATTCCTTCTAAGACTCAGTTTCTCCACCTGTATAACAGGGATAATGACACTCACCTTGGAGGATTGCTGAGAGAATTAGAAATAATGTATGTAAGGCTTGCCACCTCAAAGGCTAATATTGGTATGATCCTCTTTGGTTCCTGGAAAGCCAGTAGTGTGCAGTCACTCATTCATTTGTCAACACAATTTGGGACCTTTTCTGTTTAGTATAAGACTTCTCCCTGGAGAGTGCTCTTCCTTAAGAACACCAACTCCAAAGTTCCAGGGTATTATTTTTCAATTAATTAATTAACTTTTTAGTTTCAAGGGTACATGTGCGGATAGGTTCTATAGATAAATTCCATGTCACGGGGGCTTGGTGTACGTATTATTTCATCACTGAGGTAATAACCATCGTTTCCAATATGTAGTTTTCAATCCTTACCCTCCTCTCACTCTGCACACTCAGACCTCAATGTCTATTGTTCCCTTCTGTGTCTCCATGTTGTATTAGGCCATTTTCACACTATTATAAAGAACTGCCTGAGACTCCGTCATTTACAAAGGAAATAAGTTTAATTGACTCACAGTTCAGTATGACTGGGGAGGCTTCAGGAAATTCATCATCGTAGCAGAAGGCGAAGGGGAAGCAAGGCATCTTCTTCACAAGGGAGTAGATCAAGAGAGTGAGGGTGGAACGGCCAGATGCTTATAAAACCATCAGATCTCATGAGAACTCACTCACTGTCACAAGAACAGCATGGGGGAAACCAGCCCCATGTTCCAATTACCTCCACCTGGTCCTGCTCTTGACATGTGGGGATTATGGGGATTAGAATATTTTGAGTGGGGACACAGGCAAACCATATCATTTCACCCCTGGCCCCTCGAAAATCTCATGTCCTCACATTTCAAAACACAATAATGCCTTTCCAACAGTCTTCCAAAGCCTTAACTCATTCCAGCATTAACCCAAAAGTCCAAGTCCAAAGTGTCATCTCAGACAAGGCAAGTCTATGAGCTCATAAAATCAAAAGCAAGTTAGTTACTTCCTATATACAATGAGGGTACAGTTATTGGGTAAATACACACATTCCAAATGGGAGAAATTGGCCAAACTGAAGGGGCTATATAGGCCCCATGCAAGTCCAACATCCAGAGAGGCAGTCATATCTTAAAGCTCCAAAATGATCTCATTTGACTACATGTCTCACATCCAAGTCACACTCATGCAAGAGGTGGGCTCCCATGGCCTTGGGCAGCTCCGCCCTGTGGCTTTGCAGGGTACTGCCCTCTTCCTGGATGCTTTCATGGGCTGGCATTGAGTGTCTGTGGCTTTTCCAGACACACAGTGCAAGTTCTCAGTGGATCTACAATTCTGGGGTCTAGAGGATGGTGGCCCTCTTCTCACAGCTCCACTGGACAGTTTCCCACTGAGGAATCCGGGTGGAGTCTCTGACCCCACATTTCCCTTCCACACTGCCCTAGCAGAGGTTCTCCACAAGGGCTCTGCCCCTTCAGCAGACTTCTGCCTGAGCATCCAGCCATTTCTATACATGCTCTGAAATTTAGGCAGAGGTTTCCAAAGCTCAGTTCTTGTCTTCTGCGCACCCTCAGGCCCAACACTACATGAAAGCTGCCAAGGCTTGAGGCTTGCACGCTCTGAAGCAATAGCCTGAGCTGTACATTGGCTCCTTTTAGCCATGGCTGGAGCTGGAAAGGTTGGGACGCAGAGCACCAGGTCCCAAGGCTGCTCTTGCACAGAACATCAGGGCTCTGTCCCTGGCCCATGAAACCATCCCCACCCCCAACTTCAGGCCTGTGATGGGAGGGGCTGCCACGAGAGGATTCTGACATGCCCTGGAGACATTTTCCCCATTGTCTTGGCCATTAACATTTGGCTATCCATTAGTTACGCAAATGTCTGCAGCTGGTTTGAATTTCTCCCCAGAAAATGGGTTTTCTTTTCTATCACATCATTAGGCTGCAAATTTTCCAAGCTTCTATTCTCTGCTTCCCTTTTAAACATAAGTTCCGATTCCAAACTGTGTCTCTGTGAATGCATAAAACTGAATGCTTTTAAGAGCACCGAGGAAACCTCTTGAACACTTTGCTGCTTAGAAATTTATCCTGCCAGATACCTTAAATCATCTCTCTCAAGTTTAAAGTTGCACAGCTATCTAGGGTATGGGCAAAATGCGGCCCATCTATTTGCTAAAACATAGCTAAAATCACCTTTCTTCCAGTTCCCAGCAAGTTCCTCATCTCCATCTGAGACCACCTCCACCTGGACTTCGTTATCCATATCACTACCGGCATATTGGTCAAAGCAATTCAACAAGTCTCTAGAAAGTTCCAAACTTTCCCACATCTTCCTGTCCTCCTCTGAGCCCTCCAAACTGTTCCAACCTCTGCCTGTTATCCAGTTCAGAAGTCTCTCCCACATTTTTGGGCATCTTTGTGGAAGTACCCCACTACTTCAGTATCAGTTTACTGTATTTGTTCATTTTCACGTTGTTATAAAGAACTGCCCAAGACTGGGTAATTATAAAGGAAAGAGGTTTAATTGACTCACAGTTCAGCAAGGCTGCGGAGGCCTCAGAAAACTCACAATCATGGCAGAAGGTGAAGGGGAAGCAAGGCACCTTCTTCACAAGGTGGCAAGAAGGAGAATGAACAAATAGGGGAAATGCCAGACGCTTATAAAACCATCAGATCTTGTGAGAACTCACTACCGCAAGAACAGCACAGAGGAACCGCCCCCACAACCCAATTACTTCCACCTGATCCCACACTTAACACATGGGGATTATGGGGATTACAATTCAAGATGAGATTTTAGGCCGGGACACAGGCAAATCATATCACATATGATTTGGCTCCCACTTACAAGTAAAAACGTGGTATTTGGTTTTCTGTTTCTGTGTTAGTTCAGTTAGGATAACGGCCTCTATGTCCAACCATGTTTCTCCAAAGGACATGATCGCATTCTTTTTTATGGTTGTTTATTATTCCATTGTGTATATGTACCATACTTTCTTTATGCAAGACACTGTTAATGGGCATTTAGGTTCATTCCATGCCTTTGTTATAGTGAATAGTACTGCAATGAACATACATATGAATTTGTCTTTATGGTAGAATGGTTTATATTCCTTTTGGTATATACCTCATAATGAGATTCCTGGATTGAATGGTAGTTCTAAGTTCCTCGAGAAATTTCCAAACTGCTTTCCACAGTTGGTGAACTAATTTACATTTCCACCTATTACAAACCAATAGCCAACATCATATTGAATGGGCAAAAGCTGGAAGCATTTCCCCTGAGAGCTGGGACAAGAGGATGCCCACTGTCACCACTCCTATTCATCATAGTACTGGAAGTCTTAGCCAGAGCAATCAGGCAACAGGAGATTATTTTTTAAAAGGCCCATAATCCTGCTGCATCAATTCCATGATGGTACTTGAAATATGCAGTTTATTGGAGAGGGCTGGATGTTACGTACTACTTTTTGCTTTAGCTGTATCATTTTTTTTTTCGTGTTCTCTCTAGTCTGTTTTGGGCTGCTGTTGTTGCTCTTAGTATTAAGCTATTCCAGAAGACTCTACCATTCCCTGGTCCTGATCTTAAACTCTACCTTCTTCCACAGCATCCTTCCAAAGACTTTGCTATAGTTGTTTGTTGCTCACCTGTATCTTCCACATCAGTTGGTCCATCTTCTATTGACATTACTTCCTCAAATTCCCTTTATTTATTTTAAAGAGTTTCAGCCATGTTGCTGATTCATGTGACATTTGTTAAGCACCTACTTGGAGCCACATACTGTGCCTAGCAGTGAGGACACAGTGGTGAACCCAGGTGGACAAAAACTCTGTCCTCATGGAGCTGGTAGTCTAGTCAGAAAATCTACCAAATTTATATTATCAATTTGGCTGAAATTCAAAGAAATAGTACATTGTTTATTATTTTGAGAATACTCAACATTTGAGGGAAATATTATAATTTAGTGGTCAATGCTAAAGCTTTAACTGAGTTCCCAATTTCCACAGTCCTGCTGGATGCCAAGCACATTCTATCCTGTAGCTTCTGCCCTAGCATCTGGAGTCAGTACCTTGAGAACCAAAAAGGGAAGAACTGAGAACAACACTCTTTCTCCTTCCAAATCCCCTGCCAATGAATCACTCACCACTTGCCTTTCCAATCCCTACCTGACCTGCTTTTTGCTCTGTACTCTGACTCATGCACCCTCAGTTAGGTTCCTGCCACACCTCTTGCATCTGTTTGTTAGGCTTTGCTGTTTCAGCTCTTCAACCTTTCCAGTGCCCCTTGTACAGGCTGACTTGTCCTAATTTGAATCCTGTATGACCCTGCAGCCCTTCAGTTTTGTGTGAAGAGAGCTTACTGTTGGCACTGCTTGCTGACTCCCAACCCAGGGCCTTAAACGTTGGTTCCACTTTTGTGACAGGCAGATCTTTTTTCCTTGTGAAGATCATCTTTTTGGTAATGAGCAGTCTTCTGTAGATTCCAACTCCTCCCAGCTGTGAACTCTCCCTCTTGGTTCAAGAACACCCTCCATGGGGGCCTCTCCTGGCCACATTGGACTAGTGCCCCAAACTCAATACCAGCAGGTCCCCATAAGCAATAACCACAGTATCATCAACTTATCCTTCCCTACATCCTCCCCTAGCCATTGAAATCAGATTATCCCCCTCTCCTCCTTTCTTTTTTCTAGAACTCCCCCTTTATCAGTTGAAATTAAATTTTCTAAATAATCATCTATGTTTACTTTTTTCTCATACCTACTTCCTAATCACTAGTTGAATATAACGTGGATTCTGCAGTTAGTCTTCCTCTAAAACTAGTATCTCCAAAGCCTCTAGCCAACATCTTGATGAAAAATCATTGGCATGCTTCACAGGACTGAATCGGACTTGACCTTCCTGCTACATTTGATTCTACTAACCACGCTTCTGGACACTTTCTCCTCACTTTGTTCCCATGGCACCACATTTCTCTTTCTTCCTATGTCTTTGACTCCTCTTTCTAATTCTTTGTAGGGTTATCTTCTTCTACATTTCACTTTGCTTCTGGTTCTTATTCTCAGCCCATTTATCTTTGATTTTACCATTACCCCTGGGCAGTCCCATACATTTCCATGGCTTCAGTGATTCCAAATCACCACATATAGCTCACATATCTCTCTTGAGCCTCAGACATGTATTAATCAAAATAGGATAAGTTATGATTTGGTCTTAAAAATTCAAAACCTCATTGGTTCAACAAAATAAAAGTTTATTCCCTACTTATTCTGTACGTAAAATCTAGATCTGGGTAACACTTCAAGACACTGTCCTCTAGCAGTCAAGGCTGATGGAAGTGCTATTATCTTGTACCTATACCATATGGGACACTCAGCCTCTTTGTTCAATAGAGCACGGGAAGAGAGACTGAAGAATTATACTGCCAACTAAATAAATATTTTAGCCCAGAGGTGACATATTACCTTCACACACAGCAAATTGGCTAGAACAAGTCACAAGACTTCATCTCATTTCAAGTACACTCCTCCAATGTGCTCATAAGGTTAGAAGAGCCAGATATGAGTGAGCACTAGAAATCTCTGTCAAAATACCCAACAGTGTACTAGATATATCTATTTTCTTGTCTCAAAGACATAGAAACTTGAATATGTCCAAAACAGAACTCTCATTTACAGCATTGATCCAGACTCATAATTATTTTCTCTGCTTCCAGCCTTGCCATTCTCATTTGCAGCCAAAATAGTTTTCACCATACATTCACGAAACTCTTTGTGAAACACAAATCTGATCGTGTCATTCCCATGCTTAAAACACTTCAGTGGCTCCCTGTTGCTTACAGCATAAATTTATGCTTACAGAATAAAATTCAGCAATGACATTAAGGCCATTCATGATCTGGTCCTTACCACCCCTCCAGTCTCATCTCTTTCTACTTTCCTCATGGGGCTGATACCACCCATATCAGCCATTCCAAGCTCCTTATAATTCCTTGACTCCGTCACATTGTGTCATATGTCCACGTTGTTGCACACGCTGGTATACCCTTTCCTACCACTCCCTAGAACATTCTTCTTACCTGAGTCACTTCTTACCTTTTAAAACTCAGTTCAACAATCTATTCCTTGATGAAGCCTTTCCTGAAATCCTGTGCTTACTTCATTTAGCGGTTGGCATGTTACATGTGCAACTCTATTAAATAAGAGATTCCTGTAGCTCCATCACTACATAGTGGAAAGTATAGTCAAACCACCCAGAAATAATAGTGTAAAAATTCCATTATTCACTTTAGTCTCTCAAAAGACTTGAATTAGGATCCCATCAAAATTCTCAAGTTAGTAGTAAGGGAATATTCTTGGTTTCCATCTTTCTTTTTTCCCTACTTTTCTTGCCCTTCACACTCTTTATACCTATCACTCACCAACCTCCTTCTCCCCTTGCTAGGGAACTCTGCCCTCTACCCTTGGCCTTTACTGTGTATTTCTCCATTCTTCTCTCCTCCAGAGATTTTATCTATAAATTGACTTTATGCTTTTAGTTAAATAGGGTAAGTCTCTCCCTGCTTTCCTCTTCAGTCTTGTCTTCCTTTTCCCATTCTCTGATTCTGTATCCCAAAATCATAGCAGAAATAAACTGTCCTCACCAGACATGGCAGCTTATGCCTGTAATCCCAGCTCTTAGGGAGGCAGAGGTAGAAGGATAGCTTGAGCCCAGGAGTTCGAGACCCACCTGGGCAATATAGCAAGATCTCGTTCTCTACAAAAAGACAAAAAAAAGACAACAAAGAAATAAACTGTCCTCAAAAGGCAGAGACAACTGAGTTGGCATGTACATGGCCTTCTCTGACTGGCTGGGAGAAAGGAAAAAATTTCGGAACACTCACTCCAATGTGTGTAATGTTATTCCATCACATTTATTTGTGAGCTCCTTAAGAGAAGTCACAAAGTCTTAGTAGACTCAATAAGTATGTGTTAAATGCATGGATGGATGGATGACTGAATGGAGATATTAACAAAATAAATCAACAAATGACAGATTCCTGACTCCTGCTTACCTTTTCATTCCCTTGTCAGGTAGTAAACACTGTATCTACTATAAACAAGAAACTTTTAAAAATCAGTTTCTCATGACATGAATCTAAAAACCCAAAAACTCTATTTCAAACAGATAAATGGAATGATTTTCCCTGCAGCCTCCATTGGGCCCTTTTACAACTTGTCATTACTGAGTGTCCACTGGGGAGACAGACAATTATAACCCCTTCCTTTGATAGAAACTATCGAGGAACTTCCGGAAAAAGTCATATGAAGGCAAAGAACATTGAGTCCAGAGTTCACAATTGTCATATCATTTCCACATCCAAGGATGTATGCTTTGTAACATCAAGGATGCCAGGTCACAGAAGGCAGACTGATATGTCCTATAATTCAGTGATTAAAAGATTAAGTACAGACAAATCAGGAAAGGCAGACGAGAGTAAATCAATCTATGCATGAACGAAGTCACTTCACAGTCCATGGAAGTAAGGACCCTAAGCTAAAAGATCTGTAATTTAGGCAAAATATCTGCACAATAATAAAACCATTCCATTTATTGAGAATTTAGCTCTGTATCTAGATCTGCACTGTCCAATATGGTAGCTAGTAGCTGATACGTGGCTATTTAAGTGTAAATGTGAGTTAAATTAAATTTAAAATTTAGCTCATTAGTTTCATTAGCCGTATTTCAAGTGCTTAATAGCCACATGTGGTTGGTGGCTGCAAATTGGACAGAAGAGCCCTAGAGCACTTTCATTATTGCAGAAAGTTCCACTGGACAGTGCTGCTCTTAACCATGCTGGGCACTTTACATAATTCGGTTCTTAAGGCACCTATATGAAGCAGGCACTACTGTGAGCCCCATGTTACAAATGAGGACACTGAGATTAAGACAGTGAAGAGCTTGATAAAAGCCACACAGTCTGAGAATGCCAGAAATGAGAATTCAGCCAGGTCTATCCAATACTTTTCAGGCAATGACACTATGTGCACATCTTTCTGTTGTTGTAACTGACTTCAGAGCATAGATTTGCCTGAGCTCACAAGTCAAAAACAAACAAACAAACAAACAAACAAAAAACTAGGTGTTTGTTTGTTTCAAGATGGCCTACTAGATGTAGCCAGGAAGTGCTGCTCCTGCTAAGAGAGATACCGACTTTTTCACTAAACCAACATAATTTGAAGAGATCTTCAGAGAGAAAATGCCAAATATGGATGGAGAAAAGACTCAGACACAGAGGCTGAAGAGGGTGAAAGCTGGGAACTCCACATGGAGAACCTGAACATGGGAGCTGGTTCCTAGCCCTGAATGGCTATTGAGGAAGGAATGTGTGAAGGAACTGGGGGGATGCTTGCTCTTGCCATAGACCTCTGGGATCCTAGCTGCAGAGGACCCTATACCCACCACAGAAATTTGAGCTAACAGGGGAATTTCCTTGGGGCTTAGACAGAGATAGGGCTTCCGCAGTGATTTGGTTTGGCTATGCCCCCACCCAAATCTCATCTTTAAGAGTAGTTCCCATAATCTCCACATGTCATGGGAGGGAACCCGGTAGGAGATAATTGAATCGTACTGGTGGTTACCCCCATTTTTTTCTCGTGATAGTGAAGGAGTTCTCATCAGATCTGATTTTTTTTTTTTTTTTTTTTGTGACAGTGTCTAATTCTATCGCCAGGCTGGAGTGCAGTGGCGCGATCCCGGCTCACTGCAACTTCCGTTTTCTGGTTTCAAGCAATCCTCCTGCCTCAGCCTCCCGAGTAGCTGGGACTACAGGCACACACCACCACACCGGCTAATTTTTTGTACTTTTAGTAGAGACGGGGTTTCACCATGTTAGCCAGGATGGTCTCAATCTCTTGACCTCGTGATCCGCCCACCTCGGCCTCCCAAAGTGCTGGGATTACACATCTGATGGTTTTTTTAAGGGGACTTTCCCTCTTTGCTCAGCACTTCTTCCTGCCGCCATGTGAAGAACGTATTTGCTTCCCCTCCACCATGATTGTAAGTTTCCTGATGCCTTCCCAGCCTGCAGAACTGTGAGTCAATTCAACCCCTCTCCTTTATAAACTACCCAGTCTCAGGCAGTTCTTTGTAGCAGCATGAGAAGGGACTAATACAAGCAGGTACAGAGTCAGGGACCTTTGTGCACAGGAAAGTTCCAGTGGAACCTGGCCATAGGCACCTATTCCCTTAGACTCCGCATCTCATCTGAGAGGCTCTGGCCAAAGCTAACTACCCAATGGGGAGAAAGCAAGGCTAGCTTTCTTGTGGGACTGGGTCACGTCTGTCTTGCAGGTCCACTTGCCCACCTACCCTTCCCAGGGCTCCTGCCTGGCCACCCCACAGGAGTTTGCCAACAGTACAACCTCTGCTGCCCAGGCTGGGTGCTCTGCTCCACCTGAGTGCATTCTGGCAGCCTGAGAGCCCTTTGGATACCCCAGCACACTTGGAACCCAACCCCATGAATCCAGAGGAGGAAGTCACAAGCAGGTCCTGGTGCTCCTGGGAGTGCCCAGCCAGGATCTGTGACCAGCACTTGAGAAGGGAAGGATCCCATACTCTCAGAAAACTGAGACGGGTGAGCGGCACTGGTTCGTGGCCTGGTGTGGGACCTGGATGTGCCTCTCTCCACAGGGCTGGTCAGGTAAGGATGTGGCCTATCTCCCTATTGGACCTCTGCCCCAGGGGACCCCATAGCCTGAAACATCTAACGAGCAAACAATAAAACACACACAAACACACACACACAAGCACAGTGCCAGTGATCAGAGGTGGCTCTCCCAACGCCCAGGAGTGGACCTGGTAAGAAGGTCACCTCTGTCCTTTTTGCACTGCGGAGCACAAATGCAAATTGGAACATACACAAAGGAGCCAGGCAGTTAAGAGCCTATCTACTGCCCGCTAGTTTCCAGCGCCATCTACTGGATCGTAGCCTAAGCTACAACACCGAAGAACACTGCTGATTCTCCCCATTTTGATACAAAGGGTAAAAATTCAACAACAGGTCCCAGCTACTCGGGAGGGTGAGGCGGGAGAATTGCTTGAACCCGGGAGGCGGAGGTTGCAGTGAGCCGAGGTCGCGCCACTGCACTCCAGCCTGGCGCCTGTCGACGGAGTGAGACTCTGTTTCAAAAAAAAAATAAAATTCAGCAACAGAGACCCTGTACAGAGCCTCAGTAACCAGAATAGCATGGTCATGGTACAAAAACAGACACATAGACCTATGGGAAGGAATAGTAAATTCAAAAATAAACTGCACAATACAACCATCTGATCTTCACCAAGGTTGACAAAAATAGAATGAGGTAAGGACTCTCTATTCAATAAATGGTGTTGGGAGAACTGGGTAGCCATATACAGAAGATGGAATCTGGACCCTTTCTTTACACCATATACTAAAATCAACTCAAGATGGATTAAAGACTTTAAGATCTGAAATGATAAAAATTCTAGAAGCAAACCTAGGAAAAACTCTGCTGGACATTGGCCTAGGCAAAGAACTTATGACTAAGACCCTATAGACATGCATCAAAAACAGAAATAAATCAATGGTACCTAATTGAACTACAAAGCTTCTGCATGGCAGAAGAAATAATCAGAATAAACAGCCCACAGAATGGGAGAAAATATTTGCAAACTATTCATCTGATAAAGGACTAATATCCAGAATCTACAAGGAACTCAAATCAGCAAGGAAAAAAAATCCCATCAAAAAGAGGGCAAATAACAGGAATAGATAATTCTCAAAAGAAGATATACAAATGGCCAACAAACATATTTGAAAAAAATGCTCTTATCACTAATTATCAGGGAAAGGCATATAAAACCATGAGATGTCACCTTACCCCAGCCAGAATGGCCATTATTAGAAAGTCAAACAATAGATGTTGGCATGGATGTGGTGAAAAGGGAATACTTTGTGCACTGCTGGTGGGAATGTAAATTAGTATAACCTCTATAAAAAATGGTATGGAGATTTATCAGGCAACTAAAAGTAGACCTACATTCAATACGGCAATCCTACTATTGGATATCTACCCAAAAGTAAAGAAGTCATTATGTAAAAAAGATACCTGCGGATATACGTTTATTGCAGCACAAATCACAATTGCAAAGATATGGAATCAACCTAAGTACTCATCAACCAATGAGTGGATAAAGAAAATGTGCTATGTATACACCATGGAATACTACTCAACCATAAAAAGGAAGGAAATAACATCTTTTACAGCAACTTGGATGGAATGATGGGCCTTTATTCTAAATGGAGTAACTCAGGAATGGAAAACCAAATACTTTACATTTGACTTATAAGTGGGAGCTAAGATATGGGTATGCAAAGGTATGCAGAGTGGTATAATGGACATCGTAGACTCAAAAGAGGGGAGAATGGGGGTCAAGGATAAAAAACTATATATTGCATACTATGTACAGTACTTGGGATGACAAGTGCACTAAAATCTCAGACTTCATCATTGTGCATTTTGTCCATGTAACAAAAAACCACTTGTACCCCAAAAGCTATGGAATTAAAAAAAAATCAGTTTTCACTAAAAAAATGAGTTTTTAAATAATGATTGAAGTTTGAGGAATTCTTTATATATTTGGTTAAGGGCTTGTCAGATATGTATTTTGCAAATAGTTTCACGTAGTCTGTCTTATCTATTTTGTTAATGTCTTTTCACAAAGATTTTTAATTTTGATAAAAATCTAATTTATCAAAATTTCCTCTTATGATTAATGTTTTCTCATTCCTGTCTAGAAATATATCTACCTCAAGGTTGCAAATATATTCTTCCGTGGTTTCTTCTGGCAGTTTTATTGTTTTTAGCTTTTATGCTAATAGGTATGATCCATGTTGAATTAATTTTTGTGTATGATGTGAGACACAGCATGGTAGTGTTTTTCCTTTTATAAATAGCTAACTGTTCTAGTCCCATTTATTGCTAAAACAATCCTTTCCCCCATTGAATTGCTTAGTTTCCTTGGCCAGAAATCAATTGGCTATATAAGTATGGATCTTTCTGGACTCTTCTTCTCTACGGATCTATGTATCTTTCATCACCAATACCACAGCTTCTTGATTATCATAGCTTTATAGTAAGTTTTGAAATCTGGCGGTGAAAGTCCTTATCAATTTTACTTTCTCAAGATTGTTTGGCTTTTCTAGCTTCTCTGCATTTCTTTTTCCATTTTAAAATGACCTCATCAGTTTCTGCAAATAGAACCTAAGATTTTGTAAAACTGTGGTTTAACTTAAATCCAGTGAAATGCACAGATCTTAAGCATATAGGTCAACCTGTTTCACAAACATACATACCCGTGTAAACAACACTACTACCAAGGCATTTCACCAACCCCAAAAAGCTTCCTTGTGTGTCTTCTTAGTCATCCCTCCACCTCCACAGAAATATCTTCAGTGATAGAAATCAGAACAGTAGTTTAGTTTTGCCTGTCCTAGAAATTTCTGTAAAGGGAACCAAGAAGTGTGTACTCTTGTGTGAATGGCTTTACCTAGCATCATACTTTTGTTCATTTTCATTGCTGAGTATTATTCCATTGCATGAATATTCCATAGTTTGTTTTTCCTTTCATCTCTTGATTGGCACTTGGGCTGCTACCCGTTTATTGGTTGTTGTGAATAAAGCTGCTATGGATATGTAATGCTTTTTGTGGATATTTGCTTCATTTTTTTTGTAGGTGAATACCTTGGAGTGGAATTGCTGGTTGTAGACTAAATATATGTTAAATGTGAAAAGAAACTACCAGAACTCTTTCCTGAGTGGTTGTGATATTTACAATCACTAGCAAGGCATAGGAGTTCTGAATGTTTCACATCTTCACATATTTGGGGGGTTCATTTTAGCTATACTATGGGTGGTCATTGTAGCTTTAATTTGCTCTTCCTTGGTGACTGAAGTTGTTGAGCAAATTTATAAATGTGTATGCTTTCTTTTGTAAATGTCTGTTCAAATATTTTGCCTGTTTTTTATTATCTTTATTGTATTATTTGTTTTTATTATTTGGTTGCAAAAGATTATGTCTATATATATGTATTATGTATCTATTACAATATATTGTATAGAGATAGATATTAATACAGTTTGGCTCTGTGTCCCCACCCAAATCTCATGTTGAATTGTAATCCCCACATATACAGGGAGGAACCTGGTGGGAGCTGATTGAATCATGGGGGCAGATTTCCCACATGCAATTCTTGTGATAGTGAGGGACTTCTCAGGAGATCTGATGGTTTAAAAGTGTGGCAATTCCCTCTTCACTATCTCCTTCTTGCCTCCTTGTGAAGAAGATACTTGCTTCTCCTTTGCATTCTGCCATGATTGTAAGTTTCCTGAGGCCTCCCCAGCCATGTGGAACTGTGAATCAATTAAACCTCTTCTTTATAAATTACCCAGTCTCAGGTAGTTCTTTGTAGTGGTATGAAAATGGAGTAATACACATATACTTAGAAAATATCTATCTTTTCCATATAATGTATATATGCATATATATGTAGAACATTATCTTCTACATATCTTTTGTCAGATGTGTTATGAATAGTTTTCTTTATGGCTTACCTATTAATTTTCTTAACAGTGTCTTTTGATAAGCATAAAGTCATTTTTTAAAATTGATAAATCCAACTAATTTTTTATGGTTATGGATTTCTATATTGTGAGCAACATTGTCTAGGCCAGGTTCATAAAAATATTTTTAAAAATTATGTTTTTTTTTCTAAATGTTTTATAGTTTTAGCTTTTACATTCAAGTCTATTTATCCTACAACATTGATGCATTCAATTACTAGTGCTACAGTTTGTTTTAGATTTACTAGAATTTGCTCTGTAGACTATGCAAATAAAGGCAGCATCACTGCTTTAAATTCATTCTCTGTGACCTTCATTTTTTTTTCTTTTCTTATTAAACTGCTTAGAGCCTCCAGTTCAATTCTAAATAGAAGTGGCAATAGAAGAGTAGACATCCCCACCTTTTCCCCTTTCTAAGTTGGAAAGCATTAAGTAGAATATTAGTTGTACAGTTTTCATAGACATTATTTAGTAAATGTAAGGAAGTTACTTCTCTTTCTAGTTTGCACATTTTTCTTCCTAAACCATGAATGGATGTTAAGTTTTGTCAAATGCTTTTTCTGTACCTGTTGAGATTATCATAGTTCCCCTCCTTCTTTATTAGTGTGTCGAATATTATTAATATTTGAATGTTAAACTAAACAGCATTCCTGGGATAAATCTACAAATAAAAATTAAGAGTTTATAAAACAGAAGTTTAACTTAAGTACAGTAAAATGCATAGATCTACTCATCCTATCAAGACATTTTAATTTAATTATTGATGTAGTTGGATTTGACTTTTTTTTTCTTCTTTTCCTACTTATTTTTGGATTAGTTGAACATTTTCCAGCAATCCATTGTACTTCCTCTATTGACATAGTAAATAAATCTCTAGTCTAAGTTTTACAGCATACATCCTTAACTTACAACAATGTACATTTAAGTAATATTATACCGCTTCACATTTAATATAAGAAGCACATAGCAGTGTAGTGCTATTTTATCCTATTGCCTTTATGCTGTTATATTCTTGCATTTTATTTCTACAGATGTTATAATCCCAAAATACATTGTAACTTCTTTGCTTTAAATATTTAATCATCTTTAAAAAAATGAAGAAATGACAGAAAAAGTCTTTTATGTTTACCCAGATGTTTTCTATGTGTAGTATACATCATCTCCTTGATACAAGATAGAAAGTCAGATTTACACATTCTCCTTTTTCCTGAAGAACTTCCTTCAAAACTGCTTATAATGTCGATTTTTTTAGCTATACATTTTTTTTCGATTTGTCTAAGAATTTCCAAATTTGGCATCATCTTGAGGGGTATTTTTTTCTGAATACAGAATTTTAGAATAACAATCTTCTTATTTTAGCACTTTAGAGGTGTTCTATTTTCTGGATTGCATTACTTCTGGTGAAAAGTCAGTGATATTGTTTTTGTTTTTTTTCATTTTTTTTCTCCTGTATGTTATATGTCTTTTCTCTGGCTGCATTTAAGATTTTAAACTTTAGTTTCTCAGAATTTGGTCATAAGTCTCAGTGTGGTTTTCTTTATTTACCATTTTTGAGGTGTATGGAACCTCTTAAATCTGCAAGTTGACGTTTGTTGGCAAATTTGGACAATTTTCAGTCATTACTAAATATTCTTTTTCTACCACAATCTTTGTCTTTTCATTTTGGGACTCTACTTTCATACGTATGAGACTACTTGATACTGTCTCATGATTGGGATTGTTTATTTTATTTAGCCTTTTTATCCTTCTGTGTTCCAATCCAGATACTTTTTAAAATCTATAAATCTACTGATTTTTTTTCTGTAAGGTCTAATTTGCAACTTATTCAATGAATTTTAAAATGTCAGATAGTCTATTTTCAGTTTTAGAATTTCTATTTGGCTCTTTTTAAATTAATAGATTTATTTTTAAAGCATTTAAAAATTAACAGAAAAATTGCACAGAAAATGCAGAGTTCCCATATACCCTGTCTCCTCTCTCTCCCATGCAGTTTTCCCTATTGTAGAGTTCAATGAGTTTTGACACATGCCTAATGTCATGTGTCCATATTACAGTATCATATAGAATAGTTTCACTGGCCCTAAAATACCCAGTCCCCTCATATTCATCCCTTCTTTTTCCCCTTCCCTCAACCCCCTGGTAGCTAGTGATTTTTTTACTCTCTCTCTAGTTTTGCCTTTTCCAGAACGTCGTATAGCTGAAAGCATACAGTATTTAGCCTACTCAGACTGGCTTTTTATCACTTAGAAATATGCATTTATCACTTAGAAATATGCATTTCTTCATGTCTGTTTGTGGATTAATAGCTGATTTATTCTTATTGCTAAGTAACATTCTATTGTAGGAATGTAGCACAGTTTATATATTGAAAGATATCTTGGTTAAGTCCAATATTTGGGAACTATGAATAAAGCTACTATAAACATTCATGTGTAGGGTTTTGTGTGGGCATACATTTTCATCTCATTTGAGAAAGTACCTGGGAGCGTGATTGCTGGATGGTATGATAAGCCTATGTTCAGCTTTGTAAGAAACCATCCAACTATCTTCCAAAGACTGTACCATTTTGCATTCCCACCAGCAATGAATAAGACTTCCTGGTGCTTCATATCCTCATCAGCATTTGGTATTGTCATTGTTTTGAATTTTAGCCATTCTAATAGTGTAGTTCTTTTTATAGCCTTCATTTTTCAATTAAAAAGTTCTATTTGTTCCCTCTTTGTATTCTTGTTTTCTTTAAGTCTTTGAATTACCAGCTGTTTTAAGTTCTTGACTCTTAATTCTATCCTTTTTGACTCTTCTGAGTCTGTATCTATTGACTGGTTTTTTTTCAATAAATGCAGATATGCATCTCATTTTATTACTTTGCATGTTGATATAGTTTGGGTATTTGGCCCCACCCAAATCTCATGTTGAATTGTAATCCCCAATGCTAGAGGTGGGGCCTGGTGGGAGGTGTTTGGATCATGGGGGCAGATCCTTTATAAATGGCTTGAGCCATGCCTTTGGTGGTAAGTGAGCTCTTGCTCTGAATTCACAGAAGATATGCTTGTTTAGCAGTGTGTAGCTCCTTCTCCCTCCTACCCTCTGTTGCTTCTGCTCTGGCTATGTGATGTGCCTGCTCTGTCTTTGCCTTCCACCATGATTGTAAGCTTCCTGAGGCCTCCCTAGAAGCCAAGCAGATGTCAGCACTGTGCTTCCTGTAAAGCTTGCAGAACTGTAAACCCATTAAACCTCTTCTTTATAAATTACCCAGTGTCAGGTATTTCTTAATAGCAATGCAAGAATGGACTAACACACGTCTAGTAAGGTTTTTGTTTTTGTAAAATTATATGCCGAACTTTATGGATGCTCAGTTCTTAGATGTTTAGATTTTGATATCTTCTTCATTCTACAGTTTTGTTTTGTTTTGTTCCAGCAGAAAGTAACATTTACTTGTGGATCTCTTAATTCATTCAAGAATTTTTTAAAAAGTTCTGTGTGGTGGTTCTAGGGCTGGCTTAGCCGTATGTCTAAGGCATAGCCTTTTTATTCTCTCTACCAAATGCTTGGGGTGTTGAATCATCCTTTGCTTCTCACTGGTTGGAGCCTCTCAGCCCTGTATGAGCACAGGCAGTTCAGATCACAGTTACCCAGTTGCTTCTTCATCCCTACTAGTTGTCCTTTGTCTCTTGGAGTCTTGCCTTGCACATTCAGAGCTTAAAATTCAACAAAAGATTCAAGAGAACTCTTATATACATTTCTGGAGTTTCTCTCCTTAGACACCTTCTTTATAGTACCGTGCCCTACAAATTCCAGCCACCTCAACCTCTTTTAATTCCAGTTTTTGTTGCCTCTTCCCATGGAGGTATCAGGCCATAATGAATCACCCAGGCAGAAAGTCAGAACCAGCATGGGCCTCATCTCATAGCAGACCTGCACTGACTGTTGCCTGCATCTGAAATCAGTTATTTCATGTATTTTGTCCAGTATTCTAGTTATTTAATATAGGAAGAAAACTCTGATATCAGTTATCCCTTCATGGTCAAAAAGCAAACATCCCACTCATTCTTTGTGTCAGATTTAACCTTCTTTTCATGAATTTCGTGTTTCACGGCATCAATCTTATTTGGTATCTGAGACTCTTGTCTTTTTCCTCTCTTTCTAGGAGACAAATCTGATAATATCTTGATATTTAGTAATGCTTCAGTTTAACAACATTAACTAGCATTTGTTAATCAGCCTTAACTAGAACTACCCAGGGCTGTCACTGGCATCTTTATCCCCCATGGAATAGAAATTACCATTATCCAACTATTCCAGATGAGGAAAGGAAGGCTAAGTTTGGAGAAGTAATTTTCTTGACACCTCTCAGCTGGTAGGTGATAGTTTTCTGACTTTAGAGGCTCTGTACTTATAGATTTTACTATACTTTCTACTGTACTTGTAAATTTTCAAACCAACTTCTCAGAGCCTTGGGCATCAAAGAGTAAGAAAGAGAGGTTGAGTATGTGCCCTTATGCCACCCCACCCTATATGCTGTTTGCACTAGAGCAAATATGGTTTTTAATGTTTAACTTAGAGTTCCATGCGAAATACATTAAAAGGCTTTCTGCAGCAAACAAAACAAATAAATTTGTGGGATGCTATTGTTCCACATGAGACATTAATTTGCTCTTTTAAAATAATGGTTTCCTCCAAGAGGAGCAAGAAACTGCTAAGGAAGGGAGAAAATACGTCTGTAGTTTCCTCTCCTTATTGTGTGAGGCTGCAGAAAGCATATGGGTTCTTCAGTTAGAATCCTGGCTCTACCACAAAGCTATAAAGTTGTCTTTAGTTTACTCACACTTCCATGCACTCAGCTATACAGTCTGCACAATTAGGAAAAAAATCCTCTCTATAACATCTTGTTTTCAATAAACATATGTAGAATCCCTGGCCTTTAAGAAGGTCCCCAATGATCCCTGCCTTCCGTTGTTTGTGCCCTGGTGTGGCCCCCTCTTCCTGAGCATGGACTGGACCTAGGGACTTGCCTCTAATGAGGAGAATACAGCAATGGTGATGAGGTGTCACTTCCAAGATTAGGCTACAAAACAAAACAAAACAAAACAAATAAAAACAAAACTTGGCTTCTATCTCGAGTGCCCTCTCTTGCTCTCTCCCTCACTTGCTCTGAGGGAAGCCAGCTACTATGTCAAGAGCTGCCCTCTGAAGAGGCTCATATGGCAAGGAAAGGATGTCTCCAGCCAACAGCCAGCAAGGACTGGAGGCCTGCCAATAGCCATGTTTGTGAACTTGGAAGCAGATCTTTCCCCAGTCTGGCTTTGCGATGCCTGCAGCTCCTGCCAATATACCTTGATTGCAGCCTTGTGAGACTCCTTCAGCCAGGCACCCAGTTAGGCCATGCCTGGTTTCCTGACCCTCAGAAACTGAAACATAAATGTTATCATGCTGCTAAATTTTGGAATAATTTGTTGTTAGCAATAGACAATGCACACAAATGGTGTCTGGCACAGAGCTGATGCTCTGTTAATAATGGTTTCCCCTCTCTCCCTACTTTCCTCCTTTTCCAACCCCAGGGAATGGGGACTTGCAGCAGCTTGACTCTGCTCTCCTGCAGGGATGGTGCTCACTTTGGAGTCTGTCCTAACAGAAGTAGAATTCTCCACTGCAAGTTCTCCTTTCCTTTTTGATAAGGATTTTATTTGGGTGTGGTGAGAGGTAAAACTTACATCCTAAATGCTATCAGAGCTGAGAGTCTTAACACACAGAATTAGATGTGCATACAGTTGGAGATACAGAAATTGCAGTTCCTATTGCAGGATACCTTTTACAAAAGGTCTAGATGTACTAGACACTTAAACCAGGTACAACATGGCTCCACCACGTGAAGGTGATCTTACATCGTTTCCTGTGCAGGCACATTGGGAATGTGTGTGCTTTGTAAGGTTTTTTTTTTCTCCTTTACTTTTCCTTCTCTTTTACGTTCTCTGGCTGACTGTAAAGTTAAGTCTCTTCCCATGGGATCATGTTGAACTTTTATCTCTTCTATAGGTTCTCAGCTTTCAGCTCCCCCATCCCTTTTTCCAAGTTATGAATCGACAGCTTGAAAACTGAGAAGCCTGAAGTCTTGAGGGTATTGTTCATTTGATGAAATGTCCATCCCTTGGTGATGCAGATGCTTGTGGAATTTCTGGGGTTTGCCTGGTGGGATGAATTTCATTTGATCTCCCTGAGAATTGAAGAAAATCAAAGTCTTAGATCTAAAGGGAGATTACTGAGGACTGGTCCCCTACTTTGTTTTGAAACCTTGAAATTCCGGAAAAGGCCTTTTTTTTTTTTTTTTTTTTTTTAAATCTCAGATTGGAGGGGAAAAAAAATCTCTGTTAGGTATTTGCCAGTGCTTGGTATCTGTTTCAGAGTGGGTGAGGAGCAACTTTATTCTTTAACAAATATTATTTATATAACACGATCAAGGTACAAGAATATACTACATTCTGGAAGGGAATTGCTTGAAGTTTATGGTTCATCCATCCATTCCTTCCCCTAAGGCAGCACTCAGAAACCTGATGTATAAGAAGCTTGGGGAAAGGCCACAGTGAGGGGACAGATTTTTGATATACACATATATTGTATATATTTGTATGTGTGTACATATATCACAGGGTATGTATACTGACACATATTTGCATATATTTAAAAACTGAGACTGCAAGCCACACTTAGCCTAGTGACTTTGCTCTAGCACTTCACTCCAAATGTCATTAGGTCTCCTGAAAGCTACACATCTGGGGAGTGCCATTTCTCCCTGTTAAGTTTAGCCTAAAGCTGCTTCCCTATGTTAAGTCAGGCCCAAAGATTTCTGTGTACATAGGGAACTGTAACATAAATGGATGTGGAAACAGCCTGTAACGTACTCCTGTACCAATCACTGAGTCTCAGCCAATCAAAGGTGGCCAACTGTTCAAACCCTGTTCAAATAAGGCAAATGCCGGCTGTAACAAGTCCAGCTGTTGTGGACTGCACTTCCGTTTTCTGCAGTCACTTCCTTTTTCTGTCCATCAATCTTCTTTGACTATGCAGTGATGCCAGGCTCTCCAAACTTACTCTGGTTTGGGGATCAGCTGATTCATGAATCATTCTTTGCTCAATTAAACCCTGTTAAATCTAATTTGTCTAAGATTTTTCTTTTTATACCCCTTCCCTCAATTTGAATGCATTTCCTGGATGTGGGGTTTTATGCCATCTGACTGTACCACCATCCACCTTATGGGTGCAAGGTCAATGCTTGTATTGTTTGTCAGTGTGTCCCGTATGCTTACAACAGTGCCTGGCTCACGGTAGGTCCTCAGTAGATATTTGTTAAATGTTGTATAAATATTGCTGAACATGTTGAATAAATAAGGATGAGCCCTGTGAGAATTTTCAGAGAGTTTGCTCTAAAATGTTGCCCAACATCACGTTTGCTGTATATCATAGTGTTCTCTGATGGGACTCTCAAGAACTCTGGGGAGAATGAACTTTCTTGTTTTAGAAGGAAGAATAATTGCGCCTCTCCTGGAAAAAAAAAATCACTTTGCTTCAATTGTGTGGACATAGATTTCCTCTTCAGGCTGGCTACCAGGAAACTCAAAATATGTATTTGATCAGCCTCTTTCAATTACGTGAGACTCAGTGGGATCCTTTGTTTTCCTTTAGAAGCATCCTTTTCTCATAGACTCCTAATGTTTGGTGATTGTGCTATCTTATAAGTGTCTTTGGAAGCAAGGTCCAGGGAGTGAATACATAAAAGAAAATGCCATAGAAAGGGCTTTTATTCTGTTCATTAATTTTATTCTTTAACAGAATTAAAGAAGTGAGTGGGAAGAGGATGAGGGTGGGGTGAAGAAAACAAGGAATTTAATGGGAAAGGGAGGAAGACAGTAGAACAGGAGGGATATGGGGTTGAGCTGAGATCTCCTCTAGGGCTTAGGACATCTCAGGAGGTGGTCTTTGAGGGCCCAATAGGCTTTGATAATGTAGCGGGCATGTGTCCAGCACCTCTGGGTCAACTTGTGACTTGGAAGTCTCTGAAGTTGGAGAAGGAGGCAAAACCATGAGGATATTCTCTGGAGCCACGTTTATGTCTCCACTTTGGCACTATGAGCTGCCACTTGCTTTCTTTGAGCCTCAGTTTTTTATCTGTAAAATGGGGCTAGTAATAGCATCTTCTTCTAAGGTTCTCTTGGAGGCTCAATGAGGTAATGAATATGAGGTAATGATAACATTTCCAGTGCTCAAATGGTAGTTATTGTTATACTGGTGTTGAACTCTGGATTCCTGTCTCATCTTCCTTCATTTCATGGCTAAGAAAGAGTGACACAGAAAAGAAAGGAGAAGGTCTCAATTTCTCCACATTTACCATCAGGCCTTTCTTGAAGGTTTCCTTTTAAAACAAAACAAAACAAAACAAATTGACCCCAATTCACTATTGCAAAACCTCGGAAGCTTTCTTCAAACCCCAACATAAGTGGACTGCTTTCAGTCGTCCCTGCATTTGCCCAGTACCTCCTGTCTGTAGGCAAATCTCACGAACTTGGCATTGGTAAAAATCACAAATATAATCCCAAAGTTTTGATAAGTAATGGAAATTAAAAAAAAATAATGGAAGACTTCTTCTCAGGGTGACCAAGGGAATACACTGAATTGCATGTTACAGAACAAAACTGTAAAAATCCATCGTAAACACCTGATTTTCCAAAGTTTCTCTTCATGCCACTGTCAAATCACTGCAGGCCTATTTCACTCTTTCCATCAAATATCTTCTTCTTTCCCTCTCGGGCTATCTTCCTCTAGCTTCCCGCCCTTTCTTGGGCTCTTTCAATTTCTGTAGACCTATATTTAGAGAAAGGAGCATCAAGCTTTTTCTGAAAAGGGTCAAATAGCAAATACTTTAGGCTTTCTGGGCTCTGTGTTCTCTGTTACAGCTACTCAACTCTGCTCTTGTAACAAGAAAGCAGCTGTAGACAATAAGCAAGTGAATGTGTGTGGCTGCGTGCTAATAAAACTTTATTTACAAAAACAGGAAGTGGACAGGGTTTGGCCTATGGGTTATAATTTGTTGACTCCTGATTTGAAGCAACTTATGAATCATTTATCTTCATGTGATCAAACTTCAGTTGATAGTTCTTTCTATCACCCCACTCAGCAAAACTGAAGATTCTTTTTTGTTTGTTTTTGAGATGGGAGTCTTGCTCTGTCACCCAGGCTGGGGTGCAATGGCAGATCTCAACTCACTGCAACATCAGCTTCCTGGATTCTCCTGCCTCAGCCTCCTCAGTAGCTGGGATTACAGGCACCCACCACCATGCCCAGCTAATTTTTGTATTTTTAGTAGAGCTGGGGTTTCACCATATTGGCCAGGCTGGTTTCGAACTCCTGATTTCAAGTGATCCGACCACCTCGGCCTCCCAAAATGCTGGGATTATAGGCATGAGCCACCGCGCCTGGCCAGCAAAACTGAAGATTCTGTTTTGGATATGCCTATCTTCAGAGGTGCAGGACGATAAATGGGGTATTGTAGGTAACCATTAATATTTTATCTATTTAATGTTGATTATACAGGTCAGAACAATTCTTTGCTTATGCTACCTGCAAGACACTCGTGTCAGATAGGACAAAGCCCAGGTACAACACAGCCCTGGAACTCAGTATGACAGGTTTTCCCAGGTGGGGTGTGTATGTGTGTGTGTGTGTGTGTGTGTGTGTGTGCATGCATGCACACGTCTGTGTCATGTCTGGGACCAAAGTTCTCTTGGCCAATAATGGAAAAAACTAAGGTTCTACTTTTTTTTTTTTTTTGGCTTCTTTCACTTTCTCATTTGATTCTGGAAAGATCCTAACATCAAATTGTATAATGGAAAAAGTACTGGGCTAGAGCCAGGAGATCTGATTGCTATTTTGGTTGTAGTACTGCTGTTATGTTTGACCTTGCACGTTCACTCATTGTCTGGTTTAGGTCTGTCAGGTATTAAACTAGAATCTTTGGTCACCACATTTTTAGTGCTTGATACTTATTTAGATGAAATCGTACCTGGAGCTCAGAAGCATATGGAATGAAGTCAGGCTGGAGAATGAGAGCCCTGTCCTGACACTCAGTCTCACCCCCACCCAAGGGGGACCCTAAAATATCTCTGCTGGAATTCATGAGCTCTAGGCAGCATTGGTGAAAGATTGCTGAACTATATGATTCTTTGATTTCCTGTCCCATCTTTTGCCAACCACCTGGTATTCTAGAAATCCCCAAAATTGCTTATGTTCCTTCAAAATGGCAGGGACTTGTCCTAAATTTGTTCTCGTAAACTCATGCCCTTTCCTGATTGGTTTTCCACCCTTTTCAATCTTCATTCTTACCTTGCATGTTACAGAACTCCTAGTTATCCTGTGCAACCCTACTCAAAATATCCACTCCTGGGTTTATCTAGCTGATTGGTTTCTTACAGAAAACTTTGGAATAAACCATTCTTTCCAGAAGAATCTCAAAGGCTCATCAAAACAAAGGCTTTCAGTTATCTTTGTTTCAGTAGGCCTTTTGTCTTACATCTTAGATTTTAGGAGGATTCAAATTCCAATGTTGTTCTGGCAGGGCCCTCTGGAGTAACCACATTTAGCTCATTCTCAGTGTCTGGAATATGTCATGCACCTGTTGAGCAGTTGGGCTTGCCCTTTGAGGAGGTGGCTACGATATTACTGAGCTCATTTTCCTTAGGTTTCTTTTTCCCTATTGTTATATTCCCCCCGTCCCCCCGACCAGACATCACAAGGTAAGAATGTTCTGGGGAAGAAAATAGAATTCAGTCTATCAGTGGAAGGAAGTTTGGGGATGAACAATTTGCATGTGGAAAGGTTTTCTGTGAGAAATCAGTGGAGAATGTTATACAGTCAGACTTCTGAGTGTTGTATGCGAATATCCCAAATCCTTACCACATATGAACTTATTTTTTAGGATTCTGTGTTAACAGGCTCTTCTTTAGTCTGGATGACTGACAGACTTAGCAGTCCCAGCTCTGGTTAAATCCCACTGTTCCATTGTCCACCTGGATCCTTCTTTGCTTCAGATGGAGATGGGCAGATGTTCCATAGAGCTAGGATGGAGCTTTGACTCAGCCAAACCTGACATAAACGGAGACAGGGATTCAAAGACAAAAAAAGAAAATGATTTAGAGAGGAAACCAAAAGAAATTACAATTAGCCGCAGGTTGCTAAATCTCGATTAACCTCCCACTGTGCTGTTGTTCTGTAGCCAACTTAGATAATCCAAAGACAATGTTTAAAAGCCATTTTAACTAAATTAGCAACCATGTAAAACCTTCACTCAGAATATATGTTTATCTGCACTTTCTCCCCCCTAAACAATTTCTGTCAAGGAATGGCATGAAAAATTGAGGTCAAAAAGGATTGACGAAGAGCAAAGATGTCTCTAGCAAGACATCAAGCATTTGATGTGAGCTCTGTGTGAATGAATGATTTTTAATTGTTCCTTTTAACTAGGGTAACTGTCCTGGTTTATAGCTGTGATCATGACATGATTCTTAATAATATCCTCCTTTAGTCTTAAAAGTATCCCAATCTGGATAATATCACTCTACATCCATGCTGAGACAATTCTAATTTCCCAGAAGACACAGGAGTTGATATTATAGACAAATTCCTTCCACATATGATGATTCAGTACTTAGTCTTCAGGACCTTGAATGATAGAATATTTCCTCAATGACAGACATATTTATCACAATGTATATGTCTTGCTATAATACATTAGAATTTTAAATTTTCTTAACACAGTGTTAGGCATATTGTAGATCATTAAGGATTTCTCACTTTGAAGAATTACACCTGAGTTCGTGTATTTGCTTACTACTTGTTGGTCTATTTGGCACTTTTTGCCATGGTTCTGCCCTTCCCCTCCATATCAGAGAGGCTGAACTAAGTTTCTCAAGTTGGGCAGGGAGTTTGCCTACTGACCACTAAGGTTCCTCCCACACTCAGAGTCTATGCTTGTATTAAAACCCACAGTTAACTACAATACTCTCTTTTTATTATATATATTGAAGTTATTTCAGTTATATCTTCCCTCTGTCAGGCTGTGCTGTTTGACCATTGGCTCTGACCATTTGATAGTTATGTGGTCATAATCAAGTTACTTAAGCTTTCTGAGCTTATTTTCCCATCTATGAAAGAGGAGCTACTAGTGCCTGAATCCTCCCTAAAATGTTGAGGTAAGGCTCGTGTCAAGTGATGTCTGGAAGAGATGTGCCTCTCCATACAAAAGGCAATTCTGTCATCCTACTGTTGTATTGGAGAGCAATTATCAGGTAATTTCTGGCAGCTCAACCATAGTTCAGAATGAGATGAGGTGAGCATCTGACTTTTGGGCCCTATTCTGGCAGTCATCTCCCCTCTCTTGGTAAAGAGTGCCCTGATTTCCTTTTGAGGAATTACTTTTCTTCGCTTGTGAGATTCAGTTTCTTCTATAAAGTGGGTACATTTGTAGCATCTAAGATCACATAGGATTGATAAAAGTTGAATGTATAAAGCTCTTAGGACAATGCTTGTCTCCTTTTTGGCTGTGCCCAAGACCAATGCAGTAGGTAGTCAAGGTGGGTGTGTTCTCCAGGACCTTGTCTTGCCCAGCTTACGGCTCACACTTGGCCAGTTGGACTTTTTCTATCCTAGAACTTTAAATTGTACCACTATCTATTTTTACTAGAAAGGCAAAACACATTCTGCTCCTGAGTCTTGGAACTGGGACAATCAAGCCAGGTCCTCTTTGACCTGTAAAGTTCAAATTAATTAATTCACTCATTGAGTAAATGTTTATTAATAAGTTTCTTTCGGAAAATGTGTGCTAAGTCTTTCACATATTTTTCTCATTTAATCCTCAGTACATATCAGGTGTTGGGTCTTGCTGCTTGCTTTGCAAATGAAGAAATAGAACTTATGAAATTTAACCAACTTGGCCCAGATGATATAGCTAGCATGTGGGGAGGCTGAGATTTGAACTTGGATCTATCTGATTCCAATGCCTATGTTTTCTTTGCTGTGGGATTTGGCCTGCCTGCCTGCCAGAAGAACAGATGAAAGCATATTTTACCTAAGACCAGAGAGTTTTTGCCCCTTTGTTCTTTTATCAAAGCGTCTGCAGCAGCAGTAATGGAAGTTTCCCTTAGCATGGAGGATATAGGTGGGTGGGGATATTTATTGATTTTATCTGTCTAGCATGCCTTTCTCCTCCCTCTTTTCCCGCTCCTCCTCCTCCTAATAACAGTAATAATAATGATGATAATAATGGCAGACTCCTCCCTTCGGAAGACACACCTTGTTGGCCCATTCCATGTAATTCCTGTAGCATTGTCAGTTACAGAACAGCTCCTCTGGCCGTAGGGATTTACCTCTGATCCAAACCTGGCCAATCAGATCTTTCCCTGACCACAACAGCTTTGTGGTCTAAGAGGTAGGCACATGACCTAAATCAGCCAATCAGTTTCTTCCCTAAGTCTAGTCTACACTGGAGAAGGAAGAGATTTACTTTTCTGCCCCTAGGATGTTAAATCAAGATCCTGAATGCAGCGTTTCTCCCATCTGGGCAGGTGGAATCAGGGGAAGCCAGAGAGAATGGGACTGACCTGCAGGGGGACACTGAGGAGTAAGAGAGCTTAGAAATACAGCTTTGATAATACGGCCTTTCAGTTAGGTGTTGCCAGTAAATCACTCCCCATTCCCACCTTTTTTTTTTTTTTTAATATTATTTTGAGTCTTGTCTCTGTCATTTGCAATGGACTAATACAATATGCTTCCTAGCATATGTTTGCAGAAGCCGAATGTCTAAGAAGTGATTATCTTTCCCTGGGAGACACTGACAGGGGTGGAGTCAGTGGTGTCAAAACTGGGGAATGATTATGGGTATGTGCTGTTATTTTTTGCATGCTTTTTTCCCTAATGATAAGTCATTTATTTATTTGTTTATTCCCTTAGATATTGACCCACCCAAAAAGCCCCTGAGCATCTGCCATGGTCCAAGAATTGTGCAGGTGCTGGGAGCATGGTGGGTGACCAGCAGCCAGGGTCCCTGCTCTTGTGAAGCTCATTGTCCCAGAGTTCTCCTTTCTTTGGAGCCTCTACGGCCCTTCTCTCAGCAGGCTGTTTGCTGCTTAGAATCTACTACTTGAGGGTGCTAAATTATTTACAAACCCTTTTTACTAAAGCATCCAAAAACTTAAAGTCAGATTCCCGTTTCTAAGCCCTGGGGTCAAAACTCCTTTCTGAGAGCCTTCCTTTATCTTCTTTCTCTCATCTTTGCCCCTAGCCTACCACGAATTCAGAATAGATCTCTTGCCAAAATTATTCCTAGGGGAATGCTTGAGCTGAAACTGGAGCCTTTTTGCATACATTGTCTTTGCTCACTGGAATTCAAACTCGCTTGCAGGTCCTGATGATAGGTCCTCAGGAAGGCTGCACCCAATGATAACAGGCATGGAGGGCCTTGATGCCTGCACAGAGCCTGGTTATTGTGTCTGCTCACCTTTCTCAAGCTGCCAGCTGACCCCTGCAGGAACTGCCTTTCACCTTCCTGCCATCACACCTGGCTGGAGTTCCTCCATCCCACCCTTCTTCCATCTTCCACTGCCTCCTTTTGTGCCTGAGCCTCATGGCATCAGATTGAACTTCTCTGTAAGATCTTTCATTCCATGAAAGAGTTTCATTGCTATTGTTTTATTTTTTTAGAGATGAAGTCTTGCTCTGTCACCCAGGCTAGCATGCAGTGGTGTGATCATAGCTCACTGCAGCCTCAAATTTCTGGGCTCAAGCAATCTTCCCACCTCAGCTTCCTGAGTGGCTAGGATTACAGGTGCACATCACCCCACCTGGCTAATTTTTATTTTTTGTAGAGATGGAGCCTCAGTATGTTGCCCAGGCTGGTCCCCAACTCCTGGGCTCAAGCAGTCCTCCTGCCTTATCCTCCCAAGGTGCTGGGATTACAGGCATGAGCTACTGTACTCAGCTTTGAGTGAGTTCCTTTGGGTATTGTTCAGCTCCAGCACCTCCTGATGCCCACGAACCTAGGACCATGCTTCTGGGAGAGGGCCTGGTATAGAGAATAGAAGAGCCTATGTGGAGGTGTTGGAATGTCAATTCTAGACAGACACCAGATAATCAAATTGGGGCAGTGGTGGTGGGAGTGGAGCAGCTAGAAGGATTTGGAGTTAGTATGGTACAATAGAAAGAGGGGTGTGCACAGGAACACAAGTAGAGAGTGCCTGAGTTGGGCCCCTGACCATTTGGTGGTGATCAGTCAGCTCCCCTGACTTGTCCTCCAGTCACCAACCTCTCCTCAAATCCTGTTTCCCCAGAGGAAGCCTTTTCCAATTCACCAGTTTACAACAAGTGTCCCTGCCCTTCACTAGACAGATGATAACTGGTAAATGCTGCTATGATCATTTGCCTAACGTCTGTCTTTCCCTTGGAAGCCAGGCTGGTCTTGTTTACCACAGGGTCCCCAGTAAAATGCCTGGAACAAATTAGATTCTCAGAAATGTTTGTGGAATGGCTGAAGGAATAAATCCTCAGCCTGCAGATTTCTGTTCTTTCTTTACACGCTTTTGGCCCAAGATATTCATCTACCTACATTAGGACTTCCTGGCAAAGAGACAGACTATGCAATCACTGCGATTCATACACATTTGATCACAAGCCAGTTTCATTTTACTCAACACAAAAATACAAATGAAAAATATTTATGTGAACTTCAAGGAAGATACAAGGGAAATGAAGAAACCACTTAAAGCCACAGCAAGTGATAGTGCATCTGCCATCAGAAGCCAATTTCATCAGCTTGAGTCCCTAGCCAGGCATGCAGAAGGCAGGGATGTGGGATCTTAGAGGAAAAGACCTGGTCTCCTTCCCTGGGTAGCTCCCCTGTCAATGGCTGCCTGGATTTCCACCATTAAAAATTACTGTTATGCTTTAGTGGAGATTTTCTAATCCCAGTTAAATTTCCAGACTTACTTTGAGGGGGCTGTTTTCTATGCTGTTGGGAGACCTTGAAATCTAAATAACTGGGGGCCTGAGAACAGGTGGGTAGTGAACCAGGATAGGTGTAAGAGGGTGGGGTCCCTGAATGGGTAAGGAGAAGGCCCCATTAGGGAGAGATTAAGAAGGAGGGGGGAACACCACTGGGTTCTAAAGATAAGTGACTTTTTTTGGGGTTTTTTTCCATTAATGGAAGGATCCTAGGGATGGGAGATAGGTATCATGCTTTCATGCTTACTGAGTGCCTGTTACATTCCAGGCACTGTGCTGGGCACAAGGTTACAGCAGAAAATAGTACAGAGTCCCTCCTGCATGGCCTCATGAAATTCTCCACCCAGTGGGAAATTCTGATAAATGTGGAGACACCAATCAGTGGAGGTCACGGAGGTTCTTGACATTGAATAGCCAGGAAGGAGTTCTTTGAAGAGGTATGGCTTAAGAGCTATAAGGTGAGCTGTGCAGAACAGGGACGAGCACCCTTGGCAGAAGGGCTGCAAGTGCAAAGGTCCTGGGGCAGAAACAGGCTTTGTGGACTTGGGCAGGAAGGTGGCAGAGTGAGCAGGGGGTTGTTAGGGGAGCAAGTAGGTTAGCAGGGGAAGTCATGCTGCATGAGCTGGCATGGTAGGCTTTGAGCAGAGAAATGACATGGCCTGATTGAAGTTTTACAGAAATCACCCTCTTTCCTCAAGGACAAGAAATAGGATGAGAAGAAAGACTGGGAGGCGGCTGTGCCGAAATCCGGGAGAGATGATGATCAGCTGGAGAAGTGGGAAGGCAGTGGAGAGGGGAAAAAAAGGGATGAGTGTGGGAGCTTCTGATTCTGTTGTTGACTGGCCCTGGGCCCTGGTTTACAGTTTCCCCATCTGTAAAGTGGGATCTGTCCTCCAAGATCCTCCTAGCTCTGGATGTCCTGGAGGGTCTGTTGACTCTGGCCCTGAAAGCGCTTCCAATGTCTGCGTTATATTGCCTTTCCTTCAAGCCTGAGAAAGCTTCACTAGAAAGAATGTCAATGTATGGTTTAAAGATAAATTTTCCAGCTTTCTAAAGTTCTGTTAATATTTTAAGTGCATGACTATCTGTGTCCCTGCTTCTTGGTGGGAAGTGGTGGGTGAAAGTGTTACATTATTAATAAAATATGAATGCATTAAAGAATTTATTTTAATGTAACTTATGTGGGAAACATCTTTTGTGAAGCTTTTTGGCAAGCTGGTGAAAATGTGTGTTTGCCTCAAACCTCTGAACGTCCTTGATTGGGTTGGGGTCTTTGTTTCTGACAAAGCCCTTGACCCTTTGTGGTTTCCATTCTGTTTACTCTTGGCAAGTGTTTTGGGTTCAAAGGGAGAATCTTTAAAAGCTGCTTTGGGAGCGTCTATAAAATCTTAACGCATCTTTGACATCAAATAGTTCTTTCAAAGCAGTGATTTGATGAAGTAGATAGGAATGCAGCACAAACCATATGGAACACATTTTCCATAACTGCTCTGCAATGGAATAACAGAGGAGAAAAGTTCTTGGCAAAGGGAGTTTGGGATTTTAATGACCCTTAAATATTTGGCTTAGTAGCCAGATGTGTTTTACCAGGCTGAAAACCCTGAGGATAAGCCTGCCTTTCTCTTTGGCAAAACATAAGCTAACATGATGTTGCTGTTCATGAAAAGATGTTTGTGCCTCATTGCAGAAAGCTTAATTCACCATGATTTCCTTAATTATCCACCCCTCCCCCAAACTGGCATAGCTCCCAGCATGCCTCGGAGCAACTTTTCTGATCTGAGACACTAAGCTGTTTATGATGATGCCACAGAAACCTCCTTAATTATTT
Organism: Cacajao melanocephalus; assembly: GCA_963573385.1. NCBI lineage: Eukaryota > Metazoa > Chordata > Mammalia > Primates > Pitheciidae > Cacajao > Cacajao melanocephalus. The sequence continues at coordinate 38,879 of CAUYLG010017131.1, forward strand.
GAAATTGGGATCAAAGGGTTGACACATGGCCCTGAGTGTGTCTTGTTGATGGAACTGGGGCGGGGCAGAGGGGCTCTGGCTTCCTGGTGTGGATGGCTCTGCTCCTAACCGGCTGTGAAAATGGAGCAAGACCTTGGATCTGGCATTATGATAAAATGGGACAGACTATGTTTGAGCCATTACTGTCAAGTTCTGGTTCTGGTTATGAACAAACCTGTACTAAAAACACAGACACACATCAGCAGCCTCTCAAAGTCATTTTGAAAGTCCATGCCTGATGGCTTTAGGCATTGGCCCCTTACTTGAGACGTTTGTGTGTGAGTATACACACTGGTTCGCCTTGAGACAACCTCAAAATTAGTTTGCCTAATTTTTGGGCACCGAAAGGTAGATTGTTGCCCACCCCCTCCCGCCAAAAAAAAAAAAAAAACTTCCCAAATAAAAGATATAAGCTTGCAATTTCAGATGGAAGAGGCCTTCAAAGTGAAGTCCAGCATTTTCATTTGAAAGATGAGAAAACTAGGCTGCGTGCGGTGGCTCTTGCCTGTAATCCCGTCACTTTGGGAGGCCGAGGTGGGTGGATCCATGAGGTTAGGAGTTCAAGACCAGCCTGAATCACATAGTGAAACCCTGTCTCTACTAAAAATACAAAAATTAGCTGGGCATGGTGGTGGGCACCTGTAGTCCCAGCTACTTGGGAGACTGAGGCAGGAGAATGGTTGAAACCTGGGAGGTGGAAGTTGCAGTGAGCCAAGATCGGGCCACTGTACTCCATCCTGGTGACACAGTGAGACTGTCTCAAAAAAAAAAAAAAAAAAAAAAAGGAAAGAGAGAAAACTGAGGCCCAGAGAGTAGAACCGGCCTGTCCATGACCACACAATTTTCAGCATCAGGACCAAGACCAGAATCTGCCCAATTCATCAGCAGTCTGAGCCCCATATGACTTTTGTTTACAGAAGTAAAATGTGCCTGCATAGTATGAAGATTTCCCAACACAGAAGACCTTCAAGAGCATGCCCTTCAGGAGGGGATGAGCAAATGGAAGGGAACAACCACACCTAGAGCTTGGAGCTGGCACTGCTCTTGGGCTGTGTTGCTTGTCCTTCCATTATAAAAACACAAAACATTTGAGAGAAGAGGCAACTGAGGATCAGAGACGTGACATGGCTTCTGCACATGACCCAGCTGGTAGCTCTAAAGCCTGTGCTCATCCTGTGATGTGAATTTGGCCTGTGCTTAGCCACTCTGTGTCTTAGTCTGTTCTCACTGTGATAACAGAATGCAATAGACTTTATGGCTTATAAGCAACAGATACTTATTTCTCACAGATCTGGAGGCTGGAGGTCCAAGATCAGAGTGGCAGCATGGTTGGGTTCTGGCAAGGGCTGCCTTCCTTGTTCATAGACAGTCACTTTCTCACTGTGTTCTCACATGGTGGAAGGGGTGAGGGAGCTCTCTGGGCCTCCTTTCATGAACCCATTCATGAGGGTTTCACCCTTATGATCTAATCACCCCTGCAAAGGCCCCTACCTCGTGATACCATTGCCTTGGGGTTAGGATTTCAGTGCTTGAATTTTGTGGGGGACCCAAACATTAAGACCGTAGCACATGAGTTTGGAGGTCCATGGGCCTCCTGGCAAGCTGGGGCCCTGTCTCTGTGCTGGATTGAGTGGTTGGATCATTGCCTTTCCCTCTCATCACCCTGGAAAAGACTCTACATGTTCCTCTCAGCCTGGCAGCAGCCCCCAAAATGAATCCGTTTTTTCATTCTTGACAATAGATTGATATAGATGAAAACACCCATACTTTGTGGAACTTGGAGAAGGTACAGAGAAGCCAAGATCAAAGTCACAGCAGGAACTGGGGTATAATTTTTCCTTTTAAAAATGTAAGTGCCATTCTGCTTAAAAATAAGAAAGAAAAAATCCTAGCTCCTCCACCCTCCCCTGCAAAAACCCCAAACCCAATAAATCAAATGCTGAATGTAAGTTTCTCTACCTTATGATGAGCTGTGAACAGGGTTGGTGACTGTCATTGAAGGGGAAGGATGTACAGCCTGCCTCACTGGTTTCCACTACTCCTTGAAGCTTTCCTTGCTTTTTTTCACTTCTCCCTGCCTGGCTAGCTCTTGTAGCAATGTCCCCCTGCCTGACCACTGACCTCCCGTTTTCCACCCCATCAGACATACACAATAGGTAGCATGAATTTTCCATCAAAGACAAGACATCATTAAGAGAAAAACAGATCGAGACAGAGTGATGGGGCTGGATCAAAGATAAAGAGAACTGAGTGAGAAGAGCAAGGGGTCAGAGAGCCAGGACTGGTCTCCAGCCAGCCCCAGGGAAGGTCCTGGTGTTCCTGTCCTGTGTCACACCTTCATCCCTGGGAGATGCAGGGTTGGGTCACTACACCAGGACAACCAGGAAATCACTCAGATTTTGGTTCATGCCAGCTCCTGAGCAACCATGCTCAGGAGCTCATGTTTCCAGGTTTTTGTTTCTCAGTCCAGAGGCTAAGAAGTCCTGAGACCTTCCAGCAGCCCCAGACATGGAGGAGGGAGAGGAACATTGTCTTTCCATCTGAGCCATCTCTGATCCTGGATGTGCTCTCTGGGAGCATCAAGCAGAGTGAGGGATGATGTGGACTCAAGAGAGAACTGAGTTGAAACTGAGCAGCTTTTCACTGTTTCAGGAATGTTAATTAAATGCAGGATTATATGCCCCAAATCTTCACAGAAAGTAGATTTATTGTGCCTCATTACCAGATTTTATACACTCCATTTGGGCGAGACTGATGTTCTGTATTATAAAAGAATGCTGGATTTTATGGTCTAAAACCTTCAGATATTAAGAGAGAAACATTCAGAAATGACAACAGTGAGGCCTGAGGTGGCACTTGGAGGCCCCTGATGAGATGCTGAAGCAGACAGGGCTCCAAATGTCCCAAGTGCTCTCCAGCGTATCATAGGCAAATGCATACAACTTCAGTGCAGTTTGAACCAAGTTAAGCTTTTGAATTTCTCAGGGCCTGTGGACTTCATTTTCACTTCTTCTGAAACTTGTCTGAGTTTCACAGAACTTATTCCTTGGTTCTTTACCGCATTCAGCACTTTGACACAGCTGTGTACATACCATGTGTAGGTAGGTGTGTTTGTGTGTGTATAGATGGGACTCAGAATACGCTATCCCAAAATAAGGCACCTTGGCATCCGAGAAGTTAGCAGAAGCAGAAATATCTCTCTGACACTCTCTTTGCCTTCTTCCCTAAAGTGGGCCATAAAACCTAGGAAGACTTATCTGACCTTCTCCCTTGTCCTAAAGTGAGACCCTCATGCGGGGTGTACCCATCCTATACCCACAGGAAAGGAATGTTCTCATCTTTAGAAACACAAGAGAATCTGAACAAGCAACCCCTGCTACATTTCCCCGAGTTTGTTGCTGTGAACCCAAAGTATCAGAGACAGGTCTGAATCAATTTAGAAAGTTTTTCTTTTTTTCAATTTATTTATTATACTTTAAGTTCTGGGGTACATGTGCAGAACGTGCAGATTTGTTACGTAGATATACATGTGCCATGGTGATTTGCTGCATCCATCACCTTGTCATCTACGTTAGGTATTTCTCCTAATGCTGTCCCTCCTCCATCCCCTCAACCCTGCTATCCCTCCCCTAAGGCTCCCACTCCCCAACAGGCGCCGGTGTGTGATGATCCCCTCCCTGTGTCTATGTGTTCTCATTGTTCAGCTCCCACTTATGAGTGAGAACGTGGTATTTTGCCAAGGTTAAGGACACATGCTGTGACACAGTCTCAGGAAGTTGACAACCTGTGCCCAAGGTGATTGGACAGAGCTTGGTTTTATACATTTTAGGAAGATATGAGACGTCATTTAATATATGTAAGATGTACATTGGTTCAGTCCAAAAGGGTGGGACAGGTCAAAGAGTGGGGAGCTCTCAGGTCATAGGTAGATAAGAGACAAGAGGTTGCATTCTTTTGGGTCTTTGATCAGACTTTGATTGAATGCACAATTTATATGTGAAAGAGGGTAGAGGAATAGTCACTTATGCCTTAGTCTGGCTCCTTGAATCTGCACTTTTGCATAAACAATAGGGAAGAGGAAGCAATCAGCTATGCATTTGTCTCAGGTGAGCAGCAGGATGAGCACCTGTGAATATCAGCTCAATTTACACTGCCAGGGTGAAATTCAACAGAACTGTTCAGGGTAAATCTTCAGGCCCACAAGGAATTTCCTTGAGGGCAAATTGTGAGGAAGCTATGTAGTTTTCAATTTTTATTTATTTTTTAAATCTCTGTAGTGTCTTATTTAGGAAGAAAATGGGAGGCAGATTATATTACATGAAATAAATTTGTATGCTTTTTGTTGTTGTTGTTAATCTGGTTTAGTTGTAGGGGCCTCAGCCATGAAATGCCTGGCGCAGTTCCTAGCTTGAGTTTCCCCTTTGGCTCAGGGATTTGGGGGTCCTGAGACTTATTTTCTTTTTACATTACTATTAGATCATACCTGCTTTGTCCAATCATTCTCCTCTGCAACTATCCACTTGTTCCTTAAACTTAACTACACACAGGCTTCCCTGTATCTTTGGATCTTTGTTTCTGAAGGCTTAGGTATCACTTAAAAATTACATGACATAAATTTGTATGTTTTTGTGGTTGTTGTTGTTAATCTGGTTTTTGTTGTAGGGGCCTCAGCCATGAACCTAGCAGTGGGTGAGAAAAGACTTCTTCACTCCCTACAATATATATGTATATACATGGTATGTGTGGATTATATATGTCAGTGTGTGTATGTATGTGGGTAGTATGTGTCTATGTTTGTAGCTAGGGGGTGTGTGTGTGTGTGTGTAGGTAGATAGGTTTGTGCTTTTATGTTTGTAGATATGTATGGGTGTCTGTGTTTATGTAGATGTATGTATATAGGTAGGTTTGTATATATTTGTAGAGAGATGAGTGTGTATGTAGATAGGTGTGTACATGTATATTGGTATGTGTGTATGTAGGTAGTTATGTGTGTCTAAAACTTAAATATAATTTCAATTTTTATCAAAGGAACAGATTAAAATGTCAAGTAGTTCTGCTAGGATCATAATAAGAAACAGCAGACCCCTGACCAATTCCTTCTCACTCCTGATTTCTGTTCCCTGAAGGCAACAGCTTTCAACTCCTAGTTCTTTTTTTATATTCATCTTTATATTTCTAATGACCACATATATACTGCTATTTTAATTTTTCCTGTATTAGACATGATCTATTGTCTTCCTGCTGTGGAAGATGAGGGTACAGCTCTCTTCTACCAGCCCCTGCCCCCTCAATCCCCAAATACATATCTTTTCTCCCTCTCCTACAGTTATTTCTCACCCATCTTGGTTAAATACATACCCAGTGCTTTTGTTGTGACCATGAAAATATTGTTCACAGTTGAGACATATAATTCAAAGGTCATTTTTTTTCTTCTTATGCATCTGTTTATTGAGTCAAGAGCTAAAGTAGTTGCTTTGCTTGTTCATTTGCTGGGTTACTTTGTGCCTATCCTGGGTTTATCCACAGTCTCTCCATGCCTGTCAATGAGATCAAACCCACAGGGTCATCTCGCAGCTCTTGGTACCTGCCACCCTATTGACCCAGTCTACAGGGATTGCTCTATACACTTGTCACATGGTTCTAGAAACTCCTTTAAATGTCAGCCTGGGAGTACCCGCCAATTCACTGTATTGAATCTTCTTGAATCCCACCCTCTTCCTCTTCTCTGGTTTAGTACTTATTTGATAGGCCAAGTTTTAAGAATATCATTTTTTTCATACATGAACACTGGATTGTGGGTATAATCTGAATATAGAATTCTAGGCTGCAAATTTTTGTTTAGAATTTTGAATTGTCTCCTAGGTTTCAGAATTGCTGTTGATGACACTTTACTGAACTTTTAGATATGACCTGTGTTTTCTTTCTGGAAGCTTTTAGTATTTTTTTATTTCTCTCCCTGGTGGTGTGATATTTTACAACCATGTGCCTTTGTATTAAATTAATCTTTGTCTTATCATTGAGCTAAACTCTTAATCAAAGTTTTCAATCTGGAAATGCATGTCCTCCGGAGAATTATTCTATTTCTTCAATCATTTTTTTTTCTTCTCTGTTTTTCTCTCTCTTTATTTTCTAGAGCGTCTAGCATTTGCCTGTTGTTTTCCTGCATGGATCTTCCAATTTTCTTACCTTTTCTCTTCTGTTTTCCCATCCTTTTGTTCTACGTCACAAATTCACACACCTACTTTTTATTTATTTATTTATTTTGAGCAAAGTACAATTTCTGTTTTTTAGATAAAATATTTTCTTACCCTCTGTGATGGTTAATACTGTCAACTTGATTGGATTGAAGGATACAAAGTATTGATCCTGGGTGTGTCTATGAGGGTTTTGCCAAAGGAGATTAACATTTAGTGAGTGGGCTGGGAAAGGCAGACCCACCCTTAATCTGGGTGGGTACCATCTAATCAGCTGCCAGTCTGGCTAGAATATAAGCAGGCAGAAAAATGCGAAAAGAGAGACTTGCCTAGCCTCCCAGCCTACATCTTTCTTCTGTGCTGGATGCTCCTTCCCTCGCACATTGGACTTCAAGTTCTTCAGATTTGGAACTCCAACTGGCTCTCCTTGCTCCTCAGCCTATTGTGGGACCTTGTGATAGTGTGAATTAATACTTAATAAACTCTCCTTTATGTATATAGCCATTCCATTAGTTTTGTCCCTCTAGAGAACCCTAATACACTGTCTTCAAGGATACTAAGATTGTGATTGTTTTTTCTTCTTGTATCTGTGTCTTAGTTCCTTTATTATTTCTGTTTGCTTTGCTTTGAGAGACTCCTCAAATGCTCAGTGATTCTTGGCTGTCCACACATATGTTTGGGGAAAATGTCAAACTGATTATTGGGAATATTAGTGTGGTCAGGCAGAGCTTGTTAGCTGGGGTCTTCGTTGTCCAGAAATGGAGCTATGACCGGGCAGTTTCTCTGCCTCCCTCCCTCCAGCCCAAATGTTAGTACCAGTAGGTCTTTTCCCTTGGGCTGTTCAGTTTGCCCAAGGAGGAATTTTCTAATCTCTTGAGTAACGATTCAAGCTGGGCTGTGTGTGCTCCTAGTGTGTCCCTGTTCAACTTTTGCTAACTTTGCTTATTCCTCCTATTTTTAGTACCGTGCCTCATCACAGCCCCAGACTGTCTCTGTTCACTGTGAGTGTAGAGCCCCTCTAGTTCCTTGTCTCTAGAGAGCAATAATACCTGAGTCTTCTGCCAGGCTGGAGAAAGAGCTGCCCTCTAGATGCCTGACTGTTTGGGGAGGGGGAAGACAGAGCCGCAGCAACACCTTGCGCAAATGTTCAAGGAATCATCCTATTTCCATTCTCATCTGCACAGTCCATCTTCAGAGTTTCCTACCTTTGAGACTATCAAGGGTTCTGTGGTCACATTGCATCAGTGTGCCTCCTCAAATTCTCATGGCCTCACCTGTCTCTTGGACCCTTGGCCACTTACTCAACCCTCGTTACGTGGCAGCAACCTACCCTGTTAGTCCTGGACAGTTCAGCCACCAGAGGTTGACCAGAGGCAACCTCCTCCCACCACTTCCCAACAAACCAGTCTCTGGTACCCCGCCCTCCCCACCTCAAGCTGGCCTCATGAGGGATTTTTTAGGAGAAAGAAATGGGTTTCAGCACATACAAATATTACACCAACTTCCTCCAGACTTCATCTGCCTGGTTGTGTGAGAAGAAAATGAATCCACTGCAGAATGTCAGATGGGCAGCAAATTGAGGACACCCTCGTCCAGGTCCTCCTCAAGGCCCCGGTACTCCGTCCTTTCTCTAGTTCTATAAGAAGTCCTTCCATCGTCATTTTTTCATTTGATGTATCAGTGTGAAAAGATATATCTTTGATATATCCTTTTATTTCTTAGGAAATCATAAGAAAACTAGGAAGATCTGGAGGGAAAATGCTCTGGGCATCATTCTTGGTTTTGAGACTCAAAAACTACCTAGTACAGACATGCAGCTGGTGGCTGTGAGCACATTCAGCTTTCCTGAGCCACATTTCTCACCTCAGTTTGACATTAGGACCAATGGACAGGACGTTTGCTAGAGGACACGCTTGCCATTCTCCCACGAGGCACCCTCTCTTCTTCTCCCTTTCCCCACTTGGTGTGATAAAGGGCAAAGACCTTATCTTGCTTATCTCAGTGGCCTCAGCCCCCAGAGAAGTGCTTGGCCTGGGTTAGGTGTCCAAAATATTTGTGGAATAAATGTCTGGAATCCTCTTGGACACCAACCATCCATGCCACCTACCCCTCACCTGGGAATCTGTCTTCCTGGAGACACCAACCTTTGAATCAGGCAGGATGGAAGGGTCTGTGAAAGCAGACATTGATCATCAACCTGAACTAGATTATCCAGCTGTGAACCTGCACTTGCCCACTGAAGCAGGGACACTGTTTTCCTCACAAAGGTGGTGCCAAGTTGTAGGGATGAATGCAAGCTTAACTTTAGACATTCCTTCCATCCCGGGAACAGTTCTCCCTCCTTAACCTCACACATTTGGGAATGTCTGTTTGCCTCGTAAGATCCACTTGGTAGGCAGGTCCTTACAGCTACACTGTCAATTCTGAGAATAGTATCCTCTTCTCCCAGCATCAAGTCTCATTCTTCCACGCAGAAACCAGACTTGTGCCAGTCGTGGTGAGTTAACCCCATCATTAAAGACCATCTCTTAGCTGCAAAAACAAATATATAAGTATGTCTAAGTTGTTAAATGTAATAATGAAAGAAACACCCATAAGCTCAAAACTAGATATGTAAAAAATTGTATAGCTAACATAATTGAAGCTTTGCTTCTCTTCCATATACATAATTGTATACAGATTTTTCTGGATTTTGTATTCATCATTCACCTACTTTTCCTTAGAACATTTCTTATATGTATATGCATATACCCCTAAACAAGATATTACTAGGTATTTTTGGTTTAACTATATAAAAATTGTATTATTCTATGAGATTCTTATGCATATTCTGAATTTTCATGAAGCTTGCATGCAACTCTTACCATTAAGTTTGTGAAGTTCATTCATGATGGTCTAGGTACTGTACTGTGTACTTCATTAACTTTCACTGTTGTATACTATTCCATTGTATACCACAATTTATTTCACTATTCTCCTATTAATTTCACCATTAATAGGAGATTTCACGCCTACTTATTTCATGATTCTCTTATTAATTAATGAATATTTGGATTGTTTCCAGCCTTTTCTAGAAAAAATATGCTATAAACTTTATTTTAAACATATCTGGGTGAACATGTGGCATTTACCTAAGATTAGGATTACTGGATCATATGTAATACTCAAACCAAACTCTCCTAGCTAATATCAAATTGCTTTCCAAACTGCTTGAGTGAATTCATACTATTCCCTCATAGTATATGTGATTTTTCATTAATGTACATCTTCATCAGTGCTTTATACTGTCAGATCCTTGAATTGGGTATATTATATATATATTCTCTCTACATAATATATCTCATTTTTAATTTACATTTTCTTCATTACATAATGAGGTATCTTTTAAAAACTTTATCAGTTATTCTAGTTTTTATTGTTGAGGATACCTGTTCAAGTCTTTTCCATAGTTTTTATTTGGATTGTGTGTCTCCTTGATTTTTAGGAGTGAAATACATATTCTGGACTCTAATCATTTGCTCTCTTATATATTTGGGAAATTTCATTCCCATTTTGAGCCATCTTTTCACTTTCTCTCATGTATCTTGATGAATAAAAGTTCTTAATTTCAGCATAGTTGAATTCATCAATCTTTTCTTCTTTTCTTGAATGACTTATTTTTCCATGTGTATAATCAATACAATTATTGCAGTACCAATTATTGATTAGTCTTACTGTCTCCCACTCACCTGAAAAATTAGCTCTGTCAAAAAAAATTGATTGTGTACATATAATGAATCTGTTTTCAGCTCTCTACTCTGCTCCCTTAGCTAGTGTGTCCGTCCCTGCACCAATATCACACTGTCCACTTAGTTAATATAGCTTTCTAATTATTCTTAATGACTAGTGGGACAAGTTTCCCTACCATTAGCTTCTGTTCTGTCTTGACTATTTTGTTTCTGTGTGAGCATTTAAGAACTCTTAAAAATGTGCATTATATCATTACCATGTCTAAAACTTAATAACTTCACATATCCAGTCAACAAAGCAAATTTCTCAAATTCCTTCACATTTAAAAAGCTGTTTGAATCAAGATTCAAGAAACATCCATCTCAAGAGTTGTTCATAGTCTGGATTGTAACTATGATATCACTGTAGTGTTATTGAATATGTTCCTCCATTCACTATATTGTTTGTAAATAGATAGTTTGAGACTTGATCAGTTTCAAGTTCATTTTTGAAAGGAGGCTAGGCAAGACTACTTAACAGGTGGTGTAATGCATTTCTGTCAGGAGGCACATAATATTTGTCTCTCTTTTGTGTTAATAGGAGCCATTGGTCATCATGGCCTAGGTCCATTAATTCACTAGGAGTACAAAAATGGTGGGATTCTAATTCTAACACTCTTTCTCACTTGTTAGCTGGAATAATTTGTAAAGAGAACTTCCTCTAATTTACTATTCAATTACTTTGAGGTAGAATTTGTAAAGAAAAAAGGACAAATGCTTGATTCTTTTCCTTTTACCAGTTTTTAAGTCAATGACTTGGGGCACCAGCATCCTCCAAAAGTAACAAATAAGTTTATTAAAATATTATGAATTCAAGGGCTAAATCTATTAGTTGTGTTTTAATCCATTATAGTCATTATCTTCATTGATGTTCAAATTTTCCCATCTGTGGTTAGTGGGAACTTTAAGTCAGCTCCTGAAGTCTTTTTACATGACACAGTAGTCTTTGTTAGTTTTCTTGAAATCTGAAATTATAAGGTGTTCCAGATTCACATTGGACATTTCCTACCCTGGACATGGAATCAGCCATTTGTCCAAGAAGTTCTCATTCCTGTTAGTTTGAAATTCTAGTTAGAAAAACTGGGCATTAAGAAAATACAATCTGGGCATTAAGAGTGCTTCTTGCTATTGCTTAGTAATTGTTTCTGGGTTTGTGGACCATTTCAGTGGTTAGAGATAGAGAATATACATATGTTGCACATTCATATTAAAGATATATCATGAGTTCTTACACTTCCAACTCAAATTTGTGATTACATGGTTTTATTTAACTTCACCAATCTTCTGTGAAATTTCCCCTATATTACACTAATGCCATTGGGAGTTCTTACTAACTGTATAAAAGTGCCTTTTAACCCACTTATTTTTAGGAAACTTTTGGATGAGAATTGGCCTCTCAGTGTAGTTTCAATTTACATTTTGAGCAAGCAGAACATGCATATACATATGCATTTATTTATTTATAAATCAACTTGTCAAGTTCTCCAGACTTTGTTGGGAATTTTCATAGAATAATACAGAAAATATATGTCAATTTTCCTCAAATCGATATTTTTATGACATTGAGTCTTCCTGCCCATGAGGTAGGTCTATTTCTTCATGCATTTTGGTCTTCTTCAGTGTTTTTCAACAAGTCTTTCCAATGTCTTCCATAAAGGTCTTTAGCATCTTTCGTTAGGCTAAGGATTAACTTTGTTGTTACCAAAAATCGTATCATTAAACATTTTCATTTACATCCATTTGATGGTGAAATAAATATCGATTTTTGTACATCACTCTTATGTCAAATGAGTTTGCCAGTTTTTCTACTAATTCTAGATTCTTTTATTATTTTTTGGAGATGGGGTCTTGCTTGTTGCCCAGGTTAGAGTGCAGTGGCATGCAAACATGGCTTACCACAGGCTTGAACTCCCAGGCTCAAGCTGTCTTCTCAACTCAGCCTCCCGGGTAGCTGAGACCACAGGTGCATGCCACTACCTCCTGCTAATTAAAAAAAAAAATGTAGAGATGGGAGTCTGTCTATGTTGCCCAGGCTGATCTTGAACTCCTGGGCTCAAATGATCCTCCTGCTTCGGCCTCCCAAAGTGTTGGGATTACAGGTCAACCCCTTTGGGAGGCTTTCAGCCACTGTACCTGGGCTGATAATTATAGATTCTTTTGGGTTTTTCATGAAGCCCATCTTCTAGAAATAATGATGGTTCTATTTTTCTATTATAGTCTTTCTACATTTGATTTCTTTTTTGTGTCTTGGTCTGTTGTTGAGGACCTTTAGTTGACATGACATTGGTTCTTATGAGAATCTTAGGTTATCTGCAGAAAACATTGTCAGGTATCCCCCATCTGGCCTGGAAGCAAAACTTATAAGAAAACTTTACTCTTTCAACTTTCCCCAACCTCTCATCTCTGTTTGGGTTTAACTTTTGTGCAATAAAGAGTTTAGCTGAAGTTTTCCAGCTGACTTTCAGCTGTGACGCCTCTTATAGCCAGCTTTTAGTCAACCTGGAAGGGGAGAGGAACATGAAATGTGGCTTCTTGGACCTCATGTCCTCTGAGCGGGTTGGACTGGGCTGGGACCCCAGGAAGTCAAGCAAAGCCCTGGGATAGGAATCCCTGAGCCATAGCTGCGCAAGTGGGTGGGTTGAGTCTGAGAAACAGGGAGTCTTATGTCCTGAAGGTACTGAGGGTTGAACATAAGAAGCCATTCCGCTGTCAAGACAAAGGAGGCCGTAGACCATAAGGCAGAACCTAAGAATTAGGTGACCAGTGGACCAAGGCAGGGAGCAAGAACAAGTGCTTGGATCCAGGCTGTGTTGTCTGGACATTGCTTCATCAGCCTAAGTGCATGCTATATCTATGGGTCAGTGGGGTTAGACTCAATTTTAGCTCTGAATGCCATTATGCATGAAAAGCCCCTAGCTCATGTCCTGGAATGCAATAGGAGCTCAATAATCAGCAGTTCCTGGCCAGTGCAGCACCTCTGTAGACCGTCAGTGCTATACCTGCCAAGACCTGATGTTTATTGAGCTCCTATTACATACTAGGACATGGGCTAGGGGCTTTGCTATCTGTTGGCTCTGGGCTCTTCTGCCAACTCAGTCATCCTCCCCAGGTGCCATGTCCCTGGGGCATTTGCAGCAAGCCCATCATAGCACCCATTCTGGAAAATAGCCCTCTGGAGACCGCCCTTGTTTTCCTGGTCTGTGGATGTTCAGCTCTGTGCCCTGGCTTTGATCATTGCCTTATAAACATGCTTTCTAGTCCGTTTCTAGTTTCTGGGCAGTGCTCAGGCTGTGGGTCCCACCAACAAGGTGGCCTCTGGCCCCTACAGGGGTTGGGAGAATCTGTGTAGCCCAAAGCTGTTTCAGTCACAGGCTTGGTTAGTTTACACTAGTTTTTATTTTAATCGTAAAGGGAATAAAGGAACAATGCAAATTCCTAGCATATACCCCATCTGGACCACAGGAAATCATAGTCATTCTGGATTAGGGTCTGTCATTTGCTGTATGACTTTAGGCACATCCTCTCCCATCTCTAGACCTCACCTTTCCCAGTTCCACTGTCCAGGATTATCTGACCAAGGACTGGCTGTCCCTTCCCTAGCCTCTTCTGGGCAGCCTCCTAACTCTAGGCAATCTCTCTCTACAGAAAAACTCAGCCAGGGAGGGGTTGGGAAATTCATTGCTCACATATCTTGTACTATTATCATGACCAATCTCCTTTCACACATTTTATCCTTCATTTTATGATAGCTATTAAAGACTGTTAGGAGCTCTCTCAGTTCCTTGAGGAATATTTATGCATTTTATAGGACTCTCATGAAGGAGAGAAGCCCTTATTAGGAGCAGGCAGGGAGATTCTGCATTAAGGGGGCATTAGGAGGCCTCGCCCAGAGAATAATGATGCTTGGGGCTTCCTGTTTAACTCGCTAGTTTATGCACTTGTTTGAACTGTTTTCTTTTGGGGGGATTAAGGGATCTTTGAGAAGCGCAGAGAGACTGCTCTCTCGTTAAGATCTTGCTTCTGTTTGTAATAACATGGGCACTGGCTGGAGGGGTGGGAGACATGGAACCTGAACTTCTTGTTCTGATTTCCCAACCATCTACTTTGCCATACTTCACTCAGTCATTAAGGAATTGGCACCTGGCCACTGGCTTGGGTTTGCTCCTGCCATGTCCCAGTGGTTTTAGCCCCCTGCCTATGTTTCACCACTTAGCCTCCCCGGTACTCCCCTATTTCATGGGACCTGAGGCAATCTCCAGCCCTAGTTTTTATTTTATTTTTTTCAATAGACTTTATATTTTTAAAGAGCAGTTTTAGATTCACAGCAAAACTGAGCAGAGAGTACAAAGTTCCCATACACCCACACCTACACACATGCACAGCCTCCCCCACTATCAGTATCCTCACCAGAACGGTACATGTACCTATATCCACACACCATTATCCCCCAGGGACTACAGTTTACGTTAAAGTTTACTCTTGGTGTTGCACGTTCTGCAGGTTTAGACAAATGTATCAAGACGGGTATCTGTGATTACAGTATTATACAAAGTAGTTTCACTGTCTGAAAAATCCTCTGTATCCACCTAATTCTTCCCTCTCCGCTAGCCTCAGGCAGCCACTGATGTTTCACTGTCTCCATGGTTGTGTCTTTTCCAGAATGTCATACGTTGGACTCATGCAGTATGTAACATCTTCAGATTTGCTTCTTTCACTTAGCAATATGCATTTATTATTTCCTCCATGTCCTTTCATAGCTTGACGGTTTGTTTCTTTTTAGTACTGAGTAATTTTCCTTCCACCTGTGGATATACCCCAGATTATTCATCCACCTGCTGAAGGACATCTTGGTTGTTTGCAAGTTTTGGCAATTATGAATCAAACTGCTGTGAACCTGTGTGCTGGTTTTTGTGTATATGCTAGTTTCTGACCCTTTTGGGTAAATACCAAGGAACACAATGACTGGATCATATGGTATGAGTGTGTTTAGTTTTGTAAGAAACCGTCAAGCTGTCTTCCAAAGGGATCCAGCCCTGTTTTGAGTCATGCCTAGTTTTCTTGGGAAGCAGGCTACCCAAGCCAGGAGCCTGAGAGATTTCAAAGACCACCCCTTTCTCCATCTCTCTGACCAACCTCATCTCCCATATTTTGTTGATTTCCTCTCCTTAAACATTTCTCCAAAAGGCTTCATCTTCTCTGGAGGGGCTAATGCAAGGGTCTTCTTGCTGTCTGTCTTCAGGTTTCCTACGGCAATCCCAGGGATAAGCAATGCCTACAATCACTGCTGCTACCATGGTGACTAGGGGCACAGCATGATCTCTCTAGTCTAGTGCTTGCTTTGCAAAGTGTGGTCCCAGACCACCTGCACTGGATCCTGTGGATGGTTAGATGGACAGATTCCTAGTCTTCCAGAGACCTAATGAATCAGAACCTGCGGATGAGGGCCCTAGACTATATATGTTTAACCCCTTACCTCCATGCCCTTGAAGCTGATTCTGACCCTAACTGAGAACCCTTGACCCATGTCTTGGGTCCACTGATCACCAGTCCCCCAGATCTACAAAATGAAATCTCTCAGCACCCCAGAATTCCTCTCTTTCCCAAAGGAGTCTCCTTGGATTGAGGTCCTTCTGTTCTGCTCCCCAGTAAGCCTCTTTCCTCCCTGCCCGCTTGCTTTCCTGTTATCCTCTATTTCTTTGTGCCTTTTTCTCTATCTCATTTTAATTGATTTCAAAGTGTTAAGGCATTTAGTGAGTATGAATTTGTGTTTCGCTGAAATCAATCTCTTTCTGCAAGCTTGCTTCCCCGTTCTTTCAAACCAGCCTTGGGTTGATTACCTAATGCTGTAGCAGCTCCAAGGCCGCTGATCTGACTTGACCTAATTTGACCCAAAAATGCTGTCCCACTCATGAGCAACAGTCCTGATTGCAAAAATATACAGGTATGCTTTTAATCTGTCATTCAGAGGCAGAAGACAGGGAGGAGAGGGAGGTTTGGGGGTGATGGGGCCACTTTGCCCAAATGAAAAAGAGAAGCCTCAGGACTTGGAGCAGGGCTGTACTGAGTGGTAGGTGAGGATGTTATTGGCCTGTAAGGAAGACTCCAAGGAAGCTCCAAAAATACCTTTCTCAATTACTATTTAAAGCTCATTGTTCTCCCTATGGGCCAGGAAATCTGGCGCCCTGTATTGTGAGGAGTGAGGAGGTGTTGTGGAAGCAGGTGTCTCCATATGACCATGGGCCCCCAAACCTCAGTTTCCTCGTCAGCGGAACGATGAATATCATGTCAGACACTCGGTGATGGCTTTGTCACTGTTGGACGGGTATTAACCTGCTCATTTTATCAGTGCAGAAGTCGTCACTGGGCTCACCTCGGTGGCTTATCCAAGGTCACACATCTGCCTCCATAGGAAGTGGCAGGGTGGGCTCTGGATTCAGTTCTGACTCCCTGTCCACTGGGCCATCATGTGCCGTGTGGCTGGCAGAGGCCTGGGAGGCGGGGAGTCCTGGCTGGGCTGGACCTGTCACTCTGACTTCTCATTTCCATTAGGGGTGATCGTGGCTTATTCTTCAGCTCTTGCTCATTCATTTCTTGGTCTGAGAAAGTGAGACACATTCAGACAACATGGGGGACCCCTCCCAGGCCTGTCACTCAGGCTGTAGCTGCTATGCTGAGAACAGAGCTTGAGCGTTGAGCGTTAGAGATCACACAAGTCCAATCAAAGCCTGAGATTAAGGTGCTCATGACAACAATGTCTTGGGTTGAAATAGATCCCCCTGGGCCATCTTCCACCTTGGTTTCCTTCAAATGTCAAGCGGGAGAGAATGCTACTACCCACCCCCCCACCACTCTCGTAGGACATTGTTAGGAAAAATGAATGCATTAATGGATGTGAGTAGATGTAGCACACTTCTTGGCACATGGTAGGTGTTCAAAATGTTTTGAAAAAAATATCTGTGCCTATAGAAATAATGCAACAGAAATATGTTAAAATATCTGTCAAAATTTCCATGAGAGCTGCATGTTGGTTGATGAATGCAGGCAGGATAGGTTTCACCCCCTCTTCCTGCCCAGGGCAAGCATTCAGCTCTGTAGCTCAGGGAACAGGACATGACTCCACATCATAAGGATACCTATCTTAGTTCAAAAATATACAGAGGATGATTAGCGGATGCACTGATTACATGCACATGAAAAAGTTCAGCTTCTGTTGGTTAGATCAGCAATTCTTCCTCCTGCTTTCTTATCACCCCAGGGTGTCTCCAATTATCTCAAGAAGGGTCAGGAACCACTCAAGATGTTATTAATTTTAATCCTTTCTAATTAAATATATAAATGGGCTATGTACCACTTTGTGGAAGGAGAAGAGAGGGGGGAATCATATCTTAAAATCAAATATGTAATTCTTTAGTACCGCCAGCCAACTTCTCAAGGGCTGAGACTTTTTCTTCTTTCCCCTCTCTTTCTCCTTCTCTTTCTCTCATTTGATGCCTTGCTGGATGCTCTGATTGATACAGCAAAAGGTTGATTATATTTGGAGAGCCAGCAGCATGATAGGAAAAGTGAGGCCCAGGTTGTGGTGGTGGTGTGTGTGCAGAGACCCAGAGGCCTGGGCTCTTGTCTTAATTTTGCTTCTCACTGCTGTGAAATCTTGGGCCAGTCTGCTTTGAATGAGTCTCTGGTGAGTCTCTGTACTTCCTGGCTTATAGGTCATGGTGAGTGTCAGGACCATAATGAATGGGCCAGTGCATAGTAACTGGGATGTCTATGCATTCATGCATTCCTTCACTACATGTATTTCGCACCTTCTTGTGCCAGGTGTGGAGCCACCTGAAGGGAAACAAAGATAAGCCAAAATTGATGGGGTCCCTGCTCTTGTGCCACTCATAGTGGAAGGGATTGAACTGGGATCCTAGTGCATGAAAAATGTTGCCCAGGGGAGAGAGAGAGCTGCTCTTGCCTTTGCATCAGGATATTGCTGGGCCTCCAGAGGCTACTTCCAGGGCCAGGCAGGGATGGTCCCTGTTCACAATGAGGATGAATAGGAAAGGAAAGGATCCTGGCCCTCAGGCTTCCATCTTTTCCTCCAGCAGTTCCCAAGGGTTTTGTGTTCAGCCTCTCTTCCTCTGAAGCTCTATATAGGTTGGGTTAGAGGAGGTAGAGGAAGATCACAGCTCAGCTTGCACTAGTGGGATGGGCAGGTGCGGAGGAGTGGACAGAACTTGTGAACTGACATCACTTGCAGTAGGTAGAGGGAATCCGTTACGTAGTGAGGGCTGGGTTGCTGGAGAGATGCTTTGTCTTTCAACCTGTGATGTTTCCATATGTACCCCAGGCCTCCCTGCATGCTGCCTGAATGTCCCCACCATGAGGTCTAGGGTGAGTCAGTGGGATTCTTGAGGGGAGGAAGGAAGATGAGTTTCTCACTCAGGAATTTAAGAGATGAAACCACTGGGTGATCAGAGCCCAGAGCCTTGTGGAAAGTGGAGTCCATGGCTACTGAGAGGAGATTGAACAGGTGGTCCAGATAGAGGCCTGGCTGCATTGCTTTTGTTCTTAAATGCCCTGTGCCTCTGACCTTGGTACATTGCATGTGCTACTCCTCAGCCTGCTGTGTGAAATTTCTCTCTTCCCCCGCATTCTGGCTCACCTTTCAGATATTATCATAGATTCCCTTTTCTCTAGGAAGCCCCTGATCTCCTTGGATCGGGGACGGACTATCCCAGTGGGATAGACTTCATTTCGTGGCTATCAACCCCCTGAATCATAATGGTGGTTTTCACATCTGTGGCCACATTGGCCTGTGTGCTGCATCTCCCCTGGCTCCAATCACAGGGCATGATGCCTGGGAGGTGCTCAAGAGGCGTTTCTGGAATGAATGATGGGCTGAGGTTGTGTGTGCGAAGCTATGGCAAGGGAGTTAGGGAGACCAGGGCCATGGCAGCAGGAAGCAGACATCCCTCCTTGCCGTCAGGGCGCTGGGATTAGGCGCTATTGGCCTGGGTCATAGATGGTCTTGTGGGTTCTTTCTTCTTTGGAGTCCAGGCTACTCCCTCCTGGGGCTGAAGCTGCAGCTACATTCAAATTCTTTAAATGTCTTGGGTGATTTTTCAAATGTTTTACCTCCAACGTGCTTTGCATACTGCCACACATTTTAAAACCCACATGTAATTTAAGGAACATTTAATCAATAGAGTCTTGATTCATTTTTTCCCTTAAATCATCAGTATTATTGTTGTGAAGAGCCCATCTGAAGTTCAGGAAGGCTCTTAAGCATTTTTAATAACCATTTTCTTCCCCTGTGCACTATTTTTTTTAAAACTATCTTTGCGAAAGATACTTTTTCTGATGGTTGAACAAGCTCAAAATGCCAGGTTCCCGATTGCTTAAATTGTGTCCAATATGCAATTCTGTAAGGAAAACGGACTCTTCCTGAATACTTTAAAAATTGTTTTTAAACAGAAGCAGGTTTCTTTCTGGTGGCTGTTTGAATTATCTGAGAAGGGCTCTTGGCTCCCAGTGGTGACTGCTGGGGCAAGGGAGATGGGTCTCAAGAATGCTGCACCTTTTCACATCTTTGAAGCTTCAAACACACACACACGGCAGGTGATTATCTCCATTTCCTTGGGTCTGATGCAATTCTCTGTCCCTGCGGTGGTTTGCTTATTTCATCTTGCATTTATTGAGTGCTTAGTGTATACTAGATTGCTTGCTAAAATGTTCCGGTGCCTCATCTGAAGTTGTTATCCTATTTTACAGACAAGGAAACTGAGGCAGAAGGCTCATGTATAAGTTTCCTGTGGCTTCTGTGACAGATGACTTATTGGTTTAAAACAACAGAAATTTACTCTCTTACAATTCTGGACACCAGTAGTATGAAATCAAGGTATTGGTGGGGCTGTACTCCTGGAGGTTCTAGGTAAGAATCTATGTTTTACTTCTTCAAGCTTCTGGTGGCTCCAGGTACTCCCTCGCTTGTGGCCACATTAATTCTCCAACCTCTGTCTGTGCCGTTGCATTGCTTCCTCCTTGTCCTGTGTGCTGCCTTCTCCTCTCCATGCCTGTCTCTTATGAAAACACTTGTCATGGGATTTAAGTCCTTTCCTTCAATGTCTTTAACTTAATGACATCTTTTGCCATATGTGATGGTTAATAGTGAGTGTCAACTTGATTGGATTGAAGGATGCAAAGTATTGTTCTTGCGGGTGCCTGTGGGGATGTTGCCAAAGGAGATTCACATTTGAGTCAGTGGACTGGGATAGGCAGGCCCACCGTCAGTCTGGGTGGGCACCATCTAATCAGATGCCAGTGTGGCCAGAATAAAAAGCAGTCAGAAGAGCATGGAAAGACTAGAATGGCTGAGCGCTCTGGGCTCCATCTTTCTCCCATGCTGGATGCCTCCTGCCCTCAAACATCAAGACTTGAAGCTCTTCAGCTTTGGGGCTCTTGGACCTTTGACCACAGACTGAAGGCTGCACTGTGAGCCTCCCCATGTTCAAGGTTTTAGGACTCAGACTGGCTTCCTCAGCTTGCAGATGGCCTATTGTGGGACCTCACTTCATGACTGTGTGAGTCAAGACTCCTTAATAAACTCCCCTTTATATACACATCTATCCTATGAATTCTGTCCCTCTAGAGAACCCTGATTAATATACCATACAAGGTAATACAGATTCAGGGAATTAGGATATGAACATATCTTTTTGGGGGTCAGCATTCAACCCACTAAAGCTTGAAAGGAGTAAAATCAGGACTTAAGCCAGGCAGTTTGTCTGTAGGTCTGGGGCTCCCTGCTCCGTAGCTCATGTGCTTGGACGACGGTGATGCCAACTGCTGACAACTGCCAGGCTCAGACAGCTTGGTTGGGATTTTAATTGGTCTGCCCCCAGAGTGTACTCATAGCCTTTCTGTCTTTTTCCCCCTCTCCTATCTTGGCAAAAATACTTGGGCCTAACTCCATCACAGAAACTCCAGAGTTTACTCGGCTGGTGTTCTAAATTTCAGACAATGGTCTGCATTGCAGACAGTTATGTGTCTGCTGCTGGGGATGTGAGGTTATGTGTATATCTGATTGAACCACCTCCAAGTGCCGTATTTTTGGTCAAGAAAGACTAAATATCAGCAATTTTATATGGTTCAATCTCATATTTATTTAAAATATATTGTCCATCAGCATTCCTCCTGTGTCCTCCAAGGGCCAACAAAATGTTCCAGTTTCCTGCATGTGCCTTTGGCTTCGGCACATGGCTAATCTGACCCGTGTCTGTGGCTTAGTTATTCCAGCACATCTTTGGCAAGTTTGGTACTCCATCATGCCCCAGATCCCATCTTAATTTCAACTGTCTCCAAAGAAGCCACAAAGTAGCCAGCCCATCTTGAAGTCATCAGCTTCCATCAAGGGTTCAGGAACATCTGTTTAAACCAACATGTTATTTTCCTGCCCAGCAAATCAGTAGAAGGATTGCATGCTCTGCCCATGAACACTAAGTACTTACGGGTAGTGTCAGGTTGGGTCCAAGTCTAAAAATACTCCCTTTCCTTCAGTATCTCTCTTTTTTTTTTTCCTTTAGAGTGGCCTGGCTCACAACTGGAACTTTGCCACTCTCTAAACATTTACACATTTAATGCATCCTGAAATATTAACCTACAGTATGCACGAGCAATAGTGTGAATGCTTCCTTTCCTGGCAAGGACTGTGTTATTGGAAATCATTTATTGAGATTTACATCCTAATAGAGATGAAGGGTTCTTTGCATTGTTAATATTCCTAAAAGCCAAACTGGAAATTCTGGAGTTGGGGTTCCATAGAGATTTAGAGTCACTAGAAACCACTTCCCAAGGACAGAGCTGTTAATCAACCCATAATACTTATTGCATGCATACCATGCATGTGTGCCTAGAAAATTGCAGTCATACCTCACCAAGGTTGCGTGACCTTGGACAATTACCTTTCTGTTTCCTAGCTTCCTGTTTACAGGATGGGGTGATAGCAATGACACATACTTTGCAGGGTTGCTGGAAGGACTCATGGACTTGGCCCAGAGCCAAACCTACTGCCTTGTCATTCTAATTTTAGAAGAGCGTTTTGTAGGTAGTGAGTTCTCAGATGCTGAAAGTGTTTTGGCAGAGATTGAGAGATCGATATTAAAGAGCCTTGCTGAGGGGGTTCTACTAGAAGAAGAGAGAAGGGGATTTGCCCACCTAGCCAGGAGAGCTAGAATTAAGTGCTACCTTGAACTGGGAAGAAAGTAAATATACATACACTGAAAGGTGGAAGGTAAGAGAAATGATCAGAGACTTTGGTCTCTGGTGACCTGCACAGAGTCAGCCCCTCAGTAAGTGATTAGTCACTGCATATTTTCTTAATAATAAATATTTACTGATTATTCGCTATGGTGCCAACCCAGTGTAGGGTGCTAGGGACACATAGATGGCTGTGCCTAAACATCTGACCTAAAGAAATTATGTCTCAAAATATCTAATCCCATTATGAGAAGGACTTGTGAAAAACAGTGCAGAGAAGAGAAGCAGCAAGCTGATGTGTCAAAGGCCTGCAGTGTACCAAGCACGGTACATTGAAAACTGTGAGATACAATTTTCCCCATTTTACAGGTGCAGAAGTTGAGTCTCAAGGAGGCTGTGATTTAATCAGTGTCTCTGTAGCTGTCAGGACGAGCTAGGTTATGCTATTGTAACAAATAGCCTCAGAATCTTAGTGGCTGAAAGCAAAGACTTATTTCTTGATCACTCTATGTATCCGTCACAGGACAGCTATGGGTTTTGCTTCTTATTTTCCTTATTTAGGAGCCCAGGCTGATGGAGCAGACACCATCTGAAACTTTGCTGTTTGCTAGGCCAAATGGAAAAAGCAATGCATTGGTCCTGAAAGTTCTCATTTGTTAGGTCAAAGCAAGTCCCATGGCCACACTCAGCTCCCAGGAGGTAGAAAGATCATTCCTACCACATGCCTGAGAGGAGAGCTCCGGGATGTTGGCAAAAAGCCCTATTTATTTCTGGTCTCTCATCCAGTGGCAGAGCCAGAATTTAAACTCAGGTCAGGCTCTCAAGTCCACACTGTTTCCAGTAGACCATCTGGCCTGGGAGGTGGCAGAAAGCCTTTGGACCCTGTGTCTGATGGCTTCTGCAATGGGAAATGGTCCCACCTTGATTCCAGTGATACTGTGGTCTGGGACAAGCCCCCCTCAACTGTTTCAGCTCTCAGCACCCTTATTCCTAGGTAACTTCCCTGCTCTTCATGAGAGATTTGCCCATCACTGCTGTAAGTGGCCAGGCCTGAGAAAGGCTTCAGGCAGCCTCTTTCCCTGGGCTCCAGGAATAGGGACAGAGCCCTGTGGCACATGCAGACTAGATAGTAGTAAAAGCCTCATCAGCAAGATGGAGTAAATAAGCTGGGCATGATATGAGGAAAACAAGGGGGCGAGAGGGGTATAAATGAACCCAGCAGGCAAAAAGAAGGCCCGTCCTTGAAAGTGGCTGTATTAATCCGCTGTGGTTGCCATAACAAGATACGCCCACTGGGTGGCTTAAACAACAGATACTTATTTTCTCTGAGTTCTAGAGGCTGGAAGTCCAAGTTCAAGGTGCTAGCAGGGTTGGTTTCTGGTGAGGTCTCTCTTCTTGGCTTGTGAATAGCCACCTTCTCACTGTGTTTTCCTATGGCCTTTCTTCTGTGTACATGGAGACAGAGCACACTGATGTCTCTTCCTCTCCTCATTAGGACCCCAGTTCTATTGGATAGGGCCCCATCCTTATAATTGCATTAAACCATAATTGTCTCCTTAAAGACCCTGTCTTCGAATGCAGTCATTTTGGGGATGAGGGCTTCAAAATATGGATTTGGAGGGGACACAGTTCAGTCCATGACAGTAAATAAAAATTCCACATTTGAGAGATGGTGGATGGAGGCGGCAGAAAAAGTGGGCGTGAGTCCCCAGATCTAGCAGCTGTGGCCTCTGTGTCATCTGCTTCACCTCCGTGGCTGAGTTCCTCCAGCCAGAGGATGAATAAATGCTGAGTTCCAGGCAGAGCATCGTGCATGTAGAGAGCACACAGTTGTTCTCCCTTCTTTCTGAGGTGCTATTTCTTGCTTGTCCAGTGGACATGGCATTGTCACTTCACAGAACTCCGAAAACCAGAAGAATGAGGTCTGCCACACTCTGAACATTAAAAAAGCTAGAGTTGCCTCAGAGATGCTATTATCACTCTTCCCGTACCTCATACTCAGCATAGAAGTTGGGACATAGTAGGAACAATCAATATGTGTTGAAAGAATGATGGAGCAATGAAGTTTTTTTTGTGTTTGTTTTTTTGACAAAGTTTCACTCTGTCACCCAAGCTGGAGTGCAGTAGCGTGATCTCAGTTGGCTCACTGCAACCTCTGCCTCCTGGGTTAAAGTGATTCTTCTGCCTTGGTCTCCGTAGTAGCTGGGATTACAGGCTCACGCCACCACACTGGGCTAGTTTTTTGTATTTTTAGTAGAGATGAGGTTTCAAGTAGAGATGAGGTTTCACCAAGTTGGCCAGGCTGGTCTTGAACTCTCGACCTCAGGTGATCCACCTGCCTCGGCCTCCCTAAGTGCTGGGATTACCAGTGTGAGCCACCATGCCTGGCCTAGAACAATGAAGTTCTAACAAGAGAATGAACAAGGTGCTTGATGCATTGGAGGCTCTCCACCCATGCTGAGCCAGAACAGGTTAGCCTTGATCACCAGGGGCAGAGAATGATCAGGAAAAACAGCTGGTGTGGGCCAGAGGACAGAGAGGAACACTGATGACAAATGTGAGGTTCACATCCTGGCCCCCAGTGCTTCCCAGACATGCCATTTACGGCAAGGTTTTATCCTCCCGGTGCCTCAGGGTCTCAGCCTATAAAGTGGGTGTGCTGGCCTGTTCTTTGTGTGAAGATGAGGAGCAGGATCCTAAAAATTAAACACATGGGTGGAACTCAATACACAGTGTCTTGTACCACTGAGATACACATCAGCTCCTTGTGGCCAATGGGCATTCAGAGCACAAGAAGAATGAATAATTCTTGTCTCTTTCACTGCCTTTCCCTGGGGTGGGGCTGTAGCCCGGTGGCCCCCTGATGATGGCACAGCAGTTGTGCCCTCCTGATATCATCCATTCCACCTAAGCACCAACCTGAGCTCTTCCATCAATGCCTTCCCCTTGTGCATCCCCTCCTCTGCTAGCTCTTAAGCTGTGGATGATGTAGAATCACAGTGCTTTATCCTCAACAAGAATCCTGATGGGAGGGTGTTTAAATTTGACTGATGGCTTAATATTTTGTCCTCAAGAGGAGGCAGTCTCCCGGAGGGCCCCTCTGGCTATGAATTATTGTAATGGCCTCTCCGAAGTACCTGGAAGTCGTT
This sequence comes from Cacajao melanocephalus, assembly GCA_963573385.1. Lineage (NCBI taxonomy): Eukaryota > Metazoa > Chordata > Mammalia > Primates > Pitheciidae > Cacajao > Cacajao melanocephalus. The sequence continues at coordinate 64,271 of CAUYLG010017131.1, forward strand.
GGGAGAAAAACAGTCCCTTCTAACCTTGACTTCTCCACATGCCATGGGTTTCTGACAAACTCTCCTTATTTCTGTGTGTCCTTTCAGGCCCTGTCTGAGGTTCTAGGGGCTCCCCATGGCTCCAGTAAATGTCCTGGTGGCTGCTCAGTTATTCCGTTGTCCTGTCTTTATTACTCTTCCTCCCTCATCATTATCTTGCAGGACCATAGGCCATGGGTGCATGAACTCCTTCTGGGCTGAGGCCCAGAGACGCCGCTGAATTAATGGATGTGCTTAATGGTGTTCACAGTCCAGATGGCTGGAGGCACCATCAGGATGCCCTCAGCCATCTGGGGTTCCCTGCTGGCCTTTTAGTTGTATTCAAACTAAGTTTTATTAAGCACCCACCGTTGGCTGTAGCTATCCTTGGCAGTGGGGCAGCACGTTCCAACTTACCACACATACTTTTCATCGTGTGCTTAATAAGCATTCCCCATTCATTTGCTCATTCTTTCCCCATTCATTCATTCATTCATTCATCATGTTTAGTGAGTATCTATTCTACAGTGTGGCGTGCACAAGGGCTATGTGCCTCCTAGTGTTAATATGATATGAAATGGTTCTTATCCTTTACAGCCCGTGAGGGAAAAGAAACAGTCACAATGTCTCATTCAATGAGTGAGAAAGGAAAGCATTTTGGGAGCCCATAAGGAAAGACGTTTAGCTCAGCAGTTCATGTGTTGAGAGCACAAGGTGGGAGGTATCGGAGTAGGCTTCCCAGAAGGGGTATTTCCCCTGCCGAGTCTTGGGGATCCATGGGACCTGGGCAAGCAAAGAATGCCGTCAGGAGGAAGGGGGAGGGCAGGCAGAGGTGACAGCATGAGCAAAGGCTTAGAGGCATGGTGCGTTGTGTGGTAGGGCATTACAGGCCATTTGGTTTTTCTTGGGGTAATGGGTCTGTTAAGGGGTGTCAGGAGAAGAAAGTACGGGAGCTTCACTTGGGAGGGCACTCCTTCCCTTATCTAACAGTAAGAATGCATTGCTGTGCAGACGGCTGTGGGTGGGTTCCTGTCTACGAAAACCTGGAGTATGGCTTTGGAATGAGGTAGCCTTTTCATCTCAGGGACGGAGCAGGGTAGTAAGTAGGCAAGGGCCCATACAGTGGTTCTTGCTTCAGCGCTTTTCCTTCCAAGCCCTGGTCATGAGCTTTTGGTCAAGGACTTGGACTATAGAGGGGCTGTCTTGGACCTCCCTTTCCTTGTTCTGCCTGCCCCGTCTCCAGACACAGCACAAAGCTGGGAGGGCATCCATACTTGGCCTGGTGGAGTGGGAAACCAATGGCCTCCATGTCAGGGCCTGGGTTCCATCGCTGGCTCGGCCTCTGACTCCAGGTGAGACCTCAGACAAATCACTTCTCAAATTCTCAAGGTGGAGATAGAAGGCTGTGAAACTAGATGAAATGTTTCCCTAGATCTGCCCGTCATGATTTTGTGCTTCTAAACATACAACTAGATCTCTCCATTGTGTTCGTTAATATGTTATTAACCATTCCTAGAAACTCAATTTTTTTTTTTTTGCCAAGTAACCCTAAACCAATAAAATATTTGGCCACTCCAAAAGCAAAATGGAGTGAGGCAGATAACTGTTGTGTTATTCTGTTTTCTAAGATCACAAACTCTAGAGACTTGTGTGTTACTAGTTACATAAAGTTGGGCAAATTACTTTCTCTAGTCCTCATTTTTCTTGTCTCTAAATTGATGCTACAAATAGTGTCCTCTTTATAAAGAGAGTGCTGAGCAGGGCTGCCATGTACAGTTGTGCCTGTCACACACTGCCTAAGAGCACCTGGCTGAAGGGCAAATGGGAGCTGAAATCCAGCCCACACTTTGCTCACCAAGCAATGTGTCCTGTCCCAGGTCCCTTACAAAGGTATACTAAGGGTTGGCAGCTGGCCTGGTCCTTAATATAGCATCTAGCCCAGAGATAAGTCCTCATTTTATTTGCTTTTCTTATGAGGAAAATTAATATTTGAGGACCTACTTGAACCCAAAGCCTCAGTATCCCCATCTGTAAAGCGCAGGAAGTGGATTTGTTCATTTCTGCTATTCTCATGAACTTGGATCATCCATGTGATTTTCAAATCTAGGAGATGAGGGCTCAACCTTGAAATTGATTATGCATTTCTTCCCAAGCATATGCTTGAGCTGATTTGAGTCCTGAGTCCTGGCATAGGTGGGACTTCCTGGTTGCATGGGCCAGTTTAGTGGAGGAAAGCTTATTTCTCCACCCCAGGTTTGCCACCAGAGCCCCAAGTGAGGCATCTGGATGTGTCTTGGTTGCTAATGGAGATATAAGTCACTGCTTTGGTGAATTTCACCAAGGAAGCAAGGATGCTATTATGAAGGACCTTCCGCCAGGCTGTTCCAGAGAGTCAGCGGTAGGGCTGGGTAGAAAAGAGGGTAGTCTCCTGTGTAGTCCAGAAGAACCATGTCCAGCAAGCATTCCATCCCCTCAAAGAACCAGTCTGTGAATTTGTAAAAATTCCTTTCCAGTTGCTATCTCTCCTTTCCTCCTTCCTCTCATCACATAACTTTTCTCCAATGAAGCCTAGGCTTGAAGTGAGTTGAGGCAGAGTTTTCAGAACCTAAGTGACTTGGGATGGAGGTTTTCAGGCACTTTTAAGCAGAATCTGGTCTGGCTGGCTGCCCAGTGCTCAGCCTGCCTCCAAGACCCTGACTTGAAGGCTGCTGGACTCTCACTGGGCTTGGGATTGAGTCTTCTGTTTGGCGAGTCATCTGCCAAAGCAGGACCATTAGTGAGAACTGCCTCTGGTGGTGCCAGCTGCATTTTCCTACTAGGGCTTGTTCCTGGGCCACCTCCTCATTAGCCTTGACTTGGTCTCTGGTAGTAAGAGGAGCTGGCTCTTTGACATTTGACACCTGCCTCCAGCTGTGAGTCCCAAAACCACCAAGCCTGGCTATTCTCCACCTTCCAAAGGCTATGGCATGCAACCTCCTCCACTCTCTCCAGTGCATTTTTTGCTGCTATCTCTTGTTCTGTTTTTTTTTTTTTTAATTATTTATTTTTTTTAGTTTTATTTTTTTATTGTACTTTAAGTTCTGGGGTACATGTGCAGATTGTTCAGGATCGTTACATATACACAAGTTTTAATAACCTATTCTCTGTTTAATTCCAGTGGGAGTGTTCTGGCTTAATGCAGAGACTGACATCAATCCACCCTGTTGCTTCTCTGACCTCCTTTCCCCCAGTTCCCAGCACAGTGGCAAATCAATGATTTAAAAGATGGATCCATTATGAATACTGAATATTACCACATCTTTACTCCCTTCCCATTATATATACACACCCCTTGCCATGCGACTTTGTAGTATCTTTCTATAGGAAAGGTAGTGTATCTATCTCAGTCTCATTGACTTTGGACATGGCCATGGAACTTGTTTTAGCTAATAGAATGATAGTAGGTGTGGCAAAAGCTGTCTTTTTGGAGACAGGGTCTCAGTCTTTCACCCAGGTTGGAGTGCAGTGGCACCATCACGGCTCACTGCAGTCTTGACCTCCCAGGTTCAAATGATCCTCCCAAGTAGCTGGGACTACAGGTGTGAGCCACCACACCTGGCTAATTTTTGTATCGTTTTGTGGAGAAGGGGTCTTGCTATATTGCCCAGGCTTGTCTTGAGCTCCTGGGCTCAAGAGATCCTCCCACGTTAGTCCCCCAAAGTGCTGGAATTACAGGTTGAGCCGCTGTGCCTGGCTTAATTGTATTTGTACCGTTTTGCTCAGACTCCTGCAATTCCGCCATTTGCTATGCGAAGACAATGCCCATATTTGCTGCTGGTCTTGGAGAGAGACATGGAGCAGATCCAAACCTGCCCCACTTCCCCAAAGCCAGAACAGTAAATCTATATACTTAAAAGCAAAATGATGTTACATTACTGAGAGTTTGGATTTATTTGTTACATGTAGTATTGCAGGAAAACATCTGCCTGTCATAGGGATCATCTGGGAGCTAGGGCTGTGTCATCTTTGTTTCTGGCTGTCTCAGATGTTAGGTAGGCATGTAATAGAAATGCCGAAAACAATTTGCTGAATGGAAACAGGAACAGGGAAGGTAAACTCTGGTGGACTTACTGTGCTTGGTTGACACTCTGCTCTCAGTCTGGGTCCAGACTCCCACATTTAATCCATCACCAAGCCCAGTGGCATCTGCTGCCAAGATATAGCCCAGATTTGTGTGTGCGATCTCACAATTGTAAGGTATTGAATCAAATTGTTATGCCACTCTACAAAGTAAAACCACTTCTGTCCAGCCCATGGATCCTGAATGTGCCCTTTCTCTAAGCCCCTGACATTGGCTAAAATGTGAACATGAGGATCCAGGAAGGCAGAACGCAGTCAGCCTAATGGCATATCCTGATCCTTGGAGAGTTCCTTTGGTTTGTTGAAATAGTTCAGACCTGACCAAGAGAGAGCACTAGACTGAGAACCCAGGGTTTTGAGTTTGAATCCTGCCACTAGTTTGACTTGCTCTGTCACACTGAGTGGGTCACTTTCTCCCTATGGTCCTTAGTTTTCCCATCTTCATAGTGGCTTTATCACTTACAAGCTGAGAAGGTAAGAATCTGAGGACAATTTACTAAATCTCTCCAAGTGTTAGTATCCTCATCTATAAAATGAAGTGCTGGCTGGGCATGGTGGCTCACTCCTGTAATCCCAGTACTTTGGACGGCTGAGGCAAGTGAATCACTTGAGGTCAGGAGTTTGAGACTAGCCTGGCCAACATGATAAAAACCCATCTCTACTAAAAATAAGAAAATTAGCTAGGTGTGGTGGCACGCACCTGTAGTCCCAGCTACCCTAGAGACTAAGGCAGGAGAATTGCTTGAACCCAGGAGGCAGAGGTAGCAGTGAGATGAGATTGCACCACTGCACTCCAGCCTGAACAACAAGAGTGAAAACTCTGTTTCAAAAAAAAAAAAGAAAAGAATACTGCTGGGCTCAAGCCATACTCTTATCTCAGCCTCTTGGCTAGCTAGGACTACAGGCATGCACCACCATGCCTGGCTAATTTAATTTTTTTTTTTTTTTTTTTGTAAAGAGGTCTCACTATGTTGCCCAGGTTGGTCTTGAACTGCTGGCCTCAAGCAGTCCTCCTGCCTCATTTTTCTAAAGTGCTGGGATTACAGGTGTGAGCCACTGCCTGCTACTAATTATTAACAACAATAGTAAGTGGAACATGTCCTATTTCAAAGCCATGCCATAGATTAGCAGACCCTTTCCAGTGAAATAAACTTGCTTCAAACTATCTTGAAGAAGAGTGGGATATTGATTAACATAACTTGAAAGGTCAGAGGTTGAGCCAGGGCTTCATATACATGGTCATCTCTCTCACTTTCCTTCTCTCTCTCCCTCTCCTTTCACCCCCAATCCCTTCTTGCCTTTGCCTGAAGGAAGCCCATCATACCTTTATAGAACTTGATTGGTGTAAACCCAAACAGAAATAGGACAGCTTCCCTTCCAAGCAATGATTCTGATTGGCTGCCCTTGGACCAATCACTGTTGCTGGAGGATGAAGAGCTGTGTCTGGCTGCGCCTGGATGTAAGCCCTGCACTGCAGAATGTGTGTGAGGTGTGCTGTCCCCAACATTCTCTCTAGAACACTGCAGCATGAGGGAGGTGTAGCTCTCTAAAGGAGATGGGCTGGGCTGCCCCTGAATACTCTGCCTCTGAATGCTCTGCCTGACCTGTTTGGGACAGTGTGTGAAAGCTTCAAGCCACTTGGTTCTTGGCGGATTTCATTGACAACTCAAGGTGGAGGGATATGCCCATAGACCTCTTTGCTGTAGGATGACTAGTATAGACTGTCAGGGGGTTAGGAGAACCAGGTGGATTCAGCAGCAGTGATGTCCAGGACGATGAAAGGATTACACAGGAATTTGCATAAAAACAGAATTGTCTGACATACACATGTGCAGAAAGCGGAGGCTGGATATTGTATAACATAATAAGCCAACTTGTGTTTACATGGCTGGGGAAGGACTCATGCTTCTCTCTTCTATTTGTTTCTTTTTTGAGACAGAGTGTCACTCTGTCGTCCAGACTGAAGTGTCACTCTGTCATCCAGCTGAGATATGATCTCGGCTCACTGCAACCTCTGTCTCCTGGATTCAAGCAATTCTCCTGCCTTAGCCTCCTGAGTAGCTGGGATTACAGGTGCATGCCACCATGCCTGGCTAATTTTTGTATTTTTAGTAGAGATGAGGCGAGGGTTTCACCATGTTGGCCAGGCTGGTCTCAAACCTCTGACCTCACCCACCTGGGCCTCCCAAAGTGCTGAGATTACAGGTGTGAGCCACTGTGCCCTGCCAGTGTTCATGCTTATACCTGGAAACAGGTCAGCCAGCAGTGCATCCCTTGCCTCTGCTCTGTCTCCCGTTGCCTTCCCCTATGACTCATTTAGGTGGGGCCTCATCTCTGCCCATTTGGACCTGGCTCTTCTTTGCGGCATGCCGCCTCTTTCTGCCTCCCTCCTGTCCATGTCCCACGGAGCTGCAGGTGCAGCTCTTACTGTGTTTCCCTGTTTACAAGCCTCTGCCGGTTTTTATTACCCAACAGAATAAAGTCTCAGCAACTTCATTATTTTCATATAAAACCCTTACTTTGCCCTCTGCTCCAGACCAGAATAAGCACATGTTGAAATATAATTAACCTAGATTTGAGTCTTGCTCCTTCTTACATGATTTTGAACTGGACATTCATCCTCTCTGGGGCTCCATCTCCTGTAAAATAAAGTTAAACTCTTTCTCTTCTTCTCTCCCTCCTCTGTCTCTCTTCCCTCTTGCTCTCTTTTCATTCTCTTCCACTCTCTCTCCCCCCACTTTCCCTCTCTCTGCCTCCTCCCTTATCTTCATTCCTTTCATTCTTCTCTCTCTTCTACTTTCTGTCACTTTCTCCCCTCCTCTTTCTCCATTTCTCTTTCTCTCCTCCCTTCCCCTCTCCTTCCCCTGCATCTACACTGTACAGTGATGTCCTAAGGATCAGGTGATAGATAGCACAGATCAGAGCACCCAGAGCAGCAGAGGTATAGATTGGAAACTCAGCACGTGCCTGTTGCCTAGTGTTCTCTGTTGCCTTGTACCTTTGTTGCACAAAACAAGATTTGTCTGGTCTTAGCCTTGGGTGCCTGGTACAGAGCTTGTAAAACTCTTGGATTTCTTTAGTGATAGGAGTATCTTTGTTATGTAGGAGCCCCTTGGATCACATCTAAGTTTATGCTGAGATGAGATGACTTGGGCTGCAGGCTGGTCACCAGAAAGACCAGTCAGGTGATTAGGTTGGAGATTGGAGCCAGCCTCACTTCCAGTAAGGTGAGGGAGGCTGGAGATTGAGTTATTAATCATGTCTATGTTATGAAACTCCATAAAAACTCTAGACACTGAAGCTCAGGGGAGCTTCCTGGCTGGTGAATACCCTAATGGGTCAGGGAGTGACAGGCCCTGATTCCACAGGGAGAGGGCATGGATGGATGGATGGATGGATGGATGGATGGATAGGCGGGTGGATGGACAGATGGATGGTTGGAGGGACTGATGGATGGATGGATAGATGGATAGGTGAATAGATAGATGAATGGATGGATGTATAGGTGGGCGAATAGATGGATGAATGGGTAGATGGACAGGGAGAGGACACAAAAGCTTCATATTCAGGACATTCCTGGGTTTCACCTTGTTGTTTGACTGGTCCTGCTTTGTATCTCTTATAACAAAATTCTAGTAATAAGTATAGTGCTTTCCTGAGCTCTGTGAGCTATTTTAGAGACTTATCAAATCTGAAGGGAAAACTAGGAGTCTTCACATTTGTAGCCAGTTGGTCAGAAGGACAGGTGACCTGGGACCCCACTTGGGCTGGTGTCTGAGGTGAAGACAGCCTTGTGAAGGACTGAGCCCTTAGCTTGTGGGGTCTGCACTATGGGTGGTTAGTGCCATAACTGAATTACACTTCACCATTTTAGGTTAAAATAGAATAATCTTCCACCAGACTGCCCAGCTCTGGGCTCTACTCTTGTGACATCCCTTTCTGTCTGAATTGTTCTTCTGGTCCTTATATGACCAGAAACTCTTACTCACCCTGCAAACCTCAGCCCACTTGCCCAGCTCTTAAAGGTTTTCCTTCACAACTTCTTATCATGGAAAATGTCAAACACATGCAATTAGAATGATACAATCAGCTCTCATGTGCTCATTGCCAGCTTCAACAAGCACCAACTTCCTGTTGCTCTTGTCTCATAATTTACCACGCCATCCACAAGCTTTCAGAAGCCTCTACAGTGAGAACCAAGGTGCCTTCTGGGGTCAAGGAAGTGAAGACTAGGCCAAGGTCATCCTCCAGGGAGTGTGGCGGACCTGGGGTTTAGCTGCCCTGCAGCAGTGACTTGTATGCAGAGGAAAATAAAATGAGAAATGCACTTACGTAAAAGCTGAATTGGCATGACAAGCAAATTTACAGAGAGAACTGCGTGTCATTTGAAATAATAAGACCAGCATTGTTTAGAAGGCAGCAAATGGGAAAGAGCACACATCTCTTCAGCCAGAACTTGGGTTTATCTAACAGCCCCGTGTTAGTTCAGTTCGCCAAATATTTCTCCATGGGTAAGGGGGTGGGCTGGACTCCACACCTACTCTGGGGGCTGGATATTAGCAAGGAAGTGGTCATCAGCAGGGAAGTGAGGAAGGGTGGGGAGGAAGGGTGGGAAGGAAGGGGTTTCCAGGGCTTCTCTTAAAGATTTTTACTCTACCCTTTCTCTCTCCCTCCAACCCTTTCTCCCTCAGCTGCCTATAGAGCTTCAGCCATACCAAAGCCTAGGCTGGGAGGTGGTAATTGTGGTGATGGTGGTGATGATGGTCATGATGAAGATGATAATGATAAGAATATGTAATAACAAGCACTTACATAGGCTTTAGCACATGATGGGTACAGTTCCAAATATTTCACATGTACTCACTCATTTCATCCTCACACGAAACCTATCAAGGTCAATCGTTACATTATCTAATTTCCAGAGAGGAAATTGAGAAACAGAGATGAAGTCACTTCCCCAGAGTAGCAGAGCTACTAGACATGCAGAGAGGAATAAGGCACATGGCTGCCAGCTTGCATGGGTTCCCACAGGCCAAATTTAGATCAATTTTTGAGCATCAAACAGAACAATACTGTATTCATGAGTCTATGGTCGATAATAGACCAGGGGAGAGAAAAAGAGAAAGAGAGAGAAGGGATAGGAGAGGAAAGGAGCTCTTCTTTACAGAAGAATGCCAACTAATCAATGTAGACAGAGTGAGAAAATTATCATTTTGCAACCTCCAGTGCAGTAATATGTTCAAGCAAGGATCATAAGGGATGCCGAACCTGTCACATGAAAGGTGATGGGGAACAGTATATCCTTATGGTTTCAAAGAATCACCCTGCATGTTAATTTAACTACAAATTACAAGGAAAAAAATGGACCTTTACCAGTGGAGAGATCTGGTATTCGCCACCTTAACTAAATGATCAAATGCAGCATCACCAAAAGTGAGGAAATCTGACATTATAAGCGTTCTTCTGTGATACAGTAAGAAGTTAAAGATATCATCGACATGGTTTTCTCACTAAGAAAGTTGCTCTGAATGTAATCACAGGAAGCAAGTAGACAAATTCACATGTGGGAAATTCCATGAGACAACTCGCCTAGACTCTTCAAGAAAACAAAAAAAAGTCACTGCCACAAGAAATAAAAAGGTATAGACGTGTCTAGCGTGAGTGTAGGTATATGTGTGTGTTTATGTATGATGTGTGTAGGTATGTGTTTATATATGTTTTTGTGTATATGCATGTGTATATATGTGTATGTGTGTATATGCATGTGTATAGGTATATAGGTATATGCCTATGTTTATGTGTTTGTGTATATCTGTATGTGTGTATATGCAAATATGTGTGTTTATATGGATGTACATGTGTGTTTTTCAAGGAAGTGCTTTTATACTTTAACATGTTCACAAATTCCCTGGAGATCTTGTTAAAATGCAAACTCTGATTCAGAAGTTCGGGGTAGACTGGCATCCTTTTTAACAGTGCTGAGGTGATACTGGTGCTGATGGTCTGGCAACCACAGTTTGAGTACAGGGGTCTGGATTAAGAGAGATTGAAGAACATCACCACTAGATTTAATGTATGGACTTCCATTGGTCTTAGACTCAAACAGAACTATGAAGGACACTGTTGGATCAATAGGGGAAATTTGAATATGGATGACATATTACATGAAATTACAAACTTCTTGTGAAATTTCTTATGTGACTTTAGAGGGGAACGCCCCTTTTATTAGGATGAAGGCCAAAATACTCTCAAATGCTTTGCCCAGCACACACACACGCATACACAAAGAAAATGTGTAGAATATTAATAGTGATCGAATGAAGAGGATATGGGGGTTTGTGGTACTGTTTTTCAGTTTTTCTGTTGTGCTGAACATTTTCAAGAAAAATCCTAGAAAAAAATGAGGTTGGAAATTAGGAATGCCTATGTGGACTACTGAGAGGTGGGAGCAGGTGTGTCTAGCAGTTCACATGGTGAACTCACGGGGTGGGCAGGACGGGTGGAGGGGTGGCAGGTGCTGGGCAGGTAGCTGAGTCTCAGTCTTGAGGGTTCTGAGTTCATGGTGGGAATTGATGGACTCTGGCTGGTTATGCATGGGCCTTCAGGCACACATCACTCTAACTCAACTCACAGGGCCCCCCATAGGGTTTGCTCACAAATTAATCCTCTGGGCAAACACTTCTTGAATACCAGTCTCCAGGGAAGATGTTGGGGAAGTGGAGTGGACAAGACTGGTATTGTTCCTGCCCTCAGGGAGCTCAGGTATAGTCTGGAATCAGGACAGATCAAATAAGGGGCTGTTACACAGTGCGGAGAGGGACACCATGGGAGGGTAGGCAGAGCTGGATGGGCTTACTCTGTGGCCTCTAGCTGTCCCAGGGTAGCTGAAGCTTCCCAGAGGAAGCACACCCTGAGTGGGGGTGACACTCAGAAGCAGGGATGGGATGAGGGGTAAGGGTCAATGTGCCTGGTCAATTGCACAAGAACAGGGTCGGGGCTGGGCACGATGGCTCACACCTCTAATCCTAGCACTTTAAGAGGTTGAGGTGGGTAGATCACGAGTGTAGGTATGTGTGTGTAGCTATGTGTGTATATATGGTCAGGAGTTCAAGACTAGCCTGGCCAAGATGATGAAATCCTGTCTCTACTAAAAATACAAAATATTAACTGGGCATGGTGGTGGACATCTGTAATCCCAGCTACTAGGGAGGCTGAGGCAGAGAATTGCTTGAACCCGGGATCCCGAATCAAAAAAAAAAAAAAAAAAAAAAAAGAACAGGGTCAGATTCACCATTTACATGACTGGGAGTGTTTCTCTTCTCTGTCAGCTGGTCTTGTGGCTGCTTTGGGGCACATTTAATGAGGGGCCAGTTCCATGTCCTAGCAGTCATTAAGGGGGAAGGGAAGTGCACATGAGAGGGTGTGGGGTTCTCCAGTGAGGTCATGGGTCCCCTCATCTTGTGAGTCCAGGGAGATGTTAAGCAACGAATCGGAACAGGTACTGACAACTCAGCCAGTGTGACCAGAAGGAGGTGAAGGCTGGAGCTGGAAGGGCTAGCTTAAGGTTAGGATCCCAAAGGAGCAGTGGCTAGAATTGAATAGTAGCCAGAACTGGTGGTGTTCACTCTGCGTCCCCAACACCTAGAAGAGCACTTGACACATCCTGGGACTTGACACTCACTCACTGAACACATGAGTTAAGCACGTGAGCCTGCCAGCTGGTAGGTGGTGGGGTGTTCCCATCGTCTGCTCTTACACCTGACACTACATTTATGAGTGATAACTTAATTAGACATATGTTTTTCATAGTTATTCCTACACTAAAGGGTTACATTGTTCTCCAAGATAGGTCATGAAAAACTGCAATCCTTCAGCTTTTCTTCATTTCCTCTTCCCCAGAGCAATTACTTACAACTCTTTTAGTTGATTCTTTTGGCAAGCATCTCCATATCTCTAATTACTTGTCCATATCATGTCTCTTGACTTCTCAGCTTTCAATATTATCAGATGCTGTCTCATCCATGAATGATGTGGATGTAGCTGTCTCTCACCCTCATGCATTCTTTCGGTGACTTATTCTCTCAATATGACTGTATCATAATGTCCATTGGATTGACCTTCAGAGTTTGCATTCTTTTGACCATGCAAATGATATCCACAACTGAGCCATCATTATGCTATGATTGCTTTTTCTTGCCTACAGTTTCAGGAGAGAATTATTTTAAAAGATGAAATACTAGACATATCTGAGCAGAGAAGGAGGAGATTTAGACAATTAGCAGGGATTTTGGGGTAGAATTAACAATTCATACCTAGAAACTACGCACACAGAAAGAAAGCAATGATTAAATCTCGGGGGTAAATAAAAAAAAGTGCAAATTAAAAAAAAGTAACTGGCTGGGTTCTTTGGCTCACGGCTGTAATCCCAGATCTTTGGGAGGCCGCAGTGAGCAGATTACAAGGTCAGGAGATTGAGACCATCCTGGCTAACACGGTGAAACCCCGTCTCTACTAAAAATAAAAAAAAGAAAAACAAAAAACAAAAAAACTAGGTGTCATGGCACACATCAGTAATCCCAGCAACTCAGGAAGCTGAGGCAGGAGAATTGCTTGTAATCCCAGCTACCCAGGAGGCAGAGGTTGCAGTGAGCCAAGATCCCGCCACTGCACTCCAGCCTGGGTGACAGAGCAAGACTCTGTCTCAAGAAAAAAAAAAGTAACCATAGCTCCTGTATTAGTCTGTTCTCATGCTACTAATAACGACATACCCAAGACTGGGTAATTTATAAAGGAAATAGGTTTAACTGACTCACAGTTCCATATGGCTGGGGAGGCCTCACAATCATGGCAGAAGGCAAAAGAGGAGTAAGGTCACTTTGTACATGGCAGCAAGCAAGAGAGAGCTTGTGCAAGGGAACTGTCCTTTGTAAAACCATCAGATCTCATGAGACTTATTCACTATCAGGGGAACAGCATGGAAAAGACCTGCCCCCATGATTCAATTACCTCCCATGGGGTCCCTCCCATGACATGTGGGAATTCTGGGAGCTACAATTCAAGATGAGATTTGGGTGGGGACACAGCCAAACCATATCAGCTCCCCACTCTTGTGTGGAGGAACTAAAGGGAGTCTGTGAGTCAGGAGCCCGGCTGTAGTCTCCCATTACTTGGTGAGAGAAGTAGTGGACAGTCAGCCAACATCTACAGAGTGCCATGCGCTGGGTTAACGTGCTAAGTTGGACTTTATTCTACAAGCTGGAAGAACTCGTGAAGGATTCCAGAGGTTCCTGGTGCAGAGCCTTTTAGGGACTCCGTTATGTAAATGGATTTGCTTCTCAGCTCCCAGCAGATTTAGGAGTCCATTTTCTGGGGTCTAAGTCATTTACTCCTCATCCACTTGCTTCCCTGCATCTGATATTTTATTGTTACTGTCTCCTTGCTCACTCTATTTATGTTTGTTGGTTTATTTCCTTATTCCTTTTTAAAAAATCCATTTACTTTCATTTCAATGAGAGTTTGAGAGAGAGAAAAAGTACATGTGAATGTAAAGTTCACCTTTTTTTTTTCTTTTTTTTTTTGAAGACAGGGTCTCTCTCTGTCACCCAGGCTGGAGTGAAATGGTGCAATCACGGCTCACTGCAGCCTCAACTTTCCTAACTCAAGTGATCCTCTCAACACAGCCTCCCAAAATGCTGAGATTACAGATGTGGGTGACCACACCTGGCCTGAAGTCGCTCCTTTTTTAAAAGTTTTTCCTCCTTTCCTGGCCTTGTTGTAACTTCATTTGTACAGGAAGGTCTTATCTTTCTAAGGCATTTAGTGACTCCAGAGTGGGGCCATAATATATGCCCTGGCTCGTTTTGGATCCAGGAACAGAGTGGGGTGGGTTTCCCTGAAGTGCAGAGAGAGGGTGAGCTCTGTCTCGCACCTGGGGATGCCCCTTATTCCCTTACTTCCTTGTTCCTCTTCCTAAGTGCTCAGAATGCAGCTTCAACCCTCCCCTTTGAACCTACATCATGGTTCCTTTGCATGGTTCCATGAATGTGACATTTGTGGGTTATACTTCTGTTTTGAAATTAATTGGGATTAGACAAGAGGGTGAAACAAAACAAAGCCCCCCCCCGCCCCACACACACACACAAAAAAAAAAAAAAAAGAAAAGAAAAAGAAAGAAACAAGTGGGGCAGATGGGGAGTTGAAGCAGCCCTGGGCTGCTCACTGCGACTCAGGAGCTTCCAGCCTGTTGCCAGCTGCAAAGGCTTTCCTCTTTTGAAGTGGGCTTTCTGCTCTGTGAAATATTTAATGAAGGCATGTTGCAGACAGGGCTTGAGAAGGTCTCTGAACCTACTGGCCTCCCTTCTAAAGTGTGCTGCCCTGATTCTGTAACAAAGAGCTTGGAAGCGCTGGGAGGGCTGGCTGGTGCTCAGTGGCCCTGGCAAGGCGTGTCCTCTCCTCTCAGTCAGATTGGCGTTGACCCGCCTAGCACCTGCTGCCCAGCGCTGGGCTGACCCCAATTGCGTGTGTCCACATTGTCTCTGCTGTAGTTGCCTCGGGGTTTGTGATCTCCAGAATGAAACATTTCTTCCTGCTGTCTGTTCTTGATTCCCCCGTCTCTGCTTTGGACTTGGGCACCCTTTGTTCCATCATGCTCGCAGGGCAGAACTTAGATGCAGCACTCCCTGTGATGTGATCTTTCCATTTACAGTTTTACCCAATTCCATTTCATTGCTTCTTACCCGATTTGGTTCTGGGACACATAAAGCTACCTGCTTCTCTACATGCGCCTTCATGTTGCTTCTCAACTACTTTATCTTAAAGAGGGCATGCTTCACCATCTCCCCATGCTTCATGTTGCCAGAAGACTGAGGCTTCTTCCCAGTCCAGCCTGTCCTAGGTTAGATAAGGAATGCTCTTCCTCAGGGCTGGGTATGCTAGCTCATGTCTGTAATCCGAGCACTTCGAGGAAGTCAAGGTAGGGGGATCACTTGAGACC
The DNA here is from genome assembly GCA_963573385.1 of Cacajao melanocephalus. NCBI lineage: Eukaryota > Metazoa > Chordata > Mammalia > Primates > Pitheciidae > Cacajao > Cacajao melanocephalus. Next base: position 79,401 of record CAUYLG010017131.1, read on the forward strand.
AAGAGTTTGAGACCAGCCTGGGCAGCATAGCAAGATCCCATCTCAATAGAAAAGAAGAAAAAAAAAAGTCTTCTTTCTCAAACAGAAATTCAGCCATATCATTTCCTGGCATACAATTCTTCACCGCTTCTACCCTGGCAAATAGAATAAATATACTCCAACTTAACCTTTGTGAGGCATTTGGGTAACATTGGCTCACTGTATGAGTCCATGTTGTGCCCACTGCCTGCTTCTCCAGGTTTGTAGCCCATGACTTTCCCAATCAGACAGAATATTTGAAAATGCCAGACTCAGTTTTGTTCCCCACTTATCTCCTGCTATTTTGTCCCTGTGTTCACTTGATTAATATGCACTGGGTGTCTGTTGTTCACCAACTATTCATCCAGATCAGCACTGTCCAATAGATGTGCAGTCTGCTTATGTAATTTTTAAATTTTCTGGTAGCCAGAAAAGAAAGGTTAAAAAAAAAGGTAGAATAAAGTTCAGCAATTTATTTTATTTAATCCAAATTTTCCAAAACATCACTATGTAACAAAAACATTCTTTTTTCTTTTTATATTGTCTTTGAAATCACTGTGAATGTTATACTTGCACACATCTCAACCATGACTAGTCACATGTCAAAGGCTGAATGGCCACACATGGCTACTATATTCGATGGTAGTGTTCTAGGTGATAGGATTCAGCAATGAGCAGGGTATATGGAATTCCCCTCGTGGAGCTTACATCCCAGTTGGAGAGAAAGATGATAAACAACACAATGATACTGTCTATAATATCAAGTGGTCACCCTTTCTTTTTTCCTTTTCTTTTTTTGAGATGAAGTTTCACTCTTGTTGCCTAGGCTGGAGTGTAATGGCACGATCTTGGCTTACTGCAACCACCATCTCCTGGGTTCAAGCGATTCTTCTTGCCTTCACCTCCTGAATAGCTGGGATTATAGGCCATGCCTGTCTAATTTTGTATTTCTAGTAGAGCCGCCGGGGTTTCTCTATGTTAGTCAGGCTGGTCTTGAACTTCCGACCTCAGGTGACCCATCCGCCTTGGCCTCCCAAAGTGCTGGGATTATAGGTGTGAGCCACCTCGCCTGGCCAAGTGGTCACCCTTTCTATGTCACTCCTCCCTGCTCCTATAAAGCAAAGCCCCCTGAGGACTGCTTCTGTCTATAGTAGTGGTTAAAAACATCAGATGAAGGTTTTAATCCCACCTCTGCCCCTGACTACCTGTGCTGGGTAGGATCACAGGCCCCCAGTGATGTCCATGTCCTAATCCCTGGGACCTGTGAATATGTTACCTTACATAGCATAAGGGGCTTTGAAGATGTGATTAAGGCTAAGGATGTTGAGATAGGGGAAAGAATCCTGGATTATCCAGAGGGCCTGATCTAATCACATGGGCACTTAAAAATCGAGCACTTTTCCTGGCTGCAGAGAACCAGAGAGATGGCAACATGAAAAGGGACAGCCTGTATTGCTGACTTTGAAGATGAAGAAAGAGGCTATGAACCGAGGAGTAGGGTGGCCTCTAGAAGCTGGAAAAGGCAAGGAAACAGATTCTCCCTTACAGCCTCCAGAAAGGAACCAGCTGTGTTACTAATACCTTGATCTTAGCCCAGCGAGAACCATGTTGGGCTTCTGACCCACAGAACTGTAAGATAACTAATGTATGTCACTAAATTTGTGAGGATTTGTTATGGCAGTTATAGAAAACTAACATACTCGCTTTGGGTCTAAGTGATGAATAAATCACCTTTCTGAGACTCAGAAATTCATTATATCTACCTTATAGGATTTTTTGGTGGATAAATATGAGAGACTCAATCTGTAAAGCTCTTAGCCCCGTGCCCAACCCATTATAAATGCTCACCTACTGTCAGCTAGAACAATGTGGGTTACAGTTTCTCAACGTGGTCAGCCTGGAGCAGGAAGTTTGTAAATGTTTGTTGAATGAATGCTGAAAAGACTGGCCTCTGACCCTGCCTTCCATGACGAGATCATCTGCTTCGTTGTTTTCCAGACTGTGGTACCCAAGGGGATTTGGGGTGGTACACAGTCAAACATGTTCTACTTGAGCAGTTATGCATTTTAAAGTGCATTGGGAAGAGATGGCTGGCACATCAAATTCATTATTCACAGATAAAGGACAACAGAGAGAACCTATTTTTAAAAAGCATTATATAAACATTGGTTCCCATGGTGAAGGTGGCAGGTAAGGGACTGAAGCCACGATCTAGGCAGCTCTCTTATTCTACAGATGAGATTAAGGCCAAGGGAAGGAAGATGAGGGATGGGCCACACCCATCTCATGTGTGCCTGAGAAGTTGCATCTCTCAACTCTCTGGCTAATGTTTTTCCTCAGATTCTGAGTGATTTTGAGCTAGGACCAGCCTTTTGGATTCCTTAGAAACAAATACCTAATCTTCAGGCATGGAAAACTTTTCAGTTGAATCTCCCTCCTGTTACAGAATAAAGGGGCATCCTTGGCTCAGCTGATCCCAGTTTTACTTACCTAGTCTCCAACTAAAGACCAGGAAATGTGCACATAGGACCTTGGTATCCATCTGACCCCTTTTTGACTGTTAAAAACTAAAATATAACTACTATGGGCTCAGACAGAGGGGCATTTATTGGCTCATGGATTGCAAGGGAGAATTCATTGAACAACAAAGCCACAGGAAGAGGGGAGACCCAGCTGGACTTTGGGCACTTACGACACATGGGTCTCAGACACTGCCATCCCTCTCTGCTCCTGTGTCATCTCCACTTTCTCCTGAGAATGGCTGCCCACTGCTCCTGGCCTTCATGTCAGTTTCACATTGTCTGCTGCCAGATGTCAGAGATGGTCTGGCTCTGATTTCCAGTTCCAATGTGAAAAATCCAGAGAGAGATTCTGATTGATCAGGCTTGGGTTGAATGTCAAACCCTGGACCAATCAATGGTGTTTAGTCGGGGCTGGGCAGGGCCAAAGCCAAGGAAGAACGTGGTTGCTCTATTAGTCTGTTCTCAGGCTACTAATGAAGACACACTCAAGATTTGGTGGTTTATAAAGGAGAGAAGTTTAATGAACTCACAGTTCCACACAGCTTGGGTAGTCTCACATTCAGGGCAGAAGATGAAAGAAGAGCAAAGGGACTTCTTACACGGAGGTGGGCAAGAGAGAGTTTGTGCAGGGGAACTCCCATTTATAAAAACCACCAGATCTCCTGAGACTTATTTACTTCCAGAGAACAGCACGGGAAAGACCTACACCCATGATTCAATTACCTCCCACTGGGTCCCTCCCATGACACATGGGAATTATAGGAGCTACAATTCAAGGTGAGATTTGGGTAGTGTCACAGCTAAAGCATATCAGCTGCCTTCTCTCAAGCCACAGGATGCTATTCTGCAGAGAAGGTGGTGGTGGGATCTAGTGATCAGACCCAACCAGAGGCCAGCTCTGGCTAAGCTTGTGGACTTGTAAAGCTTGTTTGCATAGCTCAGACCTCTGCTTCTCTATTTACTAGCCTTTTTACCTTAAAAATAATTCCAACTTCTCTAAGCCTCAGTTCCCCCATCTGTAAAAGTGGTGATAAGAATACTTATTTTGTAAGATGTTAGGAGGATTGTGGGCAATAACAGGTGAAAATGTTTAGTGCAGAAGAAAGGATCAAGAAATGTTTGCTTCCATCTTTCCCTAGTGGCCAATTTTTCTCTTAGATTTTTGCTTAAGAAGCAGATTTCTCAGCTCATGATTGAAATCCTTCTTTTATTATTTCTTCCTGTTGATTGGAAAGAAGAAAAACTAGTTCTCTGCTATAATTACTTCTAAGACTGCTTTTAAAACATACTGGGTTAATGATAATTGGAGAACACCTAGGACATCAAAAAATATGTAGGTCATGCTAATAGTGACTGCTGGAGTTCCTGAAATAAACATGATGGAAACTGTCTGGGGATACCACATTATGCAAAACACTAAACTGAATGGGGAGGAGATGGTAAAGGGAGGCCTTGGCTTCTTCTGAGTGAACTGCCTGGGGAAGGCGGCATCAGATCATGCGCACAAGAGCGACAGGGTGGACTTCTCCCTTCAGAAGGGTCTCGGGACTTCTCTCTTGCGGAACGTCTGGGTGATGGCCTTTGACACTTAACAGGCCTCTGAGGACCAGTCCCACCGGGTGATAAAGATTTAAAGAAAGGCATTTCATAGTGGAAGAAACTCATTTCTGCAGGAGATAAGGAAAGCCTGGGAAACTTCTGAGTTATTGAGATGTTCTACCTACTGGGGAAAAACATTAGATTCTTTCCGAAGAGTAGTCTTGAAAAATGCAAAAGGGTAATGAATCTGGGGTGCTAAGAGTAGAGAAGAGATCATGAAGGAACAGGGAAAGGAAGTCCTGACAAGAAACCTCACCCCTCCACCCATCCATACACCACCCTTCCGTCAGCCGTCCACTCGTCCATCCTCTCTTCCATCCACTTTCCTGAATACGTAACTCAGTTCTTCTATTGGCCTAAGGTTGCAATGGAGTTAACTAGTCAATGCTGGAGCAACAGAAATGAATTAAACAAGGCCTTTCCTATCTAGCAGACTTTACAACTTTATTTTTGCACAAGGCATAGTGCAGAAAGGAAGCTTTTGTTCTGTACATGTAGCAACAGGAAAACAAGGAAAAATATTTAGAATACGTAGCACACATTAAAAAAATCTGATCTGTCAACTCAATTATCCCCACTTCTTTTTTTTTTTTTTTTTCGCTGAGCTTTGTTCTAGGATTCCTCTGGAGAAATTTGCCAGATTCAACTTGAATTGAGGTGCATGGGACAATTATTTTTTCCCAAAGCAGTGCTTCCCTGCTACTACCTTACCCTTCAAAAAACATTGCATTCTGACCTGCTAGAAAAGACCAAGGCCCAGCCAGCCTGGTTCCAGCTCATTCTTTGTGAGCAGCGATATGGGTGAGTGGAAAGGATACTCGCTTGGGAATTCAGAGCCTGGGTTTCTAGTCCTCGCCTTGTCCTGTTAAACAAGTAACTTCCCTGCTCTTGGCTGGGCTGTATAATTTCTCAGGTTCGCACATCGCTAATGTTCTAAGGCCCTCAGATCCTTCCACCTGGGGTCTCTGTGTGCCTTAGCCTGTGTGTCAATATCTGCGGGGCAACATTATTCACTCTCTTCACTCCAGAACAGGGGATTTTGCTTGGCGGATATGTCAGCAAAATGTTTGAACGAGCCACTTTATGCCACTTCTTTAAAAAACATTTTCTTTGTTGCCCACATAAAATACCAACAATGCCCAGGGCTCATAGAGGACCCCATATGTAGCTGAGGATAGAAGGGAAAGCCATGTGGCCCTTTAGACAAAGTGCACCAAGCTCTGCATGCAGCCTGGGGCTCTATGGACAGATGAAGACCTGGTCTTACGCTTGAGAACTCATATTCTTTCAGGGAGGTAAACCAGTACGCAAAGGTTGATGCCATGAAAGAGCCACCAGGCAAATATATCTGAGTGCAGAGGATGGAGTGGGGAAGGATTCCAGAAAAGGGAGCATTAAACCAGGGTCTTGAGGCCTCAGTAGAAACAAGATGGGTATGAGGAGATGCAGAAGAGAGAGCTCAGCATGAGAGAAGACGTGAGGGTATACAGCTTACAGCTGGGTGGCAGGTTTCAACTGCAGGTGAGTAGGTACAGCTGGCATTTGGGGTTCAAATGAGGAGTAACAGTTGAAGCAAATTCGTCCTCTAGTCACTGTCAATGCCTTCCTTCAGAAGAGCTGCTTGGAGTGTGCCATGCTTCCTGATGGTCTGATCTCTCCATGGGAGATACTCTTCCTGGCTGCATCTAGTCGGCCTTCTACCAAACCACTGTAACAGGCAATTTATCCATATAACAAACTTGCATATGTACCCGCTGAACCTAAAATAAAATTTGGGAGTAAAAAAATGAAGCAAACTCTGAAAGGCCTTGAATATTAAGCTAAGGAACTTCAGGTTCAACTGAAACACGAAGAGATTTTAAGAGGTTTTAAGGAAGGGAATGAGATGGTGTCTTAGTTTGGGTTTCTCTGAAAGCAGAGCCTAAGATGAGGATTTGAGTGCATGTGGTTTAAGTGGAAAGTGATCCCAGGAAACAGCATGGGAAAGCAATGCAACAATGCTATTGAGCTGGAAACCACCATGGGCAAGGCGGATCTCAATCTTGCCGGAGGTCTTTTAATGAGTGATATAGAACATGTCTCTGAATTGTTCTATAAAAGAATGGGAACTGGGGACATTGATCCACTGACTTCTGTACTTCATTGGCGGAAGGGCACCCTCAGAAGCAGTAATTCCTTGCACTTTGGTCTCCATATACCAATGGATTAGCTGGCTTCCGGAACTTCAAAGAAAGCTTAGCGCTAGAAAAGCAGAGAGATATCTCAGCGCGTCCTTGAGGTGGGATGCTGGGTATGTGCATGGGACTGTCCATCACTGCTGCCTTCAACTTAGGTGGGCTTTGGGGATGTGGGGCATCTGCTCGGCATATGGTCAGATTTAGTTTTTAGAATGTCACTTTGGTTTTAGTAAGGAGTGTTATTTGGAGGGGACAAGATTGGTGATAGGCAGCCTGACTTTATGTGAGACATTCTCCAGCCGTTATTTCAAGTCTCACCAAAACTATTTGACTTGAATATTTCTTGGTGCCAAGCCTGGTGTTTCTGCAGGAAAATGTCTAGGAAAGTAGTGAGAATAAGTTTATCCAGGGGGAGGGTAGAAGGTGAGAAGGCAAAGTTAGCCTGGTCTGTGATAAAGGATGTTTTTCTTTCAACTCACTGGGTCTTGAGACTTCTATCCTTGATGGTGGTCAGTAGCAAGAGAAGTGGAGTCAGATGCCAAGAAGGCAATTGGAATTTTGACCATTCCTCTTTTCTAGAACCTCTGGAAGACAGGTAAATATTTATAGAGTTGGAACAACTCCTAGTTTTAAAGTCAGAACTTCTATCTTATTGCTGTGGTACAATTCAGGCCCACACCTTGTTGGGAGGGAAATTAAAGATTAAATCAGAGCTTTCAAATATCCTGTGGGATATATTACTATAAATACAGAGCATCCATATCAGATGCCTTTGGTCCAGAGAAAGAAAGGTTACAATTTTTTTTTTCTAGTGGAGAAATAACATTTAGACCCTACAGAGCTTTGTCCTTGTGTTTCCAATGTCTACTATGTAATTGAGGTAATTCTTCTCTTTCTTTTACATTTTCTACCCGCTGCTTGGAGGAAATAGCTCTTCATTGCTTTGAAACCATCTTTCCCTAGACTTCAGGGCAAATAAATCCCTTGCCATTCTCTGGCCATAAAAATGCTGGGACACTCAGAAAAGAGCGGGGTCAGCAGAGCAATTACTAAATTTTTACTGGAAGTGCTGGGCCGTGGCTGTGGAGCTGAATTTTGTAGGAACTGGATAGAGTCTAATCCTATTTCCTATAGCTAGGTTGTAAAAGTGTCTGTTGTTACAGGTGTGCTGTGTGAGCCATTGCTTACATGTCAGTAACACCTGGCCGCACTCAAGTTCTGCCCTTACTATCTGCCTCAGAACCTCTCTCACACGTGCACATGCAGAGTAGTTACCACTGACAACACTGACCTTCCTCCCTCTGCCTGACTTCTCCTTCCAGTGAGTTTTGGTCCATTCTTTCTCTGCGCACAGTTTAATCTTCCTAGATCAACAGTCCCAACATAATAATTTGTGTTGGTGGGATAATGTACTCAAGCCCTCCTTTCGATGATATTTTCATGGGCTTTCATGCCTTGTGTGGAGTAGGAATTCAATGAACATTTGCTGAGTGAGCAAATGAATGAATAGATGAATGGGATGAAGCAAGAGTCAAAGCATCGGAAAAGATAGCACTAAAATGTTGACAGTGATTATAACCAGCTACGTAATTAGCAGAACCTAATGCAAAATAAAAGTGCAGGACCCTTCATTCAAAACATTAAGAAATTCAAGATATGACAGTGGAGGCTTAAATCAAGCATAGGAACCTCTGAGTGCAAAGATTTTGTGACTGCACAGGTTAGATGTCCATGAAGCTGGTCTTGATGGTATTATCTTTGAGGACTGGGACTATGGAATAAATATTCCACACTTCAAAAATTCTGTCATGAACATACTTTTAATAATTGGTAGAAAGCTATTTTAAAATAAAACCTATATGACCAGGCATGGTGGCTCATGCCTGTAATCCCATCATTTTGGGAGGCCAAGGTGGGTGGATTGCATGAGGCCAGGAGTTGGAGATCAGTCTGGTCAACATGGTGAAACCCCATCTCTACTGAAAATACAAAAATTAGCTAAGCGTGGTGGTGCATGCCTGTGATCCCAGCTACTTGGGAGGCTGAGGCAGGAGAATTGCTTGAACCTAGGAGGCAGAGGTTGCAGTGAGCCGAGATGGAGCCACTATACTCCAGCCTAGGTGACAGCGAGACTCCGTCTCAAAAAACAAACAAACAAACAAACAAACAAACACCTATAGAATATGAACAGCTGGCTGGGCATGGTGGCTAATGTCTGTAATCCCAGTGCTTTGAGAGGCCAAGGCAGGCGGATCACTTGAGGTCAGGAGTTTGAGACCAGCCTGGCCAAAATGGCAAAACCCCATCTTGACTAAAAATACAAAAATTATCCAGGCATGGTGGTGCATGCCTGTAATCCCAGCTACTTGGGAGATGAGGTAGGAGAATCTCTTGAACCTGGGAGGCAGAGGTTGCAGTGAGCCGAGATGGAACCATTGCACTTCCAGCCTGGGCAACAGAGCAAGACTCTCAAGAAACAAACAAAAAAGAATACAGCTATATATACACTGGACCATGAGTTGGGAGATGATCTGGATTCTAATCTTGGTTTGCTTGCCACTTGACCCTTGATGAGTCTTGTGCAATCTATGTTTCTCGGTCGCCTCCCTGGTAGTATTACTGGAATGGGGAGAATGAGGTCCGAGGCCACCTACTGCCCTGTGAGGCTAGGATACTAAGATAATCACTAAGAAAACTTACTCTAAGAGTTTCTTGGGCATAAAGGTTAGAAAACCATGTGAGGCAAGGTCTGACAAGATTTTCCTCCAAAGTGCCTTTGGTAATATTCCTGGCTAGGCTGTTGGGGCCATAACCCTCTCCACAAAAATATCTTCTCAACAGAAGCTGCTGGTCTCCAGGGGATGGATCTTTGTGTGGCTCTAAGTCAGCAAAGCAGAAGAGGATGAACCAGGCAGCCGCTTGCCATTTTAACCTGACACCTCGGCCCAGGGTGGGGGCCGGTGGGGAGGGAAGCAATCTGCGGCACGCAGTCCCCTGTTTTCTTACAGCAATTGCATGAAGACTACAAATATTTGAGCTGATTGTACTCGCTTACATGCAGCAATGAATCATCTTGTGATGAGAGGCCCAAAATATGCTGGGATGAAATTAATGTCAATTGAAACAGAAAATGGATTCTAGCTTCCACCACAATGAGCTTCAGAAGAAGGGCCCAGAGCACAGGGAGTTGACTGCTGCTATTCTTAGTGGAAAAAAAAAATCCTATGTCACTGGTATTACTTTTTCTATTTTTATTTTCTTATAAACCTTTTTTTTCAGCTCATCCTGTACGGGCACCTTCCAATCAGGGACTTTGGTTCAGGCTCCTTCTTGACTTCTTGGGTCTCTGGGGATACAAAAGAAAAAAGGAAACTGGCATAGACCGTTCCTCACTTTTAAAGCCTAAAGGAGAGGAAAAATGAGGAACTGTGTCCTCCAAAAACAACTGGAGGCTTGCACTTCTAAATGCTGGATGAATCAATGCTTAACAACCGAGGTAATGTATTTCTTGGTAGAGGAGGTGAGGTGGTGATACAATTTTGAAGCCTTAACCAGTGTTCCTGCCATTTCTTTTGTTCCTTCTTACTCTTCTTCCAGTCGTCATTTTGTTACTGGCTTTTGAGTTTTCAAAATGTAGGCCCTGCAGTAACTAGAGATAGATTGGAGAGAATTCATAGTGGATCTGAGCAAGGCTTCCCACCACAGCATCAGAAAAGGATTCCCTGGATTGAGCAGAGCAGACTCAGAGTGAACACAACATATGCTGAGATGCTGGGGTGTCTCTGGGAAAATCTTGGGTCTCATGAGAGCCTTCCCAACCTTGGAGATCTCCAGCAGGGGCTCTGAAACCTGCTTGCTCCAGGAGTTATTCCTGAGTTCTGGGCCCTGCTCCTCGTGCCCTCCATGTCTGATGGCTGAGCACACCACTGCCTGAAGAGTCCTGTCCATATGCTCCAGCCACTCTGCCCAAGTGAGCTCCTTGGGTGACCTAAGCCCAGAGTCAGCCCAAAACCTCTGGGCAGGGACTCGAGCTCTGTAGGGCGAATAGACCCAAGGGGCTCTAGCACTTATCTTCTCTGAGCTTCAATTTTCTCAAAAGTGAAATGGGAATAATATACTCAACAGAGATGGAGACCACGTAAATTACAAAACAGATAAAGCTCTTGGTTCCGTGTTCATCACATGATTACCAGCTGGTGGTTGGTGGCTCGTTGTCTGAGGCTGTAAAAGCATCGCAGCTGATCTCCCTTGGCTCTGGCCTGAGTGCTGGGCCAGGGCCTTGGCCTCACTCAAGCCTCTCTCTGGCTCCATCCAGTCCCCTGAGGTCCCTGTATTTTTCTTGGGACAAAATATCCTTAAAAAGTGAAGAGATCCAGGGCTAGAAACTTTTGGAGACCATAACACTGCACTGGCAATATGATAAGTTCTGAAGGTGTGAAGACCCACCTCTAAAAGGAGGGCAGACTTCAGCTAGTGCCACAGGGACTGCTTGAATGTGGTGTTTAGGGGATCCATTGACTGGGTTTGAGCCTAAATCTGGCACTTAAGTGCTCTGGCAAATCACTCAAACTTTCAGTGACTCAGTTTCCTCATTAGTAAACTGATGATAATGATAGAAACTACCTCATAAGTGGTTGTGAGGATTACATGAATTGACATACTCAAAGTGCTTGGGAGAATGCCAGGCATCTACGGAATGCTCAAGAAAGGCTAGCTAGTACCACTGCTCCAATTACATCATCTGCCCACCACCATCATGTTTGGCTTGCCAATATAATTAGGTTCTCTGGGAGGTTGGGGTGGGGGGCAAAGACCAGGACTTTTCTCTGGCCTTGAAGAAGAGAGCTTTCTGTAAGGTCTCTTGGACTTAGGCCTGTGCCTGGAGAACCATGTGGAGCTGAAGCTGCTTGGGGGAGGACCCCCCAGCCTCCCCTTCCCTTCCCCACTCTGAGCCTTTGACTCCCTCACTCTTTCCTCTGCCACTCCTGCTTCCCCAGAACTTGGTTCCCCACGTCTCTCCATGACATCTTTCTTCACCTTAGAGGGCTCTTTGGGATGGACTTCAGAAGCAGATCCTATTGTGAAGATTCAAATGCAGGTGGTTATTTGGAAGATGAGTCTGGGCAATACCAGAAAGTGAGTGGGGAGAGAGGAAAGCAAGGAAAGTGGGTGAGAGAGAGAGAAGCAAGTAAGCCAATAAAGGATGTTTTATCAGCAAGTTACCATTTTGGGCAACCGGAGCCTAATCTTTTTTGAGGAACTCAAGACATCAGTGTAGTGTGTGCTCCTGAGATAGCCTACATAAGACAAGAGAGCTTGAACAATTTATATACCAAACCCAGTTAGTCCTCTTCAAGGCCACGTTAACTCTTGCTTGTTGAGGCATTAACTCTTTGGCACTTCCTTTGTATGTTGGCCAAACATGTTCCTGCAGCCAGAGTTGCAGCTGTTTGCAGACAGCAGCTTTCAGCATATAAAGGTAGGGAACTGGAGAGCATGGCAGGGGGACATTCAGAGTAATACTAGAATCTCCTCACCGTTGACTCAGAGCTCCTCTCTCTATTCTGCAATTCTAGATATGAGGTGTAGGGGAGGGAAGAAAGAAAGGGAGGAGGGAATAGAAAGCAAGAGAGGAAGGGATGGAAGAGAGGAGAGAAGGAGGGAGACAGAATAAGAATAGGAATGGGTATATGAATCTGGGAGACCCATGTCATCTCTGCTCCATCCTTGGTCTGATCAGCTATGGTGAGGAAGGAGAGGTCATATGTTCCATGGCCAATATGTTGACTAGTCCTTTTAGCCATCTTTTATACAATTTCCAGTGGGTTAGGGTGATGGAAGTAGGTTTGTTCTGGCAGCTTGAGGAGAAGAGAGGTGAAATCTGATGGTCTTAGCGTTGCTCCTAGTTTTTCCTGGCGTCTGCATCACAAGCTACACTGAATTTCATTCTGCTCAACAGCCAAGGTGATGAAAAGTCATATAGAGCCAGATGAAGCCCTAGGACAGCGGCCAGCTCAGAGTAGTTATTTTACTTTAAAACAAGCCGCATCTTGGCTGTGTCATCATCGTGAGAGAAGTCACGCATGGCTGTGCTGTTTTCAGTTTCATTCACAAAGACATGGAAGAGGAAGTAACAGCTTCAGCCCCCTGACATTTTTCTTGCTCCACGGTAAATCTCGGCTAAGAATGGCAGAATATCTTGGTCCAACTATACTGAGAAAAAATGAATCAGGATTTAATACTCTAGAGGCAGAATCATTTTGAAGGATACTTGGAAAGGGTTCTTCTAGAGTAGTGATATTCAAATTTAAATGTGCAGTTGAGTCCCATGGCGATCTTGCTTAGATGCAGATTCTAATTCAATAGGTCTCAGATGGAACCAGGGAGTCTGAATTTTCTAATAGTTTCCAAGGTGATGCTGATGTTGCCAATCAAAGGACTTTGAGTGGTACAGGTCTTTAAACTTGATTCTAGTCCCAGGCCCTTAGACTTAGACTTAACTGGATTACCTTTAGACTTAGACATAACTGGATTCAAGTCTCAACTCTGCTGCTTCCTGGCCTTGGGAAGTTGGGCAAGTTACCTATCTTTTCTGAACTCCGGTTCTTTGATATTGAGATTATAGAACAGAACTCAGGATTGTTGTGAGGTGTGATGGGAGAGTACCTGCCAATGCACAGTGATCTACACTAATTATGGAGTGGATGGGATCTTGTCATCCCACCCTTGCCCTGCTCTTGGAGCATTCCCTGGGCTCCCAACTAATTTCTGATTCTGTCCCTGGTTCCATACCCACATGACTCCCTTGTTGAGTTTACAAGCACTCCTGGGCTTGAGTTGCAAGAGCTGCTTGTCCCCAAATAGTCTTGCCCAAGCAACAACTATTTTCTTCCTGTCAATCCCCTCATTTTCTGAGCAATGAGCAGTTCCCTCTCCGTGTCTTGGTTTCCACATCTGTACAATGCTAAGTCTAGTTCACGCCGGCTTTTCTAGGACGGTTTTTTCCCTAGATGGGCTCAGGTATGGCAGTCCCAACATTGTTTTTTCTTCTTCCTGAACTCCTTTCATTAATCTTTCTTATTGTTTATCACTGACCATTTGCTGCATATCCTGCCCCACTTCCAGGCCCTATAGATATAGGGCTACCATATTCACGTAAAATAATGTCTCCTGGAATTGTGCCGTATACAGCTTGCACAATTGCACATTGGAACCTTGCACAGCCATACATTGGAGCCTGCATAGACCTACTGCTTTGGACAAAAGTACCCGATCTCTTGGTTCCAAACTCTTCTAATCCTATCGTGACTCCTAGATTTTAAAACCCCAGTATGAACCAGGCTTTTGGCCTCTCTTCAACTAAGGGAATTGGAGCTCCATAGTGAAGCTGGGGGAGTTTGGGCTAACACTCAGAGAAGTAGGGCATGAGCTGAACGTGCATGAAGCCAGATGACAAAACCAGCACTCAGTACTGTAAGCCTTTCTTGGGCCCTACACCTCAGGCTTAATGACATGATTCAGTGTTTTAGTAAATATTAGGATTTGGTGCTCTTCAGAAAGCTGTCTTGCTCAGCCTAGAAATAGCATCTTGAGTCTGTTCATTTTTGTTATTACATAAGAAACTCCGGTTGTTTAATAAGTATTAGTCTCTGTGGCATCCATAGCAAGAAGGCAGATATCAATTAGGCCTCCATCAGTTTCAGCACCTAACGCCAAATCCCTCTGATGGACGTCACTTCAGTAGCTTTGTTTCAACGTCATTGTTCATGTTTTGATGTTTGTGTGTCAGGACTCAAGGAATCTGTGACATCATCCATTTCATTTCATGCTAGAGATAAATTAAGTATACAATATAAAAACCAGAAACATATGATACTTTTGCCATCAAAGGAATATCATGTGCACACATGGATAAGGGAAAGAAGGGTTGCAGTCTGTGAATGGAAGACTGAATCACACACCTGCCATGGCTCCCACTGTCCCACTGCCCAGAATTAGAGCCAATATATGCAGCAAGTATGCCAGGGTGTCCTGAGCCTGACTTGTCCCAGCTCATGAGACCCAATCATGTGCATTTCTTCATAGCCCTTCCTTATTATGCCATGTCAGTGGCTTGGAACTGGCCATTTTCACCATAGAAATTGGCTGATGCCACAAATCAGGGCTTTTCTTCTTTTTAGAGAGTAGCTGTTAAACATTTACCTCTGCAAATGGGTCATGATTTTCCTCTTCGCATCCACAGCAGACCTCATTAATGATTCCAGCACATTTTCCTCACTTTTGAGCACATATGAGACTTGGGATCCTTTTCAGCACAATGAGTTGGTGTTAGCTCATGGAATAAAACTCAGTAAAATCAACTGACCTTGGTCCAATGTGTCCTGCATAAGACTTCTACATGATACAGAAGAGTGGACCTCAAACTTTTGAATTTTATAAACCTTTAAAATGTTCAAAAAATATTTTTGGAGCACATCAGAATAACCAACTTGTCCCTTAACTAAGTAAGGGCACAAAACAATGAGAAATATCTTCCACCATCTATCATCAGGAGGGACACTTTAACCACAATCCCTACATATCAAGTTTATAATCTCAGAATAAAGGAAACACCATTAGAGTTAACAAATACCTCTTCATTTTCCTCATGTGCTTCATTCCAATGTGAATTAACTCTTGGAGCAGCTGCAAGTCCATGGACAAGTGTTTGGAAATAGCATGCTTTTAGGGTTCTGGGTATATTGCATCGAAGCTATCCGTGCTCCTTACTTGCAGGGCTGTAGAGATTGGCATAAGATGAAGCATGCAAAAATATTTTCCCACTAGTGTAAAGAGCTTGACAAAGTTTGACAGTCTTGCCATTTTACAGCCACTTTTTCTTCATTGTTGCCAATTTCTCTCTAGCTAAAGTAGCAAAATTAGAGTACTGTTCCACATTAGTAATGAAAAGCAAACTTTTAAAAACTAAATCCTAATATTGTTACAGTTTGCTTGGCAGGACTTGGATCAGTGAGATGGATATGTTTATATTATTGGGCTATTGGTAATATTAGGAATGAATTCAGTGAATTATAAAAAAGGGAATGACTCATTCATTCATTCACCTGTTTGTTTATTCAATGAACATTTTTACAGCCCATGACCAGCCCCTCTCTGCAACAACTTACCCTCCCCTCACTTTTCCTCCAGTCTGGCTCCTGCCATGTGGCAGCTCAGGATATTCAACTAAAAGGCAAATCTGCCCAGGTCACGCCTCTGCTTAAAGTGCCCAGTGGCTCCACCTTGTTTTTTGTTCGCTAAGAGATGCTAACCTCCACTTGTGACATACAAGCCACATCATGACTTAGTCATCACTTACCCCTCTAGTCTGAATCCTCCCTGTTCTCCAGCATGCACCGTCTCCTGCCAACTTAGCCAATTTACTTTTCTTCTCCTTGTTGTCTCTCTCATCTGTTTTCCTTAGCAAGGCTACTCTCTCCACCAGAATTACCCACAACTTAGATGGGTTCACTCCTATTCTCCTCTTAATGCTCAAATCAGGGATGGCCTTCTTTTGAAAGTCCTCTGAGCTTCCCCTGCAGCTGTGTCCCCATAATAGTACACACCTTGCTAGCCCCTAATTGTCCATTTGCTTGTCTCTCCCACTTGTCTCAGAGCTCCTTGAGGAGGCATCATTGAATAACCTCATCTGTGTTATGGTAGCTGCTTAGACATTTGTTGAATGAATGAGCAGGTGTACAGTAAGAAAAGAAAGAGGACATTCCAGGAAAATGGAATAGTTGGAGTAAAGATTAGCTGGTTCAGAGAAGAATGTCATATTGTGAGAAGAGGGAAACAGCTAGTGAGTCTCAGAGGAAGGGCACATATGGCTAGGTCTGGACAGGTAAGACTGGACAGGTGGCCTGGAGTCAGTTCCTCAAGGACCTAGAATGCCATGGATAGGAGATTGGGCTTAATCCTGAGCATCAGAGAAGCTTTAGAGCAAAGGGATGAGAAGAGAGGTGTGCCTGTTATTCTAGTTACCAGCACAGAACATAGAATAATGGGATAGGGTAACTGGAGTCAGATTAACCAGTGACTCTGCTGTTGCCATGGTCCATGCAGTGAATGGGGATGATCTAATCTAAAGTAAGGAATTGGCAACAGAGGTGGAAGGTGGGGGGCATTTAATCTACAGTTCTGTGCCTAGAGTGCAGGTATATTCCTGGAAGCAGCATCAAGACATTATGAACAGATGTTCCTTTGCAGGATGTGGCAGAGGAGGCAGTCAGGTGTGCTGCACTAGGGAAGCCTGAGATATAAATTGGTAGCACTCTGAAAAATCATCCAAGGAGTCTGACTGTGCAGGTTAACATGTAGCTAATTTTACTGGGAACAAACAGCCGCGTTTATGCCGCATGCATTCTCAGGGTTTGC
Organism: Cacajao melanocephalus; assembly: GCA_963573385.1. Taxonomy (NCBI): domain Eukaryota; kingdom Metazoa; phylum Chordata; class Mammalia; order Primates; family Pitheciidae; genus Cacajao; species Cacajao melanocephalus. Next base: position 96,133 of record CAUYLG010017131.1, read on the forward strand.
CGAGTTGGAACATATTTTGATGTTTCCCTTTGCCCGCTGCCCATTAGGAAAATGTAACTCTCTTACAAGCCTTGTTGCTTAGAACATTTTTCATTAGAACAAATTTGTTTCAAAATTGACTGTAGATTATGTTGCATTTTGTTTGAAATAACTTTCTAAGTGAATATACGGAGCTGGGTATGCAAGACTCAACATTAAACAGAAGTTAAATTACCTGCCATTATGGGCATGCTCTTCTCCATGTGAGTAGAGATGGAGTCACATAGATAAAGAATTTTAGGGCTGGAAATTGCTTTACAGGTTACTTAGTGCAGGGATGGAAGCACAGAGAGAGAAAGGAAATTGCCCAAGGTCACAAAGCGAGTTAATCGCAAAGTTGGGAATGGTTTAGGTATCTTGGTGTAGTTTTTTGATGAGATTAAAGAAAAAAAAATGTTTCGAAATTTCCATTTCACTTGTTTTCAATAGCTCTTTTTCTATTGGCTAATGTTAAAATAATTTTGCTTCAAACATATTCCAGAACAGATCTAAGGAGAAAATATGTTTGAAGATACCTGGTGGAGTGGCTGGTTCACAACACGAAGAATCCTGGAAACAGAGCATAGCTACCACTTTTCAACATTGTTCAGTCGAGTGGCCTTCCCTAGTCCTACTTTTTGATCAAATCTATTTTCATGAAGCTGTTTTGTTTGTTTGTTTGTTTGTTGAGATGGAGTCTCACTCTGTTGCCCAGGCTAGAGTGTGACAGCGCGATCTCGACTCACTGCAAACTCCACCCACCAGGTTCTAGCGATTCTCCTGCCTCAGCCTCCTGAGTAGCTGAGATTACAGGCGTGTGCCACCACACCCAGCTAATTTTTGTATTTTTAGTAGAGATGGGGTTTCACCATGTTGGCCAGGCTGGTCTCAAACTCCTGACCTCGTGGTCTGCCGACCTCGGCCTCCCACAATGCTAGGATTACAGGCATGAGCCACCGTGCCTGGCTGAAGCCGTTTTATTTGGTTTTGAATTACCTTGTGTGAATGATCACTGGATGAACACTAGGGCCAAACCCAACACTGGAGTCTTCCTTACCTACTCTAGACAATCCATTGCCAGTTCAGCTGATTTTGCCTCCTAGAATATGTCTCTGGAGTATATCCTCTCCGCTCCATCTCCACTGCTGCTATCCTACTCCAAGCCCAAGTTCATCACTCTCACTGGGATCACTGTAATAGCCTCCTATGCAATTTATCTCCCTCTCCTCTTGACAAAACCTACAGGCCAGTCCCTGTACAGCAGCAAGATTTATTTATTTATTTTTTCAAAATTCAAATCTAATCATGTTGACCTGTTATTCCAACCAAAATTCTCACCGTGGCCTGGGCTCTGTGTGGCCTGTCCAAATCTCCAGCTTCCTCATTTTCCAATTTCCATCTGTTCATGGTTCCACTTCACAGATTTTCCTTCATGTCTTCATATTCACCGGGTTCCCTCTTGCTACAGAGCTTCTGCAGACACACTGGCCTCCCTTGCCCCAGCCCTCCGATCTATCTTTGGCTATTTAATGCCCATTCATTCTTCGGACCTCAGAAATAATTTTTTCCCTCATATAAATCTTCTACTGATCTTCAAACTAGGTCAGCTTCCCATATTATTCACCCACTCAGTATGCTGGGTTTGGTCATATCCCTTACTAACTTACAACTTTACAGATACTAGTGTATTGTTTGGTTAGTGCCATGCCTATCCATTGAGATCATGAGTTCTATAAACCACAGGGGTCCCCAACCCTCAGGCTGTGGACTGGTACTGGTCCATGGTCTGTCAGGAACTGGGCCACACAGCAGGAGGTGAGTGGCTGGTGAGCAAGCCAGAGAAGCTGCATCTGTATTTACAGCCGCTCCCCATCACTCACACTTCTGCCCGTGCTCCACTTCCTGTCAGATCAGCCGTGGCATTAGATTCTCACAGAAGCATTAATCCTACTGTGAACTGCACATGTGAGGGATCTAGGTTGGATGCTTCTTATGAGAATCTAACGCCTGACGATCTGAGGTGGAACAGTTTCATCCCAAAACCATCCCCTACAGCCTGCCATCCATGGAAAAATTGTCTTCCATGATACCAATTTCTGGTGCCAAAAAGGCTGGGGACTGCTGCCATAAGTGATCACTCTTATTCTGTGTTGTCAATTACCATCACATCTTCAGAACCTATCACAGTGCTAGGCACTCATAAATGTTGTTGAATGAATATCTTCATAAGATAAACCCTGATTAAAAAGTTCCAATGACTTGGTTCTGCTGGTCATCAGAGCACATCTCAGAGTTCAAATCAACTGATTCTGTTAGTTCCCATAAGAGATTACCAAAATGCAGGATTGTAGCCAGTGCAGTGTCTCACAAACGTACTTGGGACTCTGCAAAAGTCTCTGGGACCTATAAACCTTTGTGCTTTCTACTTTATAGGTAAGGTGATACTATAATCTTGTAATAGTACCTCTTATGTTTATCCTCCATGTATCTGTTACTGCATCAGGGGCCAGTGAGGTAGCCAATGGACCTGGGGAGAGGACTGTCCCAAGGTCTTGTGATGAATTGAGTAATCCAGAGTGAGAAAAGCCAGAGGATGAATGTAAACCATGACTTAGGCTCAGAATGCTGATGGCTAAACAAGTCAGATATATTCTCACCTCCAGTGTGGGAATCACAGTGGAGTTGGCAACAAAGCAAAAAAAGAAAAGAAAAGAAAAAAAAGCAACAGAAGCAAAGCCAAAAGTGTCCAAAGCAAGATAGAGTCTGGAGAAGGGTTGGGGGCAACAGGAAAGGCAGAAACAAAGCAAACACATGAATGATAATGAGCATGGTGAAGACTGCAGGCCAGAAACTGGCATTCTTCTGTGGCATCTGTGGAGGGTGGTGAGGGGGTCAGTTTGGTTTAAAAGTAGGATATCCCAGTGGACAACCCTGAGTTTCCTTCTCCTCATCAGTATTTAATTCCTGTCCAGCTCATCCCATTTCATTCTGTCTCTGTTCCCCAATTAGTCTCTTTCTATTTAACTAATAATTATTATTCTGGAGTCTTCTAAACTTCTTATGGATATTATTATTTGTAAAACAACATATTGGCTCTTACCTCAAAGAGCTCACACTTTCTTTATGGAGGTAAAGTAGTGCACAGAATAATTTTAAAAAATTTATTTTCACACTGAGAAAATACCAAGCTAGTCATTCTTAATGCAAACTTGAAGACAAGAGGGTGAAATATTAAAATATAAAAAACCAAACTCCTTTAGTTACTTAAGCAGCCAATCACTTGCCAGAGTCTTGGAGGCATTCCACCAGTTATGAATGAGAAGGTAAAATTCTCAGAACAAAACTAGACTCCCACCCAGTTCATCCTCTGCAAAGGTCAGTCGTGAAGTTGGTATAAGAGGCTCCATCCTAACTCCATTTTGTGTGTAGGCATTGACATGCAATGCCCTGTTCAGAGCACCCAGCAGCTATGAAAGTGCCTTGAGTCTCCTCACCTCTGTCAGTTTCTCTCACACTGTGTCTGCTTTCAGATCCTTGCTTTCAGAATTCAGTGGTCAGGAAAAGCAGGAGATGGTAGTGATGTTTTGTATCCCAGCATGGATGGTCCTTCAAAACAGGGTGATGTAGGTGGGCAATAGTGACTTCCTGCTGGGATTTAGTCTAGTAGGTATGGACATAGATTAGAAGAGGGACACGTTAATGCTTTCTGCAAGTGTCCCCACGTAGAACAGCTGAGGATAAACCATACGCCTTAGCTACATGAGGACCTATGTTCTCTGGTGGCTATAATTCTCCAATTATATTTTTCAATTATATATATTATATATATTCTCCAATTATATCCCCTATAGTGGTTATAATTTTTTAAAAAGCTCACAGTTTTGTTCTATGCTACTTACAACCTTTAAAAACCTTTGCAGTAGATAAATGCCTTCTAGACACTGAAAATCAGCCCATTAGTTAAATACTTCTACATTTCTTCCAGCTTGAGATCCAAGAGAGATGACTTTTCTAGGATCTATTGAGGGGGCCAAGAATAATTTAATTAACCCATTTGCTCCCCACACTGGTCTGTCTGGTACATGACATGACAGCCATTCAAAAAAGTACTTGAGTAAATGTGTTAATGAATAAATGAACAAACAGAAAGAACTTCTTCCCACCAATGAAAGCTATAATTTCTATTTAATAATCTCTTTAAACATTGTTTCATTATTTTCTTTCTTTTCTAAGGGATCATTCCTATCAACATACACATATGACCTAATATCTTCCATCTTAACAAAAAAGGGTGAAAGCAAACTTAACCCACTGACACTGTACGTTGTCCTGTTCTTTCATTCAAATTGTCTCCAATTTTGCCTCTGTGGTCTGAACTTTCCCACCTCCCGGTCTCTACTCAGCTTCCTCCAAGGGCAATTGGTCCTCTTCTGATCTCCTGAGACCACAGCTTTTGAGGTCACCAAATAGCTCCATATAACTAATTCCAACAGATCTCTCTCTCTGCTTCCTCTTGACCAGTAAGCAGCATTTGGCAGAGTTGCCCACACTTTTGTATTTGAAACCCTTTCTTTTCTTGGCCTCTGTGACTTCATGTGCTTATGATACCAACATTTTAATATCCAGACCTGCTATTTCTAAATACCTTTTCGACCTTTTTATTTATTTGACTCATTTGCATTTGGAACTTAACATGTTGTGAACAGAACTCTTGATTATCTACTCCAGGCCTCCAGATACCCATCTTCACCATCTCAGTAAATGTCACTCCTGGTGTTCAAACTAAAAACACCCAGATTCCTTTCTTTTTCTCTCATGGCCCATTCATTCTTTCAAGGATTTCTATTGTGTTTGTAATAAAATATAAGCTGCTTGCTGTGGATTAGATTAAGAAGTACACTACGTAGGCGGAGACACAAATTCAGCAAACATGTGTTACTCTATTCTCAATTTCTCCCTGGCCTATAGCAGGCATTTGTTGTTAATGTCAGAAGGATTTCCCACTAAAGCAAGATGAGCCCACCCAAGCTTTCCTAACTGAATACTCCAGAAAGTCAGTCAAATCAGGAAGACCTGGCATAGGAGAGAGAGAACAATTGGTTGTGACTGACCAGATGAACCCAAGGGAACAAATATCTCAATCAGAGCTTGAGTGATAAGGTAGGTGGTGGTGGATCTAGAGGGGTCAAGGTCTTAACTGACTCCATGGTTTCAAGGTCTGAGGTTCAGGTCACTGGGTACATGGTCCTCTCCAGATCCCAATGTTGGGCTATTAAGATGTTCCTGTTTCATTAACAGCAGACCTGGCTTTTCCTGTTTCTAAGACTGGGAGCATTAGCGTTTTTATCCCAGCAGGTAGAATAGAAACTAGATGGGAAGGAAATAAACTGGACACTCCCTGCCTTTGTCTGTTGGGCTGCTACAACCAAATACCATAGACTGGGTGGCTTACAACAGAAATTTATTTCTTGTAGTTCTAGAGGCTGGGAAGTCAAAGATCAAGGCACTGGCAGATTCAGTGTCTGGTGAGGCCTCTTCTCCAGAGACAGCTATTTTCTCATTTTAACTTCACATAGCAGAAGGGATGAGAGGTCTTTCTCAGGCTTCTTTTAAAAATTCACTAATTCCATTTATCAGTGTCCCACCCTCATGACCTAATCACCACCCAAAGGCCCCACTTCTTAATACCATCACTTTGGGGGTAAGAATTTCAATATAGACATTTTAGGGGGATATAAACACTCAGACCACATCACTTCAAAATTCCATTCACCATTTAATCTGTGTACTCACCATTGCTTGATGCAGAAAAGGAGGTACCCTGGGATTCTTGTAATTTGCTCTCTGTGTTTTGATCTCTATGAAAGCCCTTGTGTGTTTAACTTGGCTCTGATACCGAGTCCCCGTCCTCTGCAAATCACCACACATCAGCAGCACATGCTCACTCTTGCTTTTGCAGGGAAGACTGACAAGGACTTGTCATAACTCAGTGTCCTCCTTCTGTTGTGGCCAATGCTCCCTGCTGGGAGCTTTGAACATCTTAGCAGTTGAAATAACAAAATGAAATGGTGTAAATGAATGTGCTATTGCAAATGCCCCATCCCTTTAATTTGGGATTTGAGATCACGTTTCACTCAATTCTGCCAAGTCACAGAGTGATTTGTGATAACACATTCTGGTGATGATTTAGCAGAACCAAAATGATATTTGAATAGAGTTGCAGAGACGTCAGAGCTGAAGAACTCCCACAGGGGGCTTTATGCAATAGAACCGTTTGTTTACTTATTACCCTTTGGAACAGTGGACCTGACCTCACCTCTGCTGTGTCCCTTTAAGGTTGACTGGCTGGTCCCTCCTTTTCTTCATTGCTTCAGGCCTCTCTGAAATAATCATGGTAATGATGACTGGGGTTAGCATTTATTGATTACATATATAGGGCAGGTCATATGCTTATATGCTTCATCTCATTTTATACACTTAATACAACAACCCTAAATAGCTATAGTAGCTGTTATTACTTTTACTTTATAGAAGAAAAAACAGAATTTCTGAGAGGTTAATTGGCTTCCTTGAGGTTAGCTGTGGTGGCGGAGCTGGATTTAACCCTATATTTGTCAAATTCCCAGCAGTCATAGGAAGAGTTGAGATGATGAGGTATATAGAAAGTGCTCTATAGAGAATGGCTAGGAGATGGAGGATTTCCACCTCAAGGAACAAGGCAGCATGAGCCTGGTCCAAGGGTGCTATGTTTCTGTGTGGGTCCATGGGACAGAAGGGAAGATTTCAGTTCAATAGAATGAAGGTGTTTTCTGATGAGATGGATGGGTCCCTCTCACTGGAGCTGAACAAGACTGTGCCGTCTGCACCAAGGGTGCCAGGGAGGTTGGATTACACAGTAGACAGGATTCCTTCCAACCCTTAAATTCTATGATTCAGTTGCATGCCATAGTTCTATTCTTGAGGTCCAAAAATATCTGGATGCAACTGTACCATCATGTGGAAATTGATTTTTTTTTTTCACATCTTACACATCGTTTCCGTCATGGTGAGATTACAATACTACTCTTGCTGCTGATGTTGCTAACCGGCACCATTCATTGTGTTTGCAATGGTAGCTGAAAGAGATCGGATGATGAATTTAAAATCTATAGGTTTTTCCCTAAGAATCCTGCCAACTGTGGGTCTGTTCCCAAATTTGAACTCCATCATTTTCTCCCTTTCTTTTAGCATAACAGTTGAGAGCTTGAACATTTCAATATGATGGAACTGGTTTAAGTCCTGGATCTTGCCACTTACCAGCTTTGTGAAATCTGGCAAGTCATTTTGTTTCTCTGAATCTGTTTTCTTACCTATAAAATGAAGGTTGCAATCCCTTTTCTACAGATAGAATTATACAATGCAAAGAAAGCATTTGACCTAGTGCTTGGCACATAGTACTTCACTTATAAAATGCTTCCTGTTATTATGATTTATTCTATGTCAGTCACTGTGCAATACGTGTTACATCATTATTCATGGAGCTCACAGCCACCTAAGTATTATCTATATTTACAAAATGACCCACAGGCTACGAGAGGTTAAGCCAGTAGCCCAAGGTCACTCAGCTCAAAGAGTGGCTTTCAATCTCCATTACCTCAAGTTCAGCTCCCTTGTGTTGCCTGACAGAGTGTACCTTCCCTGGCAGCGCTGCCCATCTCAGGCTGGAGATCTCTCACACATGCTACATACAGAGGAGATACCCAACAAATGCCTTCTGAATGGATAAGGACCAGAAACTTGTCATCTCCATCTCTGTTTTCTCTGTAGCAGATCAGGCGTATCCCTTCCCCTTCTCTAGGCCCCAGTCTCCTTGCATGTAACAAAAGAGGGTTTGGACCAAAAATATTCTCCTTTTGTCTAATTAGCAGGTTCTAGAATAGCATGAAACACATAGTAGGTACCCTCCATATGACTCTTCCTAGTAAGGCTGGGACTGGGGTGAGGCCAGCAAAGCGCCTAGGTCACAGATTTCAGAAAGTACATGCCCTGAGCGTGGTGCACCTGCAGGCTGGGGCTCTGAGAGGTGTCCTCCTTAAATCTTGTGCCTGAGGCCCTTCTCCTCTCTCCCTAATCTCAGCCTTGCTCCACAGGGTGGGTGAAAGATTTAATGACTTAGTGGCCAAAACCAGATTTATTTATTTTTCTCTTTTTAAACACTAGGGATGTGAGCAATGATATTTTTAATATGAATTGGCTGATACTTTGAATACCTCTGCTCAAAAATACATGCTTGAAAAAGGTTATTATTCATCTAGTTATATATTTTAGGCTTCTGGGAAAAACAGTAGGGGTACCAGGGTTGTAAGAAATAGAAGAGATATAAAAGGGAAAAGATGAAGTCACTGAACAACCATTAGGCTAGCCAAGGAAATAATTTCCAATGATATGGTCATTATTTGTACAAGCATTCCCTCCCTAAGAAGAGCAGATCAATGGAATTTTCACACTTACTTCTTTGGCTTAATTGTCTACTTGTTTCAAAATGAAAGCTAATTAAAAGATTATTTTCATATGCTTTAATCACACTACAGCTAACTGTTGGAAAATTTGCAATTAATTGATGCAACAGTTGACATAAGAATGCATTTAAAAAAAAATAACACCACAATTTGAATATACAGAGTGAAGCAATTAGTCTTTCATTAGTTCTGAGTTATTTCAAATGCTTTGAAATACTAGTGTGTTTAATGTTTAATCAGCAAGGAAATATATCTGGTAATGGTGCTAGCTCTAGCATTATGAATTAAATATGACACCTTAGGAGAGGGGAGGGTTCAGGAAGAAAAGTGGCAGCCTCCCCAGGCCTGGCTGCAGGCACGTTCCTCCTTCCACTGGGCTCCAGTACGGTGGAGCTGTTCCAAATGCATCTATGCTTGTCACTTAACAAGAATGGCTGTGCATAATGCAGTGGGTTGTGGTGGGATAGATCCGATAGGGAAGGACAGCCCCTGAGTCTAGAGCCCCCTACTGGACAGGCGATGAGGAGGGGATGTCCGCAGCCACAGCAGATGTACCTGGGGTTGGCAGGTCAATTACAGTACTAGTGGTGCCTAGCGCTCTGGTCAGAGGATGTTGCTGGAGCCTTTGGCAGGGGCCTGGAGGTTGAGTGGAGAGCATCTTCCAACAATGACAGAACTTGGCAAGGGGGCACTGCCTGGCCATAAAGCCTCAGACGTATACAGACATTAAGACACTGATTAGCAATGACCATGGCTTTCCTCCACAGCTAAATCAAAAGCACCTGCCCAAACTGTCAATAAGAGGCTCCTTCCCTGGAGTATCCATGTGGCCATCAGGCACAACATGTGTCATGATCATAGGTCACATTCCCCCTGGATCAACGAAAACATACGAAAAGCTGTAAGTTTGCATCTTCTGAAGGTATGCATGTAATAAATAGACTTTTCTATCTAAGCTGTACACTGAGTTCTCTACATACATTTCCTTATTTAGTTCTTGTAGTAGCTCAGTGAAGCAAGCATGGATATAATCCCCATGCTATAGGTAAGGAAACTGAGGCACAGAGAGCTTAAGTGACCAGTTAAACTGGAGCTATTATTAATACTGATGCTTCCCTTCTTGGCTGGTAGGGGAAACAAAACAATGTCACCTGTGGTCAGGAGGAAAATGCGGCTTATCCGGATTAGAATACCTGCCCAAAGGCATACACATACATTTGGTAAGTGGCTGAACCAATGTTTGAGCTCAAGTCTTTCTGACTTCAAATTCATGCAAGTCTCAGCGCATGGGTAAATGTGTTTGTGAGTGTGCCATGCACATGCAAACACAAAGAAGCAGCTCTCTTGGGCACCCTGCTATCACAGGAGGCTCACTCCGTATCATCAATCAAGACAGCAGAATCGTGGAGCAAATGTAGCTTCCAGGGGGCCCCAGGTTATGTTCTCTCTTCTTAGCAGAACAAGGATTCTTCAACTCAGAAATTTAAAAATATCAAAGCCTGAGACTGGGTCAATGGCAGCAAAACCAATTCCAGACCTCCTGTCTGCACATGTATCCTAAGGTCAGACATGATGGTTCTGGGGAGTGCAGAATTGGGGGAAGCTAGGAGTGACCCTGGTCTGTCTTCATTTCTAAAACTTGTGTTGAAAGTGAGTAATAAAATATCTCTGGGCCTCTCTCTCTCTCTCTCTTTCTTTCTCTCTCTCTCTCTTTCTTTCTTCTCTTTCTCTCTCTTCCCCTTCCTCCTCCCTCCCTCCCTCCCTTCCTTTCTCCCTCCCTCTTCTCTTTCTTTCTCTCTCTTCTTCCTTCCTTTCTTCCTTCCTCCCTGCCTCCCTCCCTCCCTGCCTCCCTCCTTCCCTCCCTCTACAGGGTCTTGATCTGTCTCATAGGCTAGAGTGCAGTGGTGTGATCAAGGCTCACTGCAGCCTTGACCTCCTGGGCTTGAGACATCCTCCTGCCTCAGCCTTTAGAGTAGCTGGGACTACAGGCATGTGCCACCATGCCCAGTTAATTTTTCTATTTTTTTGTAGAGATGGGATCTCTCTATGTTGCCTAGGCTGGTCTTGAACACCTGGCCTCAAGCGATCCTCCCACCTCAACCTCCCAACCTTTTGGGATTACAGACTTGAGCCACTATACCTGACCCTGCCTGTCTTTCAAGACATGAGCCAAGGCCCTAGCTCCTCTGTGCCCAGGCCTTTTTGTACTCCATCCCCACTGTAGACTTGGGTCTAAAGTGTGGTCCTTGGTTCTTCCACCCATAGGGAGCTGGGAGATTTGTCAGCAGGGAATGAGAAAAGCCAGTGTATTCCAGAGATCAGAATTAGAATATGTTTGGGGTGGGGGTGGGGGACAAAAGCCCCACCAAAAATTAAGGAAGTCGCTTCCTTGCTCTTTAAGAGCCACTTACACTTACTTGTTTATATAGTTATACTCTCCCTCTTTTTTTTCGTTTTTACAAAGGAGTGATAATGCATATATTCTGAACTAACTCATACAAATAAATGCAAATGAAAAATAACAAAATATGTTATGAGGGACTGGGGCAGGGATTAGAATGTGTGAGAGCACAAGTTCTGTACCATTGCAAGTTGCTGCCGAAATAGCACTGAGGATCCCAGAGGTCAAGGCTAAGAGGGAAACAAGTTGAATTTCCCAGTCCATAGAGGATGATGACACAATCAAACTGGAATCAACCTTTCCTGATACAGAGAGGAAATGCTACTACTGAGTCACTAAAAGGAGTCCTTCAAGAGACATATCAGGAATTTCAACAGGCTGTTTCCTTTGGGGTCCCACAGTGTGGGCTGATGGGATTCCACTGAAGCTTCTTTCCAGAAATTCTAAGGACAGCAGAGCAAAGTAACACAACCTAGGCTTGCAGAATTCTCACCATCTGGCTTGATTGCAGAACAAAAATTATGCAAAAATGATGGCTTTTGTTCTTTTAAGGGATAAGCATCCTTTTTAAAAAAGCTGATTTCTATATGCAACTTCAGTACCTACTATGCAACAGATCAGACCTCCCATTCTCTGCATTGTGGTAGAGATAGGGAATTTGTTTCTAGGGAACCTCAGGGATACCCTCAGGAATTCCAGGGCTCTGGGGAAGGTAATCTGGAAAACTGCTGATCTAAAGGAGTAATGGACAGCGTGTCCCTCAGGCAATACTCTATAAATATTATTTTTCACAGTTGGGGTTTTGACTAGGATTGGAAGGTAGCATGTTCTGGTGGAGATTTGCCAAGTGGATGTTTTGTGCTGCCTATTGCAGGTGATTTAGAAAACACTGACAAGCAGTAAAGGGTCAAATTCTCCAGGCTCACATAGTTTCCAGTCCCATGTCTCACAGGAGCCTGCCTTTGAGAATTCAAGGCCCTGAACGTGGGCTCACAGGCCATATCACTCCCACGTCAGCCCTGGCGGGAAGCGTATTCACTCTGACAAAAATCTCTCAGGACGATGTTGCACTAGATCTTTTTAATTGTTTCTTGACATGCCATTTAAGCTGTCACACTGAAATGTGATTCCCATCTCTATTTATCTAAAGTCACTGGAGGAAGCACTTGGAGAATTGTTACGACCAGGCATCAACCTGCAAACCCACTCTCTCCCCTCAGTGATCTCTCTCTACCTTCTGGAACATCTCTGCAGCTGCTCAGCAACTGACAAGGTCTTTAGCAGCAATTTTTGGAACCGGCCTTGGGGAAAGCACGCAGCTGGCTGGGTCTCCATGACGCTCGATGCTTCTCCTAGAGATTTGGTTACAAGTAGCCTTGCACTTCCTCTGTGCCAGCCACCGAGATGGGTGGTGGGAGATGCCCATCAGAAGGAAAAGGGATGCATGCCCTTAGGGGACTCCCCATTAGGTGGGTGAGGCCAGCACACCCACAGGTATGATATGCCATGTAAAGGAGAGCCCTGCAAGTGTGATACAAGGGATACAGACTTTGTGACAGTGAAGCAATGGGAAGATTGACTCCCTATCATGTTCCTGTCTATTTTCAGCCCCAGAAGCTGAATTGCATGAATGACATTAATGAGTTCCTTTGCCTGCTGCTTCCAACTGGGTCCAGCCAATGGGGAGCCACACAAAGAATTTGAAGGGAGGTCAGAGAATGCAAATCATCCATCTCACCATTGTCAATAAACAATGCTGACAAACTCATGCCAACCAGCTCCAAATTCCTTGGGCTGATAGTTACAAAACAACATTATTCATCAGTACATTTCATGGCTTGACTAAGGGTCGGTGTCATCCTGGTACTTTATCAAAACAGCTTGGGTCAACTCTCTATTTCAGGAATTAATTCTCATAGCCAAGAATGAAGTCAGAGTATTTATCCCCTGACAACCTCCCTGCAGAGTCTCCCCTTGGCTGCCTGTGTCCTTTGACTGAAGACCATGGCTCCTCCCAAGGAAGCTGACTTTCCATGCCCCTCAATCTGCGGTTCCTGATAACTACTCCTGCCTCTCTGCCTTTTGGTCCTAGGAGTGGTAAAGTTCTGCTTCTACCAAGCCTCAGATATTTTCTTATCCCTTTAGTGTCCTCTACCAACATTTTCCTACACTTTTTAAGTTACTCTATTTTCAGTGTGTGATCTCTTTCTTTTTGGGATCTGGACTGATTCAAGGATGAATAGGTCAATTCCAAAATAAGGAAAGCCATTTTCAAGGGTTGGGTCTTAATGGACAGTGGGATATAAGTAGGGGGAGACAGGGCCAATGCTCAGTGATATGTCTGGTTGGTATCACTTTAATTTACAGAATCCTACTTAACTCTCCCAATAGCCTCATGGAAAGGAGTGCTCCACAGGATAACAGCCAGGCTTGGAGAGGTCTTCTAAGAGTACACATTCAGTGTGGCAGAGAGGGACTCTAACTCTGTTCAGCCCACCTCCACGGGTATACTAGCCCTTGCCCCATGTTTCCTCTTGTCAAATACTTAAGTCAAAGCCCAAACAACTGGATGGGATGGAGGCATCAGGAAGACCTGACAAAAGAAGATGCTTTAGAGACACCTCGGTTGGTAGAGGAGACCCTGGCAAGCTCTGTATCTTGGAAGCCTAGATCGTGCTGGGGCTTAGAAACCCCAAAGCGTAGCTGTTTGACATGCTGAAACGAAGAAGCCTCAAAGTCTCTCTTACCTTCTCCCCCACACCACTGTCTCTCCCAAAGCACAGGATGAAGTTGAAGTTCCTTTATCCACCTAAGACCTAGACCCACCAAAAGGAACAATTGTTTTTTTCTTTACCTCCCTGTAATACCAAGAATGTAACCACATCTGAACAGACCCTTTCACAAAATAATATCAGTCTCTTGGGCTCATTCAAATTCCAAAAAAACTATTTACAAATTAATCCTGTTCCAGGATCCATTAATCTCCTTACTGATCCTTTATTGCCCCTCAACAGAATTCCTCCCATAACTTGTTTGGCTAGGATAGTTTATAAGCTTCTGAACCCTGTTGCGGGGGTGGATGGGGGGTAATCACCTGTGGTTCTCCCTGTATACACGTTAATACATTTGTGTACCTATACATGAATTGTATAGTGGTAAAGTCTGAAATTTTAGTGCCCTTGTCACCTGAGTAGTGTACATTGTGCCCAATATGTAGTTGTTTTTTTTCTCTCATCTCCATCCCGTCCTTTTTCCTTCTGAGTCTCCAATGCCCATTATACCAGCAATCTCTAACCTTTTTTTTTTTTTTTAAATTGAGACGGAGTCTCGCTGTGTTGCCCAGGCTGGAGTGCAGTGGTGCATCTCAGCTCACTGCAACCTCTGCCTCCTGGGTCCCAGCAATTCTCCTGCCTCAGCGTCCTGAGTAGCTGGGACACCATGCCCAGCTAATTTTTGTATTTTTTAGTACAGATGGGGTTTCACCATATTGGCCAGGCTGGTCCCAAACTCCTGACCTCGTGATCCGCCCACCTCGGCGTCGTAAAGTGCTGGGATTACAGGCATGAGCCACCGTGCCCGGCCAGTCCCTAACCTTTTTGGCACCAGGAACCAGTGTCATGGAAAACAATTTTTCCACAGACCTAGGGCTGGGGAGGGATGGTATCAGAATGAAATTGTTTCACCTCGGATCATCAGGCATTAGATTCTCATAGGAGCACACATCCTAGATCCTTCACATGCACAGTTCACAATAGGGTTTGGGCTCCCATGAGAATCTAATGCTGTCACTGATCTGACAGGAGGTGGAGCTCAGGTGGGAATGCTCAGTCACCTGCTGCTCACCTCCTGCTGTACGTCCCAGTTCCTAACAGGCCACAGACTGGCACCAGTCCATGGCCTAGGGGTCGGGAATCCCTGCAATATACCACTCCGTATGGGTATGCCTTTGCATACCCATAGCTTAGCTCCCACTTATAAGTGAGAACATGTAGCCATTTGGTTTTCCATTCCTGAGTTACTTCATTTAGAATAATGGCCCCCAGTTCCATCCAAGTTGCTGCAAAATACATTATTTTATTATTTTTTTTTATGGCTGGCTAGTATTCCATAGTGTAGATATACCACATTTTCTTTATCTACTCATTGGTTGATGGACACTTAGGTTGGTTCCATATATTTGTAGTTATGAATTGTGCTGTGATAAACGTGTGTGTGCAGGTGTCTTTTTGATATCATGACTTCTTTGTTTTGAGTAGATATCCTGTAGTAGGATGGCTCAATAGAATGCAGATCTACTTTTAGTTCTTTCAGAAATGCCTTTTCTCTTATTAATCTGCCATTAGTGAGTTGGTTTTTCAGTGAGACTTCAAGAGGGCAAAGGAGAGTTTATTTCCCACAGTCATAATTACTGAGAGGCAGTACAGCAATGTGGAATCAGGACTTCAAGCCCCAGAAATGTTTTATAAGTAAGAAGTCCTGCTACCTTTCATAGCCTGGGGTTCATCGGCTTTCTCCTGGGGATAACAACTGCATGTGCTTCAGAGGGTTTTAGTGACAAATAAGAAAAGGTATGTACAGTATTTGGCAGTCTCTGACTCATATTTGTCATTCAATAAGTACTAGTGATTATTACTGTTGACAAGCAAGAGGTAACAGGCGTGTGGTTGTTACGACCGGAAAGATCATATCAATAATATTTTATGGCATGAGAAGTCTCAGATCAGAATGTGACTGACTGCCAGAGCTGGAAGGATACCTGATTGATCCTTTTCTCTTAATCTCTTCATGTTCTAATGAGTAAACTGAGGCCAGAGTGGAGAGGAAGTTTGTTTGAGGTCACAAGTACCCTGATGGTAGGACCAGGACTTGAACTTGTGTTTCTCACTTTTCTGTCGTAGTCTCCTTTCTCCAGAGATTCCCATAGAAATCTTTACCTTGATTTCCTCACCTCAAGAGAAGTGATGACTCAAGTCTTGTTAATGTCATTTTGTGAAATATTTAAGGAAATGCTGTCAATTAATCATGCCAGTTTTATTCTTTGAGGGGAAAGAACAATTGTTGCTTTTACACTGGTTTAGTAACAGACCCAGAGTTACATAGCTCACGGAGGTGGAGGCAGGACTAATAAAACGCTCCCTTTTCTGATCTCCAAGTTTATATGCTCTGCTCTGTATCATACTCTTTCAGCTATTTCTCAGCTGAACTTAAGAAATGTGGCTTCAAACAGAGCCACTTGCTTCACACACTCCTACTTCCTTGCTCCAAGAAACCCCGTCTTTGTGGCTAACTCATACCGTGTTGGTTGTTAAAAAATGCCAAGGGACAAGAAAACAGAGTCTGAAATGTTTCATCTGGAAAAACAAACTCACACACAGGCAAACAAGGGGACAATTAGTTTCTGTTTGGGCTAAAGCCAGAGGGGTATTTGTGTCATGTAAGTGGAAGTCTGTAGAATTTAATAGGATTATTGTAGAGTAAGAAAGTCCATTCGGAGGTGGGGAAAAACAAAAAAACAGAGAAGCAAAAACATGCCAATATATATTTGTTATTGATACTAAAAATAAAAATATAAAATATAAAAAAATCCAACCTAGGAGTAACTTGGCAGGTGAAAGCACATTACTACCACCAATGACAATTGATTGTAATGTTAACAAACTACCATTAACGGTGTCTCATTTTAAGCATTCCACATACATGATCTCGTTTAATCCTTGCAGGGCTGCAAAGTCCATATTATTATTTCCGCTTTGGTGGTTAAACATACTACGGCTAAGAGGGGCTGAATATCTTATGCAAAGTCACAAAAGTAGAAAATGGTGGCAGTGGAATTTGAGCCTCTGACTCCTCTTCCTTATTTCTGCCTCTTTTGCAATGCCCTGGGAGAACAGGTAGTACCCAGAAACCCAGCTGATACATTGCCATGGTGGACATCTGAGCAGGTCAAAAGGCTAGGTCAAAGTCTGTGGTTAGTCCAGGGTCCAAAATCAAGTATGTCCATAAAATAAGACTGATAAGACAGGAGACTGCTTACCCAATGTAATTCTAATGGAAATAGGTTTGCTCTTCCCCTAAAAGTTGTAAACAGCATCTTCTGAAGCGTGGCTTCCCTCAGGCAGCATCTGCAGGGTCATTTTTCTAATTCTTCTTCCTGCCCCAGATGCCCAGCAAAAACTGGCCTCAATATGGACATGCTGATCTATTGACCGACTGATTGATTGATTAATTGGTATCTTTGTGCCTCTATGACTTGGGGCTCCCAGCTGTAGTTGGGAATTAATTTTAATCTTCACAGGTTAAAAACAAAAGCCATCAAATCCCTTATAGGAGATGGTGATGAGACACAATCTTATTAAAGAGAAACTGACAATTTATCATCTCCCAACAGCTCGAGGCCCAATTTTTTGTGTGTTCTTGCCAGGATCTCAGCATCTTGTTCAATATCTAATTTATTTGGAGTTTTATCGAGGGAGGAATATCTTCTGCAGTGCTTGTCTCCAATTTTCAAAGCATAGTTAAGCGCTCCCCACCTCCCTCTACCCTGCCCACCAAAAAAAAAGCTCATAGGAGAAGACTCAGTGGGCACGCAGGGTTTAGTCTACATAATGGGTTACATACCTGTTTTCTCTGAACCTAGGGCCATGAAAATTTTCACCCAAACTCAGTTTCTTATGTTTCTTTTTTTTTCTGAATAAAACATTTATTTGTTTCTGTGTTGTCACCTTGATTTTAAGGTTTTTTGCTTTCTCCTGCCAACTGATTTTTTTTTTAAGCAAAACGTATCATTTAAATGCATTTCACAAGGCAATTAAACCCTCAAGCAGCACATATAAATTAGACCCCCTGGCCAATAGAAATGCCCACTTCGTCTGGACTGGCCAGGAGTTTGTCTTGCTCAGCATTTAGCACATGACAGACAGTTCTCCAGGAAGGAGGCTACTGGGTACTGGGGTAAGCACATAGGATTGGTTATTACATGGTCACCATGATTGGTTTTTGGGAGGGTGCAAGATCCACGTGTGGCCTACCTATCAGAACCATCCTTGGGCTTGGTATATGAGCTCTGAGAGTGGTTTTTATTTGCACCAGATTTGCTAATGTGAGTGGGCAAGAGCAAGGCTGCTGGGTCCCATCTTTCCAGGCACAGGGTGAGGGAGTGCTTAACAGGGAAGAACGGGAAGGCAGATCTCACAGATGGAGAGGTGAGCATGTCTGCAGTGAAATTCCTCAGCCCCTCATTTGTGAGACTCAGTGAATTCCTTCTTCACTCTAAGCTGGCTTAAGTTGTATTTCTGCCATTTACTGCTAAGAGCTTTGACCAATGCAGGTAGGTTTATTTTCTCCTTTTTACAAAGAGCTACAGTGAGACTCAGAGAGGTTAAGAAACTTGAGGATTAAACAAATGGTAATTGGCAAAGCAAGCTTCGACCCAGCACCAAATGATCAGTCACATCCCCCTGCCCTCTCCCAGGGTGAGTGGGAGATCTTCCTGTTTTCATTATTCCCTTGACTTACTTTATAATCCTACTGCTTTATTTTCTAATGTTTTCTAATTATAAAATTAATGCATGCACATTGTGGATGTTTCAGAGAAGCATAAAGAAGACAATAAATTTACTCACAATCTTGCCACCTGGAGGAAAACAGTGTTAAAATGGCATGCTATTTTCTCTCCAGGCGTAAGAAACCTAAATGTTCACTGAAGTCATCTGGAGCCTTAATGAATAGATAGAATTGGCTTCAACCACCATTCCATGGCCTGAATGAAGTCCAGTGTCAGAAGATTGAGTCCCAGCTCTGTCCTATACTAGATGTGCAATCTTGGGAAGGTTATTGAAGCTCCTAGAGTTATTTTGTTATCTGTCCACTGATGTTAACGATCTTCTAGCTTGAAGGGTTCATGTGAGAACCAAATGACACAAATCAACAAATATGCTGAAAAGTATAAGTATGGTGCAAATAAGTATAATAATGGTCTACAAACTTTTTTCTTTCTTTCTAGTCACAAAAAACATTTTATTAAAAGATTGCTATTTGGAATCCTAGTATATAAAATAGACAAAGAGGGGCTTCTCTAATGAACTCAAAGCCATTCCCATCCTAGCTGGGCTGGGCTATGAGTACCTTCACTTAAAACCAAGGACACGGAGGAGCTATTTGAAGACCTGCCCTCTTACAGACAATTTCTAAAGTGCTTTAATCTAAGAAACCCAAGGGAAGATGGCCAAGGAGACTTTACAGGCCTGAAAATGTGGAGAAGAAAATCCCAATACGTTGATGATTGTGAATCGTAAATGAGCAAGAACCCCACCCAGCACCTATCCTTTGAAGACAACATTGAGGAAGATGAAATTCTAATTTTGGAGATTCCTTGGCCATTGCTGTGCGCAATCAAGTTCTTCTCCTGTTCCCTCCCTTCTTCTAAACACTTGCCTAGAAGTGCTGGGACAAAGCCAAATACTAAAACTGCTAACCCTATGCAGTCACACACTCAAAGACACTTCCCTGGACTCTGAGAGTTATCCAAACAATATTTATTGACACTAGCTGTGTGCTAGGCACTTTGCTAGATGCTGAGGATATAGTGGTGGACAAAACCAGACATAGCCCCATTCTCTATCTATTCTCTGAAGGCCAGATAGAGAGTTAGATACACACCAAACAGTCCTAAAAATTAATGTAAAATTGTAGTCTTACATGTGCTAGATGAACCCAATCTGGGAGCTCAGAAAGAATATGGTGAAGTCGTGACACTTCAGCTACGATCTGAAGTTAAAAAGCATTGTATACCAAATAAGGCAAAGGCCATGTAGGTGATGGGGGATTAGTACCCTCCAAGAGCTGAAAGAAAGCCTATGTGTGTCCTGAGTGTAAGACAAGCCTGGGAAGGGAGACAGGGCAGGACAAGGAAGTTCTTGTGGGTCGTGCTAAAGATTTTGCTCTCTATCTTAGGAGTCATGGGAAGCCAGAGACTGAGAAACCTACTCATTTGAGAGATGATGGAAGGGAAGGCGATGGGGAGATAGAGAAAAGTAGATGCATCTGGGAGTTATGGAGATAGCAAAATCGAAAGGACTGGTTAGGGTATATTAGTAGGGTGTACTAGTTCCCCGTTGCTGCTGTAACCAATCAGTCTAAAGCCCTGGTTTAAGACTCAGGGCTTAAACCAATAGCCATGTATTGTCTTCCGGTTCTGGTGGCCAGAAGTCAGGAATGAGTCCTACAGGGCTGAAAATAAAAGTGCTGACAGGACTAGTTCCTTCTGGAGGCTGCAAGGGAGACTCCATAGCTTGCTTCTTCCAGCGTCCAGTGGCTGCTGACAGTTTTTCGCTTGTGTCTGCACCACTCTAATCTCTGCTTCTGCCATCACATGGCCTTCTCCTCTTCTGCCATCAAATCTTCCTCTGCCTCCCTCTCATAAGGAATCCTGTGATTACACGTAGGGTCTACCCTGATAGTGTAGGATAATCTCTCCATCTCAAGAATCTTAAGTTAATCATATCTTTAATGTTCTCTTCTGTTAATAGAGTAACAACACGGGTTTCCTGGATTAGGGCCCGGACATCTTTGGGGGCCATTATTTATTCTATCATATAAGACAAGGAGGGAAAGAGATCACAGATATTGCCTGGGATTCTGGTTTGCTGCTTGGATGGATGGTGCTGAGATGGAGTTGGGGGTCACAAGATGAACTCAGTTTTGATTCTGCTAAGTTTGAGGTGCCTCTGAGGCACCTAAGAACAGCGGTCTACCAGGCAACTTAGAAATTTAGATCTGGAGTCCAGACAAAGGGGCCAGAGATACAACTTTGAGAGTTACCATAGTAGTGTATAAGTAATGCTGTGGTATGGATGAGATTGCCCAGGGAAAGAATATTAAACAAGAGAGAGAAGTGCCCATGACCAAGCCCTGAAGGACATTTACAAAAGAGGAGATTGAAGAAGTCATGACAATTTTCAAGGAGGACCCAGAAAGGCAGGAGGAAAACCAGCAAAGTTCTGACTCAGAAGCCAAGGAGGAGATGATTTCAAGGAGAAGGAGGTAGCAATGCTGTCCAAAATACCTGAAGGCTCAAGCTGAGGATTGATCACATCCATAAAACGTATTATATGAATTTCAGTGACAGAATGATGGGAGCAGAAGCCAGGTTAGGTTGGAGCAGGTTAAGGGGTCAATGGACAGGAAGAAAACGGAGCAAGTAAAGAACATTCTTCCATATTCATATTAATTATTTTCTCTTTACATATCATACATTCACACTGTCTTTTAGATCACACTTCAGCCATTCTTTGGCAGAGCTTTTTCTCATTACTTGACCCTCACTTTTGCAAGTTCTTATAGCCCTATTTCTTTTTGCTGTATAGCTGTGATCAAAGACAATGGAAACATATTCATTTGTGTGATCATTTTATTTCTGTCATTCTCTCTCACTGTCTTTGTTCATTGAAAGTGGGGTCTAGGTCAATTTTTGCTCAATATTGTATTCTCAGGACATAGCCCAGAGCTGTCACCTAGTAGGCACATGATTGACTTTACTGGATGAACACATGATCAAATGAATGCTGTAGGTATAAGTAGGGGAGGTGGAGGCATTTTTAACTTCTAGAAAGAAGCTTATTATAATTAAAAGACTTTGAACTCAGATGCTCAGAGTTTTGAATTCGGAACTTTCTGTTTTCTGGTTATGTGGCTCTGGCAAAATCAGATTAGCTGACCTTTGGAGGCTTGGTTTTCACTGCTATAGGGTGGGATAATTACTTTTTTATAGATGATACCGTCTACCTGACTGAGTTTGATACATTTTGTTCCTACGGCAATTCTATCTTGTCAAGAGCTGACAATCAGATGTACAAAACAAGTGATACATATGAATTTTGCAAAAGTATTAGTTTAGGAAAACAGAAACCAAAACAAATTGAGAGAGAAGTGGGGAAACTAGGAGGCAGGGAGAAAGACATAGATACAGAGAGACAGAGAGAGAAGGCAGAAGAGCATGTACGGGCTGCTTCATAAATTCCATCCCTTGGTTGTGTTGGGTTTAATTTTGTCCTTAGCATATTGTGGTTGGGCTGCTATAGCTGCATGAAGAATGGATTCCTAATTAGAGAAGATGTCTTGGTGGAAGCTTGCACCTGCTGATGTAGATGAGGGCTCAACATGTCTGAGCAGAGAGGTGAGGCTAGGAGGGCCTAGTTCTGCATGGGGGCCTCACATTCCCCTTTCTTGATGACTTTCCAGCTGGGCACCTGGCAAAGGAAACCTAAGCATTTTCCCTTCTGTGCTCACACCTCTGAGATCACACGCAAAGATGGGCTGCCTGCTGGAAATCTGGAGTAATTCCAGTTTATTAATTTGGGCCCGTGTAATTACACAGTCACATTAATTAGCATTTCTGCTTGTATACCTTCCTTTTTCATGTTAGAGCTGAGACTCCGAGTAATTATTTATATGATTTTTCAATTTGTTTTGGTTTCTGTTTTCCCAAAGTGATACTTTTGCAAAATTCATATATAGCACTTGTTTTGCATATCTGATTGTCAGCTCTTGACAAGGCAGAACTGCTGTGTGAACAAAATGAATCAAATGGTTTCTGTGTTCTGGGTAGTAGTAATTCAGAGAATCCATTCCTTCTGAAGAATTTGCAAGGAACTTTGCAATCTCCATGCAAAGAACACTTAGTAACTCTTGCATTGTTCTGTTGTGTATATGATTGTGTGTGTACTTTGTTGTACACATGGGAGCATTAATTTTTTTCTTTCTAACTTTTAGATTCAAGGGGTACATGTGTAGGTTTGTTGCATGGATAAATTGCATGGGGGTTTGGCGTACAGATTGTTTCATCATCCAGGTAATTAGCATCATACCCAATAGGTAGTTTTTCTTTTTTTTGAGATGGAATCTCATTCTGTCACCAGGCTGGAGTGCAATGGTACAATCTCGGCTCACTGCAACCTCTGCTTCCCAGGTTCAAACAATTCTCCTGCCTCAGCCTCCCGAGTAGCTGAGACTACAGGTCCCTGCCACCATACCCGGCTAATTTGTGCATTTTTAGTAGAGACAGGGTTTCACTGTGTTGGCCAGGATGGTCTCGATCTTTTGACCTCGTGATCTGCCTGCCTTGCCCTCCCGAAGTGCTGGGATTACAGGTGTGAGTCACCATGCCTGGCCCCTAATAGGCAGTTTTTCAATCCTTACCCTCCTCCCACCCTCCACTCTCGAATAGACCCTAGTGTCTATTGTTTTTCTTCTTTGTGTCCATGTGTACACAATGTTTAGCTTCCACTTATAAGTGAGAACATGTGGAATTTGGTTTTCTGTTCCTACATTAATTCACTTAGGATTATAGCCTCTCATTCCATCCATGTTTCTACAAAACCATGATCTCATTTTAAAAAGTAGCTGTGGCCAGGTGCAATGGCTCAGGCCTGTAATCCCATCACTTTGGGAGGCTGAGGTGGGTGGGTCACCTGAGATCAGGAGTTCAAAACCAGCCTGACCAATATGGCAAAACCCCATCCCTACTAAAAATACAAAAAATTAGCCAGGCATGGTGGCACATTTCTGTAATCCCAGCTACTTGGGGGGCTGAGGCAAGAGAATCTCTTGAACCCAGGAGATGGAGATTGCAGTGAGCTGAGATTGCACCATTGCACTCCAGCTTGGGCAACAAGAGTAAAACTCCATCTCAAAAAAAAAAAAAAAATAATAGCTGTGTAGTATTCCACGGTGTATATGTGCCGCATTTTAACATTTTCATTATCCAGTCCACTGTTCCTGGGCATCTAGGTTGATTCCATGTCTTTGCTATTGTGAATAGTACAGCGTTGTTTGGGCACCATAACAATGAACCACCATTTTGTCTTCTTAGTATTGTGTTAGAATAATGGATCCTTGCTATGACATAACCTATAGCATGGAGAAAAATGGAGAGTTTTAGGGATTGGTTTGGGGGCCCTTCTCTTTGCCAGCAGTTCCCTTTCATTGTTGATGGGAATGACTCCTTCCGTGAGCATTTGTGGAACACGTCTAAGCAGCTACTGTCACTCAAGATGAGGTAGGTTCTGGTCCTTGTTGCTGAAGAATTTATTATATCCCTCCAGAGAGATGAGGTCAAACTAATGAATGGGTCCACACCAGACCCCCCAAAACATGAGAACAGGCAGGAGATGGAGCACAGTCCTGGTGGTGACATTTATAAGATGCAGAGGCGGGAGACTGGGAGGTAGAGAGTTGGGAGAGGAAAGAGAAAAAATGAAAGAAAAGGTGGAAGGGAAGAAGGAAATGAGCATTTATGGTATTCCTGATGACAGCTTCTTTTTCTACCTATAGTGACCTAGCAGCTTTGGTATCTAGACTGTCCGCCACCCTCTGTTTTACAGATGTGAAATTTCAGGCTCCAGAAAGATTGAGTGACTCACCCAGGACCACCCACTAGAAGGTATCATAGCCAAGACTTAAACTCCAGCCTGTCTGGTTCCAGAGCCTGTGTATCCTCCATTGTCCTATGTAGCTGCTCTCGACACTAATTTGCATGGTTTTTGGAAAACATTAGAAAATTCACCAGCAGTTCATAACTTGCTGACCATTATATGCCAAGCTTTTTGCTATGAGCTGAGAGAGAGTAGGGAGAGCATGGATCTGGAGTCAGAATGACATAACTGGAAACCTTTAAGATACCAACAAATAGTAGTTTAACATTTACTGAGCACCAACTGTGGTAAGCTTGTGCAAAACATTGTGTATTCATGATCTCTTCTGATCCTGATAGCTATCGCCTGAGATAGGTACCATTCTGATCCCATTTTATAGATGAAGAAATTGAGAAACAGGATGGTTAATGGAGAAATGTGAGAAAGGGGATAAGACAGTGCTGTCGTTCTAGGTCTGGCTGAGGAAGTCTTGCAGTGATCGGGAGTACCATGAGTAAATGAACGCTATTGCAGCTGGAAGCCAGGCAGATGGAGCTGTAGCATCCATGACAAGCTCTGAGGTCTATTCTCAGCAGAACCGAGGCCTGCTTAACAAGATAAGGGAAGCCCAGATAGAAAGCATTGAGCTGTGGGTCCGGCAGCAGCAGGGTGGCTAGTGGAACAGAAAGGAAAGAGAATGGGCCTTGGAATCAAGCCAAATCTGGTTCAGACCTCGGTCCCATCTCTCACTCAATGTGTGACATTGAGCAAGATAATTTCCCCCAGCCAAATTCCCTCGTCTATCAAACAGAGGCAACAAGACTTGTCTTGCAGGGTTGTAATGAAGATTGCACAAGCTCCTATCTGCAAAGAGCCCAGAGTGATGCTTGACACATGGGAGGCACTCTATGAATATTTGGGAAAGGATGAAAAGGAAAGATAAGGATTCAAGGGTGGGAATCATGAGATACTTCAAGGAGGAGATAGCATTTGAATTGGGCCCTCAAAGTTGGGTAGAGTTTCTGTGAACGAACGTCAGAGGTATGTACAGGATATGCTCTGTCTCTTTGTACCTTCTGAGGCAGGCAGAGCTGCTCAGGATACTCCATGGCCTCTGAGAGGCCTTGAGGAGATAAGAAGAACCCTGGCCCAAGGGATCTATACTATGATCAGCAATCCAGTGAGAAGTGGTACTGAGAACCTACTGTTAGCCAGACTCTGTGCCTAGTGGATGCACATGTTATTTCCTACCTCCGTGTAAGAGAAATTCAATTCTAGAGAGGTTAAATGACTTGCCCACGGTATGCTGAATCATGCTGAGTCATGCAGGGTCATGCTGAGACAGAGCACCAAGGCAGGTTTGCATCCAAGCCCTTTCATTCCATTACATCCTGCATCTTGCAGCTAAGCACTGTAAAGATGAGCCCTCAGAGCTTATCTGTGCTGCTAGACCCACTGCCCTGCTTTAATGAATGGGGGCTTGGGGCTTGACTGTCAGGTGAAACTGAGCTTGCCAATGAAGATGCTTGCATGGTTTACAGAGGCCATACTTTTTGACATGACACCTCCAGCATGAACATTTCAAATTCTAATCGTGAAAATAATTTGGAAGAAGGAGATGAAGGTTATCATTTATTTAGGGGGCTTTATCAACAGAGGGCCTCTCTGGCTTTAATAAATGAGATGTGTTGAATAGAGCGTGATCACTGAGGCATGAGATACTGTGTCTGCCCACGAAGGGCTTTGAATAATTTACATCCTGAAAGGATATTTTATGACAGTGCTTATAATCTTCTTATTGGTTCAAAATCAACATTTACAGCAGACGTCTTTGAACTGATGTAGTTGATAAGCTTATCTCTTTATTATGTGGCACGAATCAAGCCCTCTCAGGAAAGGGAGGTTTCATAGAAATTGATTCCTCTTTGGGACTCAATATTTTATTCTCCAAAAACAGCCAATAAATAATAGAGGACAGCCATTAATATTTTATTTCAGTTAATAGTAGAGGGAACTCTTTTAATTTGAAGGGGTATGGAAAGGAGGCTTTGGAATTTTGCAAAGATGCTTTTTCTGGTGGCTCCATCTCCCATTAAACTGGTCTTGGGCTTTTCTTTGATGGGAGACTTTTTATTATTGATTCAATCTCTTTACTCATTATCAGTCTGTTTAGATTTTCTATTTCTTCCTGATTCAGCCTTGGTAGGTTGCATGTTTCTACTCATTCCTGCTAGGTTATCCAATGTGTGTGTTAGGGTAGGGGAGTTTTTGTTTTTGGAGACTGGGTCTCATTGTGTCACCCAGACTGGAGGGCGATGGCATGATCATGACTCACTGCAGCCTTGACCTCTCGGGCTCAAGCAATCCTCCCATCTCAGCCTTGGAGGAGTAGTTGGGACTACAGATGTGCACCATTACACCCTGCTAAGCTTTTGTATTTTTAGTAGAGATGGGGTCTTATTCTGTTGCTCAGGCTGGTCTTGAACTCCTGGGCTCAAGCAATTCTCCTGCCTCAGCCTCCCAGAGTGGTGGGATGTGTTGGGGTATAGTTGTGTGCTATAATCTCTTATAATTCTTTTTCTGTGGGAGCAGTTGTAGTATTTTGTCTTTCATTTCTAATTTTGTTACTTTTCTCTCTCTTTTTTTTGTTAGTTTAGCTAAAGGTTTGTTGATTTTATCTTTTCAAAAGGCCAACTTTTAGTTTAGTTGATCTTTTGTTTTTCTAGTTTCTGTTTTGCTTATTTCTGCTCTGAACTTTTTTATTTCCTTCCCTCTGCTAAGTTTGGCCTTTTTTGTTCTTTTTCTCGTTCCTTGACTTGTAACGTTAGGTTGCTTATTTGAGATCTTTCTTTTTTTTCTATGTGGGCATTTATTGCTGTAAGCTTCCCCCTCAGGACTGCTTTCATTGCATCTCACAAGTTCTGGTATGTTGTGTTTCCATTTTTGCCTCAAGTTATTTGTAAATTTCCCTTTTAATTTCTTCTGATGAGTTCACTGCTGAAGTCTATCAAATATTTAAAGAAATAACTAATAGCAATCCTTCTCAAACTCTTGCAAAAATTTGAAGAGGAGAAGTACTTCTTAACTCATTTTACAAGCCCAGCATCACCCTAATACTAAAGCCAGACAAGAACCCTCCAAGAAAAGAAAATGACAGGTCAATATCCCTAATGAACATAGATGTAAAAATCCTTAACAAAATACTTATAAGCTGAATTTAAGAGCATATTAAAAAGATCATTCTCCATGATCAAGTGGAATTTATCCCAAGGATGCGAGAATGGTTTTACACACATAAATTAATAAATGTGATACACCATATTAACAAAATGAAAGAAAAAACCACATGGTCATCTCAGTAGATGGAGAAAAAGAAATTGACAAAATTCAACATCTATTTATGATAAAAACTCCCAGCAAAATAGTTATAGAAAGAATATACTTCAACACAATAAAGGCCATGTATGACAAGCCCACGACTAACATTCTAAACAGTGAACAGTTGAAAGCCTTTTCCCTAAGATCAGAAACAAGACAAGGATGCCCACTTTGCCGCTTCTTTTCAACATAGTACTAGAAGTTTTAATCAGGGCACTTAAGCAAGAAAAAAAGGTATACATATAGGAACGGAAGAAGTAAAATTGTATCTGTTTGTTGATGACATGACCTTATGTATAGAAAACCATAAAGATTCCTGAAAAAACTTAGAACTGACAAATAAACTCATTAAAGTTGCAGGTTACAAAATCAACATACAAAAATCAGTAGTGCTTCTATATAGAAACAAAAAACCCTCCTTGAGAGGCTGAGGCAGGAGAATTGCTTGAATAGGGAGGCAGAAGTTGCAGTGAGCCAAGGTCATGCCACTGCACTCCAGTCTGGCTGACAGAGTTAGACTCCATCTCAAAAACAAACAACAACAACAAAAAAACAAAAAACAAAACTCTCTGAAAAAGAAATTAAGAAAACAATTCAATTTACCAAAGCATTAAAACAATAAAATACTTTAACTGAAGACGTAAAATATCTGTACACTGAGAACTATAAAACACTGATGAAAGAAATTGAAAAAGAAAAACAAATGCAAAGATATCTCATGTTCATGGATTGGAAGAATTAATATTATTGAAATTTTCAAACTACCTGAAGAGATTTATACATTCAATGCAATCTCTATCAAAATTCCAATGTCATTTTTCACAGAAATAGAAAAAAGAATTTAAGAATTTGCATGAAACAGAAAAGATTCCAAATAATCAAAGGAATCTTTTGAGGAAAAAGAATGAAGCTGGAGGTGTCACACACTCTGATTTCAAAATATATTATAAAGCTATTGTAATCAAAAGAGCATGGTACTGGCATAAAACCAGACATTGACCAATGGCACAGGATAGAAAGCCCAGAAATAAACCCAAGAATTTACTCTTGATAGATTAAAAAAAAAATTTTTATTTCCATACGTTTTTGGGGAACAGGTTACATGAGTAAGTTCTTTAGTGGTGATTTCTGAGATTTTGGTGTATCCATTACTTGAGCAGTATACACTGAATCCAATTTGTAGTCTTTTATCCATCACCTCCCTCCTACCCTTTCCCCAGAGTCTCCAAAGTCCATTATATCATTCTTATGCCTTTGCATCCTCATGGCTTAGCTCCCACTTATGAGCAAGAACATATGATGTTTGGTTTTTCTTTCCTGAGTTCTTCACTTAGAATGATAGTCTCCATTCCATTCACGTTGCTGCTAATGCCATTAATTCGTATCTTTTTGTGGCCAAGTAGTATTCCATGAGATATGTATATAAATCTCACAGTTTCTTTATCCACTTTTTGATTGATGGGCATTTGGGCTGATTTTTGACAAAGGTGCCAAGAACACACTATGGAGAAAGGACAATTTTTAAAATAAACAGTCTTGGGAAAACTGGGTATCCACATGCACAATAATGAAATTGGACACTTATACCATGTACAAAAATCAACTCAAAATAGATAAAATACTTCAGTATAAGACCTGAAACTGTAAGGCTACTGGAAGTAAAAGGAGAAAAGCTCTGTGACATTGGTCTGGGCAATGATTTCATGGATAGGACTCCAGAAGCACGGCAACAGAAACAAAGATAGACAAGGAGCTTGCATCAAATGAAAAAGCATCTGCATTACCAAAGAAAAAATCAACAGAGTGATGAGATATGCTACGGATTGGGAGAAAATGTTAGCAAACCACACATCTGACAAAGGGCTAATATACAGAATATATAAGGAGCTCAAACAAATCAGCAGTGAGAAAACAAATAACCCAATTCAAAATGGGCAAGAGATCTAAGAGCAGGAACAAGACATTTCTCAAAAGAAGAAATATAAATGGCCAACAGATTTATGAAAAAAATTCTCAACATCTCTAATCATCATGGGAATGCAAATTGAGCCACAATGAGATATCACTTCATACCTGTTAGAATGGCTAGTATCAAAAATAGAAGTGATAATGAGTGTTGGTATGGATGTGAAGAAAAGGGAACTCATGTACTCTGCTAGTGGGAATGTAAATTAGTATAGCCATTTCGGAAAATAGTATGGAGGTTCTTCAAAAAACTAAAGATGGAACTTTCATATGATCCAGCAATCCCATTACCGGGTAGGCATCCAAAGGAATTGAAATTGATATGCCAAAGGGATATATATATACTCCCATGTTCATTTCAGCTTTATTCACAATAGCTGAGATATGAAAACAACCTAAGAGTCCATCAAGGGATGAATGGATAAAGAAAGCATGGTATGTATATGCAATGGAATACTATGCAACCTTAGAAACAAATGCTGTCATTTGTGACAACTTGGATGGAACTGGGGGATGTTATGTTAAGTGAATAAGGCTGGCACAGAAGACAAATACTCTATGATCTCACTTATTTGTGGAATCTAAAATTCAATCTCATAGAAATAGAGAGTAGATCGGTGGATACCAGAGATGGGGCAGGGGTTGGGTAGAGGGAGGGATGGGCAAAGAGGAGATGTTCATTGGAGAGTACAGAGTTTCACAGTTAGACTGGAGGGAGAAATTTTGCTGATCTGTTGCATTGTGTGGTGACCACAGTGAATAATAATGCATATTTCAAAACTTCCAGAAGGATAGATTTTTAATATCCCTGACAAAAAAAAAAAGCTGGCAATGTGATACATACATTAATTACCTTGATTGCATCTTTCTATAGCATATACATAGGTCAAAACAGCACATTGTAACACACAAATGTACACATTTATTATTTGTCAATTAAAGATGAATTAATTTAAAAAACACACAAAAACCCAGCCTCGAGAGATGTGTCTGCTGTTATCAGTCTCTGCTCCGCAAAGAGAGGCCTAGAAATCAGTTGTCAGGAGCTGCAGCAGTTGTGAGGGGGCTTTTCTAGACGATCTTTTTTTTTTTTTTTTTTTTTTTTTGAGCCTGGACAATCAGACACGAAAACTGCATCAGGTCCTTTGCAAAATATGAAAAGAGCATTTTCTCACTCCAGCTCAGTGGCTTTTCCTACACACACCTAGGTGAATAGGGGCTTTATCAAACTCTCCTCAAATAATCTATGGAGTGAGCCATCACCCTTTTCCCACCAGGACCTGACTAATGCAGGTGGTGGCCTCACAGACATGGGGGGTGGGGTTCCAGATGGGCAGAATCTGGACAGGTGGGCAGGTGACTGGATGGTGTGGTGGGAGTCAAGAGGGCAAGATGTGAGTGCTGAACACCACTTATCTGTGGGTCCTTGGGCAAGTGGATGAGTCTGTCTCCATCTCTGTAACTTCAACTGAAAATGGGAACAATATTAATATCCAGCCCCAAAAATGGAATGAGATTCAAGATAAAGACCTTTTGTGTGGTAGGTTCTCAGTGAAGCATTGGTTCTCTCCCCCTAGCACATGGTATTCATTCAACTGATGTTACATAAATGCACATACACAGATGTACATGAGTGTGTGTGTATATATACGAGAGAGAAAGAGAGAGAGAGAGAGAGAGAGAGAGAGAACCCAGGGGTTGGAAGAGGGTTTTTCTAGAAAAGAGACATGTCTGTGGTCTGCCTACAAATATCTCTTAATCTATGCAGAGATTTAAATTTGGAGAACATTCTGAAAATTCTGAAACACAGCTGGTTTGGGAGTGAGGGAATGAGGTTAGGGAAGGCCTCAAATACCAAGGTCAGCCTACAAGTCAAGGTTGGGCATGGAGTGCTAGAGCAGGGGGAATGAGTGCTTTGCAAAGGCTTAATTGTCTGCTTGGAGTCTGGGAGGGAGGTCAGAGAAGCAGCCAGGGAGGAGGCCAGGAAGGAGCAGGGTCAAGCCAAGTGGAGGAAAAAGAGTGGGGACTGCTGCCTTGTGTTCTCGTGTGAAGATCTGAGGTTCTGGCCCTCCACTCCCTGGGGCTTCCCTTGTAAGATCAGTGGCTGTTCAGACTTGACTCATTCCTCTTAAGCTAGCTGGGGGCTTGTTGGCATGACCTGGCCCCTTCTGAGTTGATCTGTAACTCACTACAAGGTTTAGGGTTTTAGAAACACATTTAAATTTCTAGATGAACTCAGTCTACAGATTTACATAAGGAATCTGGGAACAAGAGCATAAATCTGGACATGAAGCTATAGACTCACACATAATCTCACTGGCCCAAGCAGATAGACTGGTACATCCTTTTCCCAATTCATTCAGCAACGATTGGCTTTTCAACTCCCTACGCTGGTCAGTGGGCAGGCTAGGGGGGCAAAGATTCAAACAGACTTCTGTGGCTATACTTGAGGAGGTGTTTGCTTCATGTAATTAAGGGAGAGTGGGTTGTCGAGAGCTCTTTGCCTACTTTCCAATCAAAATCATTGCATTAGGCATGCTGCCTTTGAGACATGTCAATAGCCTGCTGGACCGCTGGCTCAAGGAGTGTGCTGATTGGAGCTATGGAGAAAATTCCTGCTCCAGCCGGTTGAGACTGACTCTCTTAGATGGAAAAGCAGCTCTGTTTTTTGAGATATCCCCAGTGGGAATTTGGGTGATGATAGAAATGGCCAGAGGGCAGAGCCCATGGGCATGATGATCAGACAACCTGCAACACAAATGTAAAATAAATACCAATTTGGGTCTCTCACTCACTCACATTTATATTGAGCATTATTCTGGGATGAGTCCAGCTATGTCCTGAGGATTCATAGATAAGTAGTACATGGTTCTGAGGTGTGCCAGTCAAGCTGTGGAGAGCGAGACGAAAACAGGCCAGTGGAGTTCAGTTTGAGCCCAGCCCACCACGAGAGAGAAATACTGGATCCCGTGGGAACAATACCATGAGCTCCGTGAGAGCACAAAGTCTCTTTATTCCCCACTGTGTCCTCAGATCCTTGCACTGTGCTGAGCTAAAGAAATTCCTGAGATATTAAGGAATTGGATGAATGAGTCAATGAGTGAATGCAAAAGAGGCAGCACAAATGCTGAAAAGTTGTTGAGGAAGGCTTGTGCAAAGGGTTGGTGACATTGAGTCTTGAAGTTCATGCAAAGTTGGCCTGGACTGGGGAGAAGGAGGATGGTCATTCCAGAGAGAGACGGCATCAGAGGAAGGATGGAGGGTGATGAATTTGGCACAGGTGGCACCAAGGTCCCCAATACAGCCCCAGCCCCAGCTTTCATTTCTAGGCCACATTTAGGGCATAGTTGGATCAGATTTGGAACTTATGTGGAACTTCCAAAATGCTGATAGTCCTTATAACTGTGTTACTATTGGATATCTACCAATCCCCTGTTTTTTTTTTTTTTTTTCTGAGATGGAGTTTTGCTGTTGCCCAGGTTGACTGGAGTGCGATGGGACAATCCCAGCTCAGTGCAACCTCTGCCTCCCGGAATTCTCCTGCCTCAGCCTCCCAAGTAGCTGGGATTACAGGCATGTACCACCATGTCTGGCTAATTTTTTTTTTTTTTTTGTATTTAGTAGAGATGGGGTTTCACCATGTAGGTCAGGCTGGTCTGGAACTCCTGACTTCAGGTGATCCTCCAGTCTCTGTCTCCCAAATTGCTGGGATTACAGGTATGAGCCACCGCACCCGATCGGAATTTTTTTTTTAACCAAAGTAACAATTACGTCACCTAACCTGTTCTTCCAGAAGCTTGGTGCACTTGGTCTGGAGAGAAGTGGGTTGACAAGTTCGATGAGGCATATTCAGGTCACTCCCTTGTCTGTTTTTATTAACATGAAGAAAGGGATTCAGAAGCAAGTGTGTCTTTACTTAACCAACCAGCCAATGGTTTACCTGGGTTCTCATCATTCATTAACTCAGTGACATGTGACAATTTACCCAACAGCTCTCAGGTTCAGCTTCCTCATCTCAAAAGTGGAACAGAATGTTTCACCTAATTTATCAGTATAATCTTGTCCAATTCTGTTGCTGTGAAATACCCCTAAATGAGGAGAGGCTGAACGCAGAGCTCCAGGAGTTTGACAATATTGCCTAAAGCACAAGTCTGCTGTTTTATCTTAAAAATCACTGGGTTTTTGTATTCCACTTGTTGGTATAACTTGGTTTGCTTTATTTGTGCATATTTTAAATGATTTACTAGTGAGCCAGCCTGGAAAAAGGTAGGGAGAGTGAGTGGGTTTCTTATTTTCTTAAGAAACCAAATAATAATAATAAAAAACTCAGTGATCAAAATAACATTTGGATGCAATATTTTAAAGACTCAACTCGGTGAACTGGGCACTCCTTTTTATAAAGAAAGTTTCATTGGAACCAGCACTGGGATTAGGGGAAGCAAGTGAGGCAGAGTTGTGCAAATGCAGGATGGGATGCCATTTTTACTTACAGTTTTGATGTTTTGTTCATAATGAATTTGGGGGCATTAATTTGAATTTTTAAAAGGTACTACATTAAAATATAAGATCTTGATTACTGAGTTTTTTGGCACCTTTTAAGTTTTGCTCCGAGGCAGGTGCCTCCCTTGCCTCATCCTAGTGTACTTAACCCTTCTTCACCTTTCTCCCCGAGAGCTTCAAAGATGATAGACCCTCAGGAAGATGTCGCGTGTTATTCCTGTGGCCTCCATGTGCTGACATGTGGCCCGGGACCTGCATTGAAAAAGCACCTAGATGCGTAAAGCTCCTGACACAAGGCCCTGGTGCTCTTCATAAATGCTGCATCCTGAAGGCAGTGGGTTAGATTGGTCTCCCTCCTCACAAACTCATCTTGCAGCTTTTGGGAAGTCCCTTACACAATGAGGTTGTCCACTTCCCCATCAGCACAATGAGGGGATGGGAACAGGTAGTCCTTAGGGGCTCCTCAGGTTTAATGTTCTGTGGTTCTGGGAAGGCATCCCCCTGCAGGTAGCTGTGGGTAGAGGGTAGGACAGGCACATCCCTGTGCCAGACCTTCCTGAGTCATGGACTGAGAAAAGGTCAGCATAAAAAATCACTGGTGTTTAAAACAGAAATGCTAAAGCAGTGTCGCCAGAGTGGGAGTGAGGAAGGAAATGCTTATTGGTCTCTTAAAACTCCCCAGAGCACAGAGGGCTTGTGCTGAGTGCTGAGCGGGAATGAAGACGGGATCGAGAGAACCTGAGTTTCTTCTGAATGGTTGTTGGGATGTGTTCATGAACTGAGGTCTGTCAGTGAGAGGAAGAGGGTGATGCAGGCCAAATGGTGAGTGGGAAGTCAGCAGAGACCTACATTATGGCTGACCTGGGGATGGGTCTTGGAAAAAGTGGGCCTTGAGAATGTGCTTCCAATAACAGAGAACATTATGAACCCAGAGAGGAGCCTGGGGTATCCATCAGGGTCCCAGATGGTACCCTCAAATGGGGGAATTGAGGAGAGGTCAATAAACGGACTATTTGTAACAGTCTGGGAAGGCAAAAGGAAAATCAGACAGGGATGGTGAAGCATTTTTGTGGGTAGCAACACTGGGGGGCAATCACCACCCCTAGGCCTGAATAGTAGGGCAAGGAGGGGTTCCAGAACTTGAAGTGGTTGTGAAAGAAGAGAGTTGCCCAGCAGACCTGTGGCTTTCAGGACAGGGTACAGCCATGGGCTTGCAGCTGGAAGGGTGAGCCCCAGAGTGAATACCTTTTTCCCTTTCTACCCTCTAATCTCTTCTCAGTGCCTCCCAGATGGACCCAAATGACAGCTCCAGGGAAAGGAGCCTGCCAATGTCATTCATACAACCCAGCAGCCCAGGGCTCGGATCTGGAGGGTGAATGAGGAGAGGTAGCTCACTGAATAGGACAGGCACAGGAACTGAGAGAGACTGTGTCTGTGCAAACCTCCGTGTGGTTAAAGAGAAGGGGAAATGAGCCTCTGGGCCAGGTGTGGTGGCTCATACCTGTAATCCCAGCACTTGGGGAGGCTGAGGCAGGCAGATCACTTGAGGTCAGGAGTTTGAGACCAGCCTGGCCAACATGGTGAAACCCTGTCTCTACTAAAAATACAAAAATTAGCCAGATGTGGTGGCAGGCACCTGTAATCCCAGCTACTTGGGAGACCGAGACAGGAGAATTGCCTGAACCCGGGAGGTGGAGGTTGCAGTGAACCGAGATTGTGCCACTGTACTCCACCCTGTGTGACAGAGTGAGATGTGGTCTCAAAAAAAAAAAAGAAAAAGAAAAAAGAGAGAAAATGAACCTCTGTTTTTGGTGCTTCCAATGCAGGGACTGACTCACAGTACCTGGCCGGGTAGCCATTGCTACTTCCATTTTGCAGGAGAGGAAATGCAGGCTAGAGAGATTGACAGCTGGACTTCCCAGTCAATCATCTCAGCCAGGTGAGATCGTGGGTATCTCCAGTGGGGAGAGACTCCCCTAGACTCCTGCAAGTTGATTCTGCCTTGTCCTGTGATTGAAAGCCTCCAGTGCAATAAGGAGGAGCTCTTTGCTGACTCTTGAGTGGAAGAAGAACAGGGCTCCAGAAAGGGGCATGGAGAGGGAGAGGATTCCTGCCCAGAGGAGCTGAGAGTGTTAACCGGGGTCCTGCTAGCAGCAGGGGTTGCTAGCTGTGCTCTGACACCGGCCAGGCCATGATGGAACTTGGGGCCCCTGAGTGAGGAAGGCTGGGGTTGACTCAGGACTGGGCCAGCTGGGGGGCCTCAGACTTTAGACTTGTGCTCCTGCATGTGTGCCTTCAACCAAGCATGCTTTCTGAATGCCAGTCAGATGCTAGGTCAGGCTGCATGTTGAGGCTTCACAGGTGAACAGAAACTTCCTGACACCTCTCCCTCCTGGTCCTCATCTGCCTTCTCATCACAACCACCATTTATTGAGCTCTTGTTAGGTTTCAGGCTTTTTGTTAAGTTCCACAAGTCAATCGATGCATTTAATCCTCATGACAACACCACAGGGGTAGGTCTGCTCACTACTGTTTTACTCATAAGGACACGGGGCACGGAAGGGCTTGCATTTAGTGAGAGATAGTGACAAGAGAACAACCAGGCACAATCTGGTGCGGGAGCAGGTGCCACTGTCATGTGACTATCCCCAGACATTCCGCCAGGGAGTTCAGCCCTGCCAGCTACTGCTGTGAGACCTTGGTCAGGTTTCTTTGAGCCCTGGTGATCATTCCTAGAAATGCCTTCACTGGGCTGTTAGAGGAAGAACAAGACGGCCCTCAGGAAGCCTGTAGCATGTGTGCGGTACACAGAGGCCCTGGGCAGTGGTTACTCTTCTTGCTCTAACTATCATTGTCATGCCAACTTTCTGTCTTCTTTCTTACTTTTCTCTCCTTCTCTCTGTCCTCTCTTTATTCCTTTTCCAGCCCAGGGCTTTTCATTATTGGCTTGGGGGTCCCCTAAGCACAATTTTTGAAAAGACTCTCCAATCACACCAGGTTTGTTAGGTGTATGTATATCATGTTTATATTCTTCCCAAGGTCTCACACTGGACTCAGAAGGAGGTCTCAAGAAAGGGTAGAGAATTGTGTCTACTTTTTTTTTTTTTGAGAGAGAGTCTCGCTCTGTCGCCCAGGCTAGAGTGCAATGGCGTGATCTTGGCTCACTGCAACCTCCGCTGCCTGGCTTCAAACGACTCTCCTGCCTCAGCCTCCCATGTAGCTGGGACTACAGGCACGCACCACAGTGCCTGGCTAATGTTTTGTATGTTCAGTAGAGACAGGGTTTCACCATGTTAGCCAGGATGGTCTCGATATCCCAACCTCGTGATCTGTCTGCCTCAGCCTCCCAAAGTGTTGGGATTACAGGCATAAGCCACTGTGCCTGGCCATCTACTTTTTAATTTATCCCAGAATATGGACTCCCTCCCTCCTTTTCTCCCTCCCTCCCTCATTTCCTCTCTCCCTCCTTTCCTCCCTCTCTCCGTCTTTTTGTCTCTCCCTTTTTTCCTTCCTCTCTCCCTGCCTTCCCTTCCCTCCTTCCCTCCCTCCCTCCCTCCCTCCCTCCCTTCCTTCCTTCCCTCCCCTCCCTCCCTCCTTCCCTCCCTCCCTCCCTCCCTCCCTCCCTTCCTTCCTTCCTTCCTTCCTCCCATCCTTCTGGGCCTGGGAAAGCAGCAAAAGCATCAAATATTTTCACAGATCACTGATGGTAGTTTCCTCTAGTTGTACAGATGTACACATTGCACCGAGATACAGAATATGATTAGGTCATGCTGCTCACTGGAGGGGAGTGGGGACTGGCAGCAGGTCTGTGCTGCTGAAACCCTGACCTTGCTCCCCTCTCATACAATTGCCCTTACAGGTCAGTAAGCTGCTATTGTCTCTGCTTGTTGGCCTTGATTTTCTGTTTGATCTTTCTGAGGGGCCCCTCCCCATCTCCCCTTAGTCACTATTGCAAGTCCTTGAGCTGTCTTGAGGCTTCTGCCTGAGGCTGAGCAGGTAAGACATTGTTGGTTCATGGGGATTGGCCTTTGGAAAGTTCCAGATAGGGGCTGCACAGATGTGAGGGTCGGAGAGCAAGACTGTGAGTAAAGAGAACAAGTGAAGCAGGCAGGACCCCAAGGACAAAGGAAGAACCCCAGGAGAGCCAGCAGAAAAGGTAGCCTTCATGGGATGTCCACTTGGTTTGGAACCTGGATGCAAGTGTATGCTCACCAGCCTGCCCTCGGTGAGCATGCACTCAGGCTGGAAAGAGAGGGCCCCCAGAAATCGAGGTGCTCGACAGTGAGTAATAAAGCTCTCAACCCTGTGGCACAGACATTTTTATTAGCTTGTGCATGTACAGATGTAGCAATTTTTAGAAAAGGAGAATAGTGACATATACCCTGAGGCTACTGCAGCTTCTGCCTTCCTCAGCAGTAGATTCTGTGTCTCAGGCTCCGAGCTGAAGGAAGGCATTGCACCCTGTCTTCCCATGCTGGATCCAGAGCCACGGAAAGAAACCAGCATCTGGCCTCCATTGCTGTCATGCACACCAGACCCACGTGGTATATTGTGAAAGCTCCCCAGTTTATTCCACTGTATCAGTCTACAAACACCCCAACTCGGTGCCCCCACTCATCCAATAACCTTCTGATTTTAATGTTGATGGTGAGGTTGAGAATTAGTCTTTGACCACAGCAGGGGGCAAAAATCCAAAGAAATAAACCTACAAAACAGATGTAGCTCTTCTAATTCTTTTGTTTGATTCAACAAGTCAGTTGGTAAATATTTATTGAGCACGCATTGTGTGCCAGGAATTAGGCTCAGTACTAGAGGTAGAAAAACAAAACAGATGAGAGGCATCACTGTGGTAAGGTTGGTAGTGGGACGGGGACATCGTTAGTTGCAGGAGATACTTTCAGAATTAAATGTATAACATACCTGTGTGTATTATCACATAATTTGAGCTCATTCATTCTCAACAAACCTCTCTGCTGTTTGCATAATGTCCTAGGGTCTTTCTGGGTCTGGCTGAACTAGTCTGCAGAGAGGGAGTGGACATTCTGTGAAAGCTGATCAGATAAACTACGCTTCTTCATGATGCGAGAAACCCACCCCCTTCTGTACATACATAAACCTTGTATGTGGGTCATACTCCTGTAGTTCCTACACTAAGTACTTTGCTGAGGCCTGCTAGAAAGGAGGAAAGGACATCTGGGGTTTGTCATACACGGAAATCTAGCCGGATCAGATGAAGGTTTTGTGATTTTCCCTAGAAGATGCAGCACAGTCATGTTGTCAACAGGAGGCCAAAATCACTAGGTAAAGGCAAAGTCTAATTTCAAGTCTTTATGTGGCTCAAATGAGATGTCAGATGTGCATATAATTTGGATACGGCAAATTCTCTGTACTACAGTTTTCATGTTTTTAAATTATTACTACTGCATGAAAGAAGACAGTCCTGTGAATTCAATCTTAGTCCAGGCTCTCCATTCTACGCAGTGTGTGGACCCAGCCTGTCATAGCAGGTTCAGGTGGTAGAATGCCTCCTTTGTGGGCCTTCTGAGAGGGCTGAAGATGGGTGAAACACACTTCCTGGTGTGAAATTATTTTAACACAGGTCAGTGACCATTTGTTCCCATCCCCTGACTGATGTCACTGACTATCCCTGAGAAGTCAGCTGTGATAATAAAAAACTTGCTTTCTTGAGGGGAAAGCTTGGTAAATGCAAACAGGATAAAGCATCACCAGATGAGGTGATGTGGGATGTGAGCCTAGGGGACAGGGGCAGGCAAAGCTGTCCTGAGGTGTATTTATGTATATGCATGGCCCTAGGTCCACAGACAGGGGAGGTATTCAGCTATCTGTCACTTGGCATATGGTTCCTGTAGATCAGTCACTTGAAACAAACATGTTGGTTTTCGGAGTTTCCTTGGGTGCAGATTTCTCTACCCACACAGCACTATGAATATAGACTAATTATAAGCAAACTCCAAAAATGTGTGATTATGTGGTGGTTGATTTATAGCATTCTTCTTTATTCCAGCCTCTGCCTGTGGCTGGAGAATGAAAGAGCCAGGCTTTATCTGTTAGACTTCCATGAGCCCCTGGGTCCCTTTGCCTGCCTTGGCAGAGCTAGAATTCCTGTGAACTGGATGAAGCTTTCCAGAGATTCCATTTCTCAAAGCAGAGAGCATCCTTAGTGCCCTAGCTGGAGGGGAAGATAGTGTCTCTTCTCCTAGGTTTTCTTTTCTTAGCAGTAAAAACTAGGCCAGGTGTGGTGGCTTATGCCTATTATCCTAGCACTTTTGGGGGCTGAGGCAAAAAGATCACTTGAGTTCAGGAGTTCAAGACTAGCTTGGGCAACATGGCAAAATCCTGTCTCTACAAAAAATACAAAAATTAGCTGGGTATATTGGTGCATGCTTATAGTCCCAGGTACTCAGAAGGCTGAGGATAAAGTATCACTTGAACCCAGGAGGTTGAGGCTGCAGTGAGCTGAGAACGTGCCACTGGCCTGGGCAACACAGCAAGACACTGTCTCAAAAACAAAAAACAAGAAACTAATGATGACAAATGATGTTCTTCATGTCTGTGTGTAAATCAGAAGTAAAATTATAAGCCCCTCTGCCCCACAACTGACCAAATGGACCCTCTTGTTGGCCAAGGAGATCCCAAAGAAAACCCCAAATACTAGTTCAGGCCGTAATATGATGGGAAGGGAGTTCAGACGTGCTTCATTGTACCACCTCTGTCTGGAGTTTAGGCACAGCTGACCAGCATTATTAGAGTAGAGCTCTTGACTGACAAAACAGACTTTGTAAAAACAAGGTACCCAACTACAACCTGACCCTGGAATAGCATTGCATGACAGATAGCCAGCCCTGAGGGAAATCAAGGTATTTTACCCCAAAATATATTTCTTTGACATACTTTGAAACAGTCCTGCAAAGCCTTTTTTTTTTTTTTTTTTTTTGTGGCTGAAAGTTGCATTCTGTAGGGAATCTTCTCTTACTCAGTTCTTTCTGGAGAGTCTGACACCTTTTAAGGTCTAAGGTCTGATAAGAGACATTTACCATCTTTTCTCTTTGAAGCCTGTTACTTAGAAGCTTCAACTACATAACAAGAGCCTTGACTTCCACAGCCCCTCTCCATCTTAACTCAAGCATGTCTTTATGCTGACTTTAATTCTGCAGTCACTGCTTACCTCTTTCACCCAATTGCCAGGAAGGAATCTTTGAACCCACCCCTGCTTTGAGATGTCTGGCCTTTCCTGGTAGAACCAATATATACCTTACATGTATTGGTGTATACATGTCTTTTCCTGTAAGTTCTGTCTCCCTAAAATGCATAAAATCAAGGTGTAACCAAACCACATTGGGCAAATGTTCTCAGGACCTGCTCAGGCTGTGTCATGGGTTATAGCTGCTCATGTTTGGTGCAGAATAAACCTCATCAGTTTATTTTACAGTTTGGCATTTTTCATCAACACGTATATGTCTGTATGCTTAAAAATAGAAAGACCAAAGCATTAGAAGAATTGACCTTGTAAACCAAAAATAAAATTCTAAGCACCCCCACCAACCATCTAAATGGACTTCCTCCTCAGCCAGAGCTCTTAAAATTTAACCTGAGAGACTGTTTCAAGCTATCATGGAAAGTAGGGTGGACCATGTCTCATACCTCTATGGGATTAGTCTAATAAAGAAACATGGCTGGGTGCAGTGGCTCACACCTGTAATCCCAACACTTTCGGAGACTGAGGTGGGTGAATTGCTGAGCTCAGGAATTCGAGACCAGCCTGGACAACATTTTGAAACCTCACCTCTACAAAAAATAAAAATTAGCCATGTATGGTGGTATGTGCCTGTAGTGCCAGCTACTTGGGAAACTGAGGCTGGAGGATTGCCTGAGCCCAGGAGGTTGAGGCTGCACTGAGCTGTGTTTGTGCCAATGCACTCCAGCCTAGGTGACAGAGCAAGACCCATTCCCAGAGATTTTATTTATTATAAAATAAATATCTTATTTATTTCCTTAAGTCATTTCTTTCACACATGGGATTCCCGAGGGTTAGAAAGAGGAGAATAGACTTGTCCCTTACCTCCAGTATATACAGCATGAACCCTGTTATTAGCGACATAAAGTCCTGGCTTCACATCCCATCTCTGCTACTTAATCATCAAGGTAGTATTTTTCTTACTTCTGAGTCTTAGTTTTCTTGTTTATAAAATGGGAAAGATTGTAATGCTCACTTTAGAAGTGTTATTATTGGGATTAAATGAGAACAGCTGCCTCTATAAATCTAGTCAGTAAACCCCTTGAAGGATGGATGAAGTAGTCGCCTTCACATTATTCATCTTTGTTCCTCAGTTCTCAGCACAGTGCTAGGCACACAATGAGTACTTATTGATTACTGAACAAATAGACAACACCTGATTATGGGAAAGGGCTCCCCTGGAGCCTGATGCATGGAATGCACCTGGGAAGTGCCACTTTCCCAAGGGACATGATCAGTGAACGGTGGAAGGAGAACCATCTTTGCATGTCATTGACCGGTGTATACCTGCTGCATGTGCTCATTTTCAAAGCCAAATCGTGCCCTTTCAGTTTTTTCTGTGGCTTCCATATGCTTTTAAGTTAATTACTTTAGGTGGAACTCTTTTACTATTGTATTTTTTTTTAAAGAACATGACAAAGAAATGTCTCCCTTGGTTTTATTTCCTGCCAGTCACTTTAAATTCAGCATTCTTGGGCACAAACGCTGGGTAAACACCAGGCTGGGAAATGCTCATGACGTTCTCAATCTCTTAGCAGTGCTGGTGGCCTTGGCCCTGGTCTGGAGAGAAGCCAGGGGTACTACAGAGGATGGGTCATATACTGCTCTCTCCTTGCCCAGTGGCTTTCTACTCTCAGGGTTGCAAACCTGAATTCAGAGAGTCCAAGTTAAAGCGGATTTTGCGAGCTGGCCTGGGAATTCAACCACCAAATACTGGAAGGGTTCTGGAAGAAACACACTTAAACCTTTCGTTTTCTCACTAAGGAGGCCACTTCCTTTCTTGCAGTTTGATGAGCTGTGCACCTCTCCAGTTCTCTTTATGGTCAGTACTAGAAGACCAATAGGTTTGAGGTGTATGCTTTCTCATCTGAAATGGGATTCTAGCTATCAGGTGTGAGGAGCGCTCACTTTCTAGGCACTGTGCAGGCTGCTTACATATCTTTATCATGTAAACTTTATAAAAACCTTGCCAAGTAGCTATTGTACTCACTTTAGAGATGATGAACCTGAAGTTCAGGAAACATAAGTCCCTTGCTCAAGGACTTTTGGCTAGTATGCGACAAAGCCAGGATTTGGGGGCTTTTTAAATCCATGTTTTCCATGATCCCATGTTGAGTATCTGCACCATTTACCTGCAGGATTTCACACACGGCACTGTTGTGACGATCAGAGGATCTCCCTGAGACCTGCACCCTTGAGGATGGCCTTCTGCTGTCCAGTGAAATGACTGCTGTTCCCAATCCCTTAGACAAACAGTAACTCTCAGCTCCTGAGTCCACTATTCAAGGT
This sequence comes from Cacajao melanocephalus, assembly GCA_963573385.1. Taxonomy (NCBI): domain Eukaryota; kingdom Metazoa; phylum Chordata; class Mammalia; order Primates; family Pitheciidae; genus Cacajao; species Cacajao melanocephalus. The sequence continues at coordinate 139,846 of CAUYLG010017131.1, forward strand.
TCTCAGTTCCCAAGTCCACAGTTCAAGGTCCCAGTGACTTCTCCAGCCTCATCTCCACCCCTCCCTTCACAGCATCCATAATGTACCTGGGCTTCTCCCTATTTTTCACCAACCCTGAATTCCTAACACAATTATGCTTCATTATCTTCCCACAGACTCTAATTTTAGTTTTATGTTTCTAACTAAATGTTTCCATGCATATTTTGATTCTTCTGTTCTAGAGATTCTTAGTGATAGCATTCATTAGAATGATCTAGGGTTCTAGTGGGCTTGTTAAAACAGTTTGCTGTGTTCCACCCCTAGAGCCTCTGAATCAGTGCTTCTGGAATGGAGACTGAGAGCTTGTATTTCTAAGAGGTTCCCAGGGGATATGGTTGGGGTGTGTCCCCACCCAAATCTCATCTTGAATTGTAGCTTCCATAATTACCTCATGTTGTGGGAGGGACCTAGCGGAGGATAACTGAATCATGGGGAGCAGTTTCCCCCAACTGTTTTCATGGTAGTTAATAAGTCTCATGAGATCTGATGGTTTTATAAAGGGAAACCCCTTTCACTTGGCTCTCATTCTCTCTTGTCTGCCATTATGTAAGACATGACTTTCGCCTTCTGCCATGATTGTGAGGCTTCCCCAGCCACGTGGAACTGTGAGTCCATTAAATCTCTTTCTTTTGTAAATTGCCCAGTTGTGGGTATAACTTTATCAGCAACATGAAAACGAACTAATATACTAGGTGATGCTGATGCTGATGGTCTTTTTTTTTTTTTTTAAAACATTGTTCTAGTCTTTCCCTCAATGCACACTTACTAAGAATCTTCTAAGATCTTGCTACTAACAGAGTAGGGAATGGACACTACTTTTGAGAATCCCACAGTCTCCGAATTAATTCTCAAGCTCAGCTACATGTTATAGAATCATCTAGGGAGCTTTAAAAAATTATATGCCTGGTCCCATCCCAGAGCAATTGATCAAAATCTCCAAAGTGGGGCCTAGTATTATGATCATTGGTTAGCTCCCCAGGGGATGCTAAAGTGTAGCCAACCAGGGTTGAGAACCATTGGTCCAGGGAAGAACAGTCTTATAAACAGAAAATCACTGTTTTAGAAGCAGCAGGATATTTCAAACAGCTTCGTCAGGGAAGTGGTTGGGCTGAGTTAGAGGGAAGGGATTGAACTGGGTGTTAGCAGCCCTGGGTTTTTGTTCAGTCTCTGCTTTGTGGCCTCAGCCAAATGTCTCAGCCTCTCTGATCTCAGTTCTTCAGGGGCCCAGAACTATGGCAGATCTTGAGGATCTCAGTGCCTCTAACCCTTCTACATTGATGACTCTAATGACATGAGGATGAATTTCTCTCACTGCAGATAAACTTAAGGGTTGGCATGTTACTGCAAGTGACAAAAGAAAAGTAAAAATCAAAACAACCCGGTTATTTGGAGGCATAACACCAGATGACAACACAGGCTCCAGAGCCCATGAATTCCATGTCATCCATCTGGCCTTGGAGAAGGTGACATGGTTTTGCCAATGAATCTTTCTTTGCCTACAGTAGTGGTTCTCAAACTGTGGTACCTGGTTTGGCAACATCAGCATTCCCTGGAGACTTTTTAGAAATGCAAATTCTTGAGCACCACCCTAGATCCACTGAATCAGGAACTTTAGGGTTGGGCCCCAGCAATCAGGTGGTTGTCGAGAGACCTTCAGTGTGAGTAGCTCTGCTGGAGAAATGGTGCTTCCTCCCCAGCAGGGAGCCCCTCCTCAACCTCACTCCCAATTGAGTACAAGGAGTTGACATTAATTGCAAACTGTGTGTGTCTCTGTAGAATACCTTGTTGTCCAGTTTTGCTTTAACAAAAAAAGAGAGATGAGAGTTTGGAAGCCTGTGTTTGTTACATTCATTGGCAATTTTTGCCTTGCTCAAATTATGTACATTTTCTTCTACTTGCTTTTGGTTTTGAAATGAAATTGCATATCCTTTGCTTAACATAGATAAAGGGGAAGAGGCACTGTTACTATATAGGATGACTAAGATGGTTATATAATTTTCTCTAAATGTGTCAGTGCTCAGGTTCACTCTTGTGATGGTCCTATTGTTGCATGTTCTAGTGGTCCACTTAGATTATGATGGAGAAAAGTCATTATACGGGTGTGTTGTTCTGTGCAAAGAAAGTGCCAGAACATTGGGAGGGAATGTAAATCAGCAACTGGACTCTGATTCTGGCTGGTAAAAGGGTGGGTTTGAAAGGCTTTGGAGGAGAATGGTCGCATTGTGTCAAAGCAGTTAAAAGGGAAGGTCTCCTTTACTTTCAGCACAAGAGGGCTGCCTGTAAGGATTCCAGGTCTGCTTTTATGAATATGAGACTCTAAGAAGTGTTGCAATTGTAAGCTGTGGGGGACAATGTCACCTTGATCCACCAATTTACTGCCGCCAGCAGTCAAAAGAGCTAAACATCTTCACACGCTTCTCAGTCCACTTTCATTTGATCACCCAAAGAGGTGCCTGGGACAATAGTCCTGGGATGTGACATTGATGTGATATATATTTGCTTCAACTAAAAGGAGCAGGTGCCTTTGAAAAGTATGAAACTAGGAGAGGATTCTGATTCCCCTCTAGCTCCCTGGCACCCTGAGGAAGTAAAAATAGTGTTTTGCATCAATCTGACTTTTGTTCGATGGAAGTTTCCCCTAATGACAATCATGTCTGCAAGCCCCAAATTAATCATTGCCTCCTAAACCATCACACCTTCCACCTGTTGTCAGGCAGACCCCAAAAACCTTCAGCAGTACACCCTGCTTCAATGCATATTCACTTGCAAAGGTTTTTTTATTTTTTTAAAATTTTATCTCAAGACAATAGCAAAAAACCCAAACATTGGGTGACGACATTTTGCTGCTTGCTCTATTTAATTGATGTTTGGCTGCTTTCTCCCCCACCTCTCTTCAATTTAGCTCTGGAAACATCTGTCTTTTTTATTCACCAATAGAGTCTCAAAAGGGTAACAAACCTGTTAGATAAAATATCGAAGTTATGAATTCTGATTTAATAAATGTGCATTCAAGAGATGATTCATGGCATGTATGATGACTTTCAATTGCTTTTTCAAACAGTTCATGCTTTATCTCATTAAATGTTTCAGTCAATGCCAACTGATTAATTATCACAGCACTAGTCATCTTTTGTTTAGAAAACACATGCATGGGACCCGTCTGGGGCTTGGCCATATAGAAATTTTACTTAAAATGCAAATAAAAATGTTTTAAAATAGATACTTTTATAGATGTCTATAGAATTCCACTAAAATGATGTTGAAAATCACGCATTTCTTTGCTTAAGAAATGGCCACCTTTTTTTTTTAATATATATATATTTTTATTTATTTTTTATTTTTTTTATAAGAAATGCCCACCTGATACCTACAAGGGTCATAGGCATAGTCCTGCCCTCAATGAGCTTATTGTCTAATGGCTACCAACTCTATTATGAAATTGATTTCAGTCTGAGGAATTCTGAGTCTTGATGGTTCAAGGTTTATGACTTGGAGTCCCAGCTGTACCACGAAGTGGCTGTATGACATTGAACAAGATTTGTCAGCTCTCCTAGACTTGCTTTTTTCCTGCTCCAAATGAAATGGTTGGACTCTGCTGCCTTTTTATTTTTTCAAGACAGAGTTTCGCTCTTGTTGCCCAGGCTGGAGTACAATGGCATGATCTTGGCTCACTGCAACCTCTGCCTCCCAGCTTCAAGTGATTCTCCTGCTTCAGTCTCTCAAGTAGCTGGGATTATAGGTGCCCACCACCATGCCCAGCTAAGGTTTTGTATTTTTTAGTAGAGATGGGGTTTCACCATCTTGGTCAGGCTGGTCTCAAACTCCTGACCTCAGGTGATCTATGCGCCCCAGCCTTCCAAAGTGCTGGGATTACAGGCGTGAGCCACTGCGCTAGGCCTCTGCTGCTTTATATGTCTCTAGTAGCACTAACATTATATAATCTTAACACTCCAGGTATATTGTTTGCCTCTCACTTCATTTCTAACAAAAGGGACCCATAGAATAAAAACACTGAGGCTTAGTGAAGACAAGTCATACTACCATGTGGATTTTTTTCATTTTGGCCAACTTACTCATCTCCTCGATATACTTGGAATGCTTATACTATTGCCATAATAGCAAAAGTTAAAGAGAAGATCACATTTTAAGCAATTTAATAGGTGAAAATGGCTTTTTCATTTTATGTGTAGTGTCTTAAGGTTTTAAAAAAATATTTTAATCAATAAGAACATTTTTTTTTTTTAACCAAATAACTAAGGAAGCTATGTCACCATTGGCTCCTAGGGACATGTGTGTTGGCTAGTCTTGGAAGAAGTGACCACCCACACAGCTGGTTTCCTGAATATGAGACTCTAAGAACTGTTGCATTTGTAGGCAGTGGGGGACAATGTCACCTTGATCCACCAATTTACTGCCTCCAGCAGTCAAAAGAACTAAACATCTTCACTGGCTTTATCATTGGCTTCAAACATCTTCATTGGTTTGCTCCAAATGATCTCATCCCAGGAATCATCAAAGCAAGGGTTCCCTTTTGTAATTGCATTTTTCCATGTTTGGTTTCTCTGCTAAATGATAAATTTCATGAAAGTAGGGAACAAGCCTGTCCCATTCTGAACTGATTTCCCAGTGCCTGGCATAGTGCTGGTGCTGAATGCTTGTCTGATAGATGAATAGCTCTATCAGATCCCTAAGCATGTAGGTCTTTGCTTTATGCCCATTTTCCAGAAAGGAAATACGGATGTTGAGCTCCGAGCCTGTCACCGTGTACTCATGGAACAGCTTCCTTAGTTATTTGGGAAGGAACAGCAAAGGTGACCTTCCCGCCTGACCTCATCCTTAATCCCACCACCACACTGCTCCTGCTCTCACCAGTTCATAACAGCCGGTGATACTTGTTTTTCTTTGCTAAGCCTGCCTTGGGTAGATGGCTGTTGTGGGAAATGACTGTTTTTCTGGCACCCTGAAGGGTTTTCAAATAAAGCTCCTTTATTGAAGTTTAAAGACACCTGACCATGTAGTACCAATGGTGTTACTTAGCCAAAAATGGGGTGCTGAGGTGCTGCTCCATTCCATCCCTTTAGCTGACCTGATGAGATGGCTCTCCTTGTGGACTATGAAAATATTTCTGAGCAGTACACAGAGACCCTCACCTTCTGCCTACCTCCCACTGTCTATGGCACATTGTGTACTGCTAGCTTCCTTCAGACCTGAGGTTGGGGGATAAAGTACAATATTCCAGGAAACAAGCAGTCCATGAAGAAACATACTTGACCTGAAATTCTGCTAATCTCATTTTAAGATTGTGGCTCCTTTTCCTGCCCACTGTGTGGCCTTGGGAAAGTCTCAGAACTTCCCTCGACCTCATCTGAAAACTACAAAAGAGTCTGGAGAACTACAAAGGGCACTTTGAGTTGGGAAAGCACTGAGAAGTCCTTCCTACTTGGGGGAAATTGCAGGGGACAGGATATAGCACGTGACTTCAGGAGACCTTGACTCCAGTCTGGGTTTTACCACAAGCCCGACCTTGAAGCTGCGTCTGGCTTGCATGGCTCATAGCGGGGCCCCTCGAAGGGTGCCCAGCACAGAGCAGGCCCGCAATAAACATAAGCTCATTGTTTGCTCTCATTGGAAGAATCGATCTCTTGAAATGCTTTGGGCTCCAGTGTCCTTACCTAGAAAATAGAGATGACACTTTGTCCGTCTAAAGATGGTAGGGAAGGATAGAGGTGATGGATGGCAAGTGGTGGCTCCAGAATCTAGTACGTGGTCAGAACTTATGACTGAGTTACCATTTTCATTGCTTGATTCAGGCTGTCTGCTTCCATGAGAGAACGCTATTTGCTTTCTCGTAACCTGGTTTTAGCATGGGATGGTGAGCAGCTCTCCACTCCAGATCTGCCTGACTCCAAAGTGAGTGCTTTTTCCACCCTGGAACCTCCTAGGACTGGGATTGTTTGATTTACCTGTCATTCATTCATTCATTCATTCATTTGAGATGGATGTGAATCAATCTTGTGACCCAGGCTGGAGTGCAGTGGTGCAATCTTGGCTCACTGCAACCTCCGCTTCCTGGGTTCAAACGATTCTCTTGTCTCAGCCTGCCGGTAGCTGGGATTACAGGCACCTACTACCACATCAGGCTAATTTTTACATTTTTTTTTTGTAGAGATAGTGTTTCACTGTGTTGGTCGGGCTGATCTCAAACTCCTGACCTCAAGTGTCCCATCAGCCTCATCCTCCCAAAGTGCTGGGATTGTAGGTGTGAGCCACCATACCCGGCCTTGATTTACCTGTCAAAGTCCATGCACTCACCTTGGCCCCAGAACCATCCTTGTTGTGACTAGGCTGTGACCCTCGGGCTTCCCTTATCCCAAATGGAGGGACTTTGCTGCCAGATTTGGCATCCTTTGGCAGATGGTATGTATCAGGCCAATGGGTATTGGCAAAGAAATAACCACAACATCTTCACACCCTCTAACTGTGTTTGATCCAATGGCTAATAGGGTCATTAGCAAAGGAGGATAATTTTAGGTATGCCCGCCTGATGGTGACTGCCAGATCAATGGCTGTTTATCATCCTCTGGCTTCCCTGCCTGGGGCCCAGGCAATGGCATCAGATTGGTACTGGCATCAATTTCTGGGAAGGTAAACACACTTTGTAACCATCTCTGGTGCTCATCAGTGCTCCCCAGGGCCTTCCTGTGGTGGGAGCCTGCAGCTGCCTAGTTGTCATTCCTCTGCCCAGAAATGGGCCTTGGCATCACACCATTCTCAGCATGTGACACGCCGGGCCCTGGGGGCAGATTGGAGATGGCACGTTTGGTCCCGAAGGCACCCAGCAAGCCTCCTTTTTGAAACAGCACCAGCTAGACAGAATCAATTTCCCATTGACTTTCAGCTCCATCTCAGACACAGTGTAATTCTCGTCTGAGGGTTTATAAAGGCCATTGACTATCTTATAAAAGATTTAAACACTTACCTTGTGGCATGCGGGAGCTCTGTCTGTCATGATGCCTTTTTGACAATTTGTGGGGGTGGGGGTTGGCTGGGGGAGGAGGGGTGGTTGGCGTTCCCACGGCAGGTGTGGCTCAGACAGCTGGTGCCTGCCAGCTATGCCTGCACAGAAAAGGGATAGGATGCATTGAAGGATCCTCCTAATGTATCACCCAGGGGCTCTTTTCCATGGAGAGTCAGGCTCTACTTTCTCCGTTTTGAGAACAAATCGCATGGGACACAAGATAAACTTTACCCCAGCATTGCCTCTGCTGGAGCCAAGGATGTATCACTGGGTTATAATTGGAACCAGAGGCATCCAGGATTTTTTAATTTTTATAAACAGGCACACAAGATTCTATAATTAACAGCAATGAGAACAATAATGATGATCCTCTGCACTTGGACCCCCCCCAATCCATAAGGTATGCATATCGATTCTCTTTCTCTCTCTCTTTCTCTCTCTTTTTAGAGACAGGGTCTTGACTTGCTCCCCAGGTGGGGCTGCAGTGGTGTGATCACGTCTCACTGTAGCTTCAAACTCTGGGATCAAGTGATCCTCCCACCTTTCAGCCTTCCTAGTAGCTGGGACTACAGGCATGAATCACCATGCCAGGATAATTATTTTTTATTTTTTACTTTTTATAGATTTGAGGTCTTGTTATGTTGCCCAGGCTGGTCTCAAACCCCTAACCCCCAGTGATCCTCCTGCCTCACCCTCTCCAACAGCTGGAATTACAGATGTGGAGCCACCAAACCTGTCCCTATTCTCTTTCTTCATGCACAGAATCACTCTGGAATTCAAGCAAAGCCAAGATTGCTATATTTGTTTTACATATAGGGAAACTGAGTTTCAAAGAGGTTCAGTGTCTCTTTGGCCAAGGTAATCTCAATTTTCAGACAAAGCAGCATTCCTCAATTTAACCTCTCCCTAACCTCCTACTGCCTATTCTCTTTCCATCTACCCATTCTTTAGCCAGTCAGATGGTGCTTCCTAGGAAAAAAGAGAGGCATGAGATGATGGAATTTCTTTCCTACAGGAGCTCTGTCCAGTGGGCAATATAGCCAGGGAGTACGGTAATTGCATTCAGTGTGTTTAGTTTATAATAACATTATGGTCAGGGAATATGGAAGCATAGGGAGCGCGATGGTCAGAACTCTGGGCTGGGGAAGCAGGTTTTGGTCAGATAACCGTGGCATCAGGACACGGGCACAGGCTCTAAGGCATGAGGAAAGCCAATCTTTGGGGAGTTGCAGCGTTGACAAGTGTTAGAGAAAAGACACATGAAGGTCAGGGTGGGGGAATGACAGAGGACCATGACGTGGCCTCCTTTTCCTCTCTCATGGCGTCTCTTTCTCCTCTCCTTCTTGTTCACTTTGGCCACACTGGTTTCTGTGTTGTTCCCCCAATATCCTGGGTGAACTTTTACCTCAGCACTTTTGCATTAGCTTTTCCCACTTTCTTTGTTTAGAGAGCCTTGACTCTAACAATCCCACTTATTCAAAGCCCACTCCAGTGTTATTTTCTGTTAGGCTGATTCAGACCACCTAGTTTTGCAACCTTCCCAGCCCATCCCCAGAACTCTAGACCCTTTTCCCCATCCTACTTTTTCCTTTCTTCATAGCATTTACCATCTTCTAACATACTTTGTAATTTATATCCTTATAGGGTTATAAATTATGGCTTTCTTTCTCATTTGGAATGTAAGCTCTATGAAGGCAAGGATTATTGCCTCTGATTTATCCAAGTGCCTAGAATGGTGCTGGCATGGAGTAGAGACTGAGTACATATTAGTTGAGTAGATGATTTAATGAATGGTTACCCTTCAAGATGAGCAAGCTAAAGAGTTGGACTTCATTGATGGGGCTGATGACGAGCTTGGGATTTATTGTTGTGGGCAATGGAGTTGAAGGAAGTTAAGCAGAGGAGTTATGTGGTCATATTTTCTTTCAGAAATGCTTCTCCGGTGGTTGTGTGGAAGGGATAAGAGGATGAAGAAGACACAATCCAGGTAAGGGATGAGGAGGAGGTTCTAGGCCAAGTCAGGGAGTGTGGGAATTGGGGAGAGGGAGACATATCAAGGGGATTAGATAGACTTTGATGCTATGAGATGCCTGGAGAGGAGAACTGAAGCTGATCCCTCACTTTAAAGCAGAGCAACTGCGTGGAGAATCTGGTCATTAATTGAATCTGAGATTGTGGTTATGGAAAACATGTAAGAGTGTGTATGTGTGGATACGTGCACACTAGCAAGGGAGGTGAATTCTTGCTGCGTGGGAGGCTGTGTAGCAGTGTCAGTGGTGGTGTACATTTGTCTTGAGTGGCAGGGCCATTCAGCATGGAGCTGGCCTGGCCACCAGAGGTCTGAAGTGGTTTAGAATGGTTAACTGGCTCAGTAGAATAATGATGGGAAGGAAACAAAAATGAAAGAGTGGTTATCTGACTGCCCTCTGCTTGGTATTCGAGGGCGAGGACTGAATGCACTGGTGACATGATTTCTGACTCAGAGGTCACACAGTGCTTCCCTCCATCAGAGCAGTGAGCACAGGGCTCTGTTTTCTGGTAGGAGCCAAAGTTGAGAGTCCAGCATGTTCTGCCTCCTCTCTTTCCTGGGCTTCCTGAGGCTGGGTGCATCTCTTCCCTACTCCTTTTCTTGGCTCCTCTTAGGTTGTCTCCTCTTCTGTCCCGTCCTCCTCATCATATAACTGTATGGTTTCATAGCCTCTGTGCTGACATACATGGGGTCCCTGATGTTAAGGGGTTTCTCATATGGGACCTTGTGGACCTCAGGCTCCTGGGGGTAGATACCCCACCCCACAGTGGCCAAGAACCAGGTTTTGGTCCCAACTCTACTATGGGCACTGTACATGAAACCTAAGGAAAATCCTATTTTTTTTTTTTTTGAGAGTTGAGGATTGGAAAAATTGTTGGTTATGCTGTGAGCAGAAGGAAGGAAGGACACTTTGATCCTGAACTTGCAAATACCTGATGAGGTAATATCCAGATAATATGAAAATTGCCTCTTATAGCATCTTCTCGGTTGGGTGGCACCCTCTGTGGTAGGAAGAACCATCTTGAGAAATAACTACATAAAAATAATTCCTGAAAAAGGATATTTATATTATGCCATAAAATTTCAATTTGGGCCATATTTGATAATTTTTCTCTGAAATTTCTAGAAAACTTTTTATCTCCTACTAAAAGCATTTTATGAAAGGGGGATACGCCTGTGGCTGAGGGGAAGTTGTGTCCAGTTAGATTCTTAGTTATCATACCTCAGTTATTCCTTTTGGCGACATGTTCACTACCTCTAGGCCAACAAGGGTCTTCCTTGGCCGCCACACAGAGGAGAGTAGATTTTTGTCCTGCAATGCAGCAGGGACTATTTTAGAATGATGAGCAAGGAGAATCACATTTCTATTTTCTTTCTTTGGCATGGAGTCGGGGGCCGATTGAGGGTTATTAAGTAGACATCTTTGGATGAGCTGGGAAGGCCAGAACACATCACTGATGAATGGAGAGATGGAAAGGATTTAAAAGCTATTAAGCAGATAAAGTCAGAATTGATGGAACTTTGAATGATTGGACAGAAATGAGGAAGAGAAGGGAGTCACGTACAACTCCACATTTGTTATTGACCTTCTTAGAGAAATTTCATGGAAAGACAGACTGCAGGGCCAGTAGAGGATGAGGGAGCAGAGAACGAAGTGTAGACAACTGTTTGAAGAAGCTTGTCTGTGTGATGGGGCTGGAGGGAGAGAGACGACCAGGGGAATTTTTTTTGTTTTATTTTTGAGCTCTGCGAGCTCAACATATTTTTTAAAATTTTATTTTCTTATTTTTTATATTTTAACATATTTTTTAATATTTTTATTTTAATTTTTATGTTAAAAAATTTTTTTTTTGAGACAGAGTCTCCCTCTGTCCCCCAAGTTGGAGTGCAGTGGTGCGAGCTTGGCTCACTGCAGCCTCCACCACCTGAGTTCAAGTGATTCTCCTGCCTCAGCCTCCCGAGTAGCTGGGATTACAGGCATGCACCACCACGCCCAGCTAATTTTTGTGTTTTCAGTAGCGGTGAGGTTTCACTATGTTGGTCAGGCTAGTCTTGAATCCCTGACCTCAAGTGATCCACCCACCTTGGCCTCCCAAAGTGCTGGGATTATAGGTGTGAGCCACCGTGCCTGGTCTCTGAGCACATTGATATGCTGAAGGGAAAGGTTCTTGCTGGTGGGGGGAAGCCAGGCTGTATAGAATGCAGGAGTGACAGCTGATAAGCAAAAGTCCTGGAGTGATGCCCAGTCACAGAGCAAAGTGGCCGCAGACACACCTTCCAATGAGGAGGAGGATGTGGTAAGAAGAGATGTGGAGGCTCCTCAATGTGTGAGCAATGATGCAAAATGTTGGAGAAGTTTATACCCAGCCCTTCTAATGATCACTTTGGGGTAGAGAGTGAGGCCGTGAGCTGGGCATGGAGCTGGGACTGGAGGCTTGAGGACAGTGGCTGGAGCAAGTCTACTTAGAACAATGGAGGGGATCTGCTTGGAGACCAAGGTGTGCCGACGTCACAGCTGGGATGGGACCCAGGAGAGTGCATGGCTGGGTCATTTTCTCCAGCATGAGGAGGGGCCAGTGGCACAGCAACAGGGGCAGATGGTTGGGTGCTCTTGGGAATTGCCGCCAAGGAGCTACAGAGCAAGAAGAGCTCAGAGAATGAGTGATGAACGATAGTGGCAGCAGGAAGGGAGGATTAGGCCAGGAGCTGATGTGTTTAGAGAACAACTCGGGGGACTGGACATCATGATAAAGTCAGACAAAGGATGCCTTATGATTAAGGGAGCTGAGAGGAAGTAGGCTGGAGTCAGACATTAGATTTTAAGATTTTAGAGCCAGAAACTTCTGGGCGACCTTGAGGTCCAGGATGTTAGCAGTTGACAGCAGAGTAGAAGTGAAAATGACTATGAACATGGTGCTAAGTGTAACACTAAATGCTTTAGATGGATTTTCTTCTTAAATCTTATAATAATCCCTATTTTAAAGATGGGACACTGAGGCATAGAGTGAAGAAGCAACTTGCTCAGGCACTGTGATTAGTCATTGTCAACAGCTGCGATGTGAAGCCAGGTGGTGTCTTCCACTCCCAATTGCTGCTCCTAGCACCCTGACAGCCATTGGCTAGGTCTATTCTATGCATGTCCCTTAGGATAATGGCAGTGGTTAGGCTGGAGAGGAAGGGGATAAAACTGGCATCGAGTCTCATATGAAATGTCAACCTGTACCAAAATGATAGCCAAGCATCAATCTGCCCATGCTGGCCCCACTCCTTGTAGGCACTCCATAATGGCCAGTTCAATGCTGGGCTCCAAAGAGCCAGTGAGTCACCTGCTGTACATGTCACTTACCCTCATGTGGGTGCTGAGCTTTCTCAGGCTGTGACTGTGTGTCTGGGGACTGGAAATCGGCCTTTGCATAGGATTCAAGTCACAGCCATCAGTGGTGCTGTGCAGCAGGGCTCAACCTTGACATGGGCTGCTCCTTGTCGGGGGAGGGGAGTGCCTCCCACAGTGAAAGTGCTGTCAAGCAGGGCTGCTCGGTGACCTGGGAGGGTGGTGGCTTCTGTGTTCTTCTCCACACTCCCTCATCAGGTCACAATGTAAAGTCTCCCTGGAGCCATATTTTCCGTGAGGTGTCAGTGCCCCGGACACATTTTAAACAGTGTGGTTGCTTTCCTCAGGTAATTCCCCCAGGATAGTCTGGATACAGGCATCTGATATTAGGAATACTCTGGATGTTCGTGAACTTGGTTCAATTATTCCAATTGCTTTTATTTTCTTTCTCATTCTAACACAAATCCTTCTTCTTCTCTGTCCCATTCTCTCCCCTCCCCTCCCCTTCCCGTCCTTTCTTCCTTTCTTCCTGAGAGGGTCTTACTCTGTCACCCAGGTTGGAGTGCAGTGGTGTGATCATAGCTCACTGCAGCCTTGAACTCCTGGGCTCTAGTGATCCTCCCACCTCAGCCTCCAGAGTAGCTAGGACCACAGTTGTGTGCCACTGTGCCTGCTAATTTTTAAGAATTTTCTTTCGTAGAGACACAATCTCTCTATGTTGCCCAGGCTGGTCTGAAACTCCTAGCCTCAAGATATCCTCCTGCCTTGGCCTCCCAAAGTGCTGGGATTACAGGTATAAGCCACCATACCTGGCCTTTTCCTCTCTGTTTATCTCATCATTAAAAGGTAGCATGGTATGGTAGAAATATCTTTATTTACTTATTTATTTGGAAAACACTGGAACATGGATTTGGTGTGAGGTGGCCTTAGGTTTAATCCCAGTGGTGTGGGGTATGCATATAGGCAGGGGCCACATCATCACATCCTGTGGATGTCACAAATGAGCAAAGCTTTTAAACCTGTAAATGATAGGGGAGCTAGGACCATGGGAGAATTTATTAAACTCTTGGGTCCTCAGTTTCTTTCTCTGCACAGTGGGGCTTTTGTATCAACTTGGCATGATGTTCATGAGAAGCCAGTAAGAAAATATTAGTAAGGGCCTAGCATGGTACCTGGCATATGGCTGCATCCAAACCTGTTGATCCTCTTCCCTGAGGTCCCTGATGGAGAAATGTCATTTCCTCAGATGAACAGGCCAGCTAGTTGCAGAGCAATGGCCAGTGGGAGTGTCTGTTTTGTATTTGCATGGTGGGCACTGAAGGTTGTTGGCAGGCAGGGGAGGCTGTGTGTCCAATTAACTTGGCTGGGAGATGTAGAGATTTTGATTGGAGCAGGATAAGAGTTTGAAAGAGCTCGTTTCAAAGCTTGTTCCTTTGTTTCATATCAGTAAAGCTCTAGCCTGCTTCCTTTTCTGGTTTTGCTGGTCTGGAATGTGCCTGGCTACAGGATGTGGTGGGATCTGCCTGGCTCAGGCTTTGGACAATAATCCTTGATGCTGCGATTGAACCCAGTGTGAAATAGTCCATGATGCCTTACCATTTAGGGAATGGAAATTGCGTTCTTCACACCAGATACATTTTTTAGATGACCCAGGCCTATTCTTCACTGGCAGCTTTTATGTTAGCTGTTCTGGACCTGGAAAAAGGTCACTGTGTCCGAGAGAGCCCATCCTTGCTTTGGCTTTGTGGGAAGTCTGTGTTATACAATGGCCTTGCCTGGTGTTTCAGCTTGGTTATGATATTATCTGGCTTCATATCACATTTCATCTCACACATGCCATGCCATTTGTTCAAACATAAGAAGTGCAGTGATTCTGTGGAAAGAGCAGAGAGTTTTGGGTGAGGCTGCCTGAGGTTGTCTTCTGACTTGCAGCCTCTCTGAGTCTCTATGTTACCAAGTCCTCAGAAGTTTTGGGAAGTCCAGTGACATAATGCGTGTGAAATTGTCATGCAAAATGCAAAGACTTGTATAGATATTATTTACAGTTTTATTTATTACCTTCCAATCTGTAGACCAGGACCCACATTTTAATGACAGGCTTCAAGAGTGTGACAATTTATTTTCATTAAGATATAATTAATCTTTCAAGCCTTTCACAGAGGATAGGAGTGAAAATCCCTCAATGTTTATGCACTCATTATTAACCTTTAACGGCGTATTTGGATGGTTGGTCTGAGTTTTGAGAATCTATTTTTGGGATTTTTCCTTTTTTTTTTTTTTCCTTTTTTTAAAGTTTAAAAAGTCAATGCATCATCCTCAATGACTTTAATGGAGATTAAGTGAATAAAGTGCACAGTATTGTCAATGTTAATTAAAAAACAACATCAGATCTCTTAGACTCAAGGAGTTGCGAATGGTAAGAAAAGTTGATGGTCTGGCTTCAGCGAGGCCACTGATCTTGGCTCAAGGTTCTCCTTCTTCTTTGTCTCATCTTGCACTCTCTCTTCACTCTAACTCTCCTCTCCTCAAGAATCTGTCATGGCTCCCTGTTGTCCAATGGTGTCTCCAAAGTCTGGCTGATGTCCTACTCCTTTGACATTATTCTCTCAGTCTCTCTCGCTGATGATCTGTGTTTGGGTCTTTGTGCACTGCATCCTCCTGGAGATTTACTGTCAACTTGCACATTCGTTTTTGTAAGATTAGCATCCCTGAGGTGCATCTCCAGCAGAGTGCTGCCATCGTGACATTCTGTGCCATTTCTCCTACAAGAAACATCTGCTTTCTGTACTCTATTCAGTGCCAGTCTCACTTTCTGCAGGAATTTGTCCTACATGGAACAGAGAAGAGGACCATGCCCCTTAAGGTCGTACATACTCACAGCCGGTGGGAAAATTCTCACATGATGGGTTCAAAATGATGAGATCCTGGTAACTACATTCTAACAGATCTCTGTTAGGAACAATTGTCCCTTCTTGTGAACTTGTTTGGCTGCTACCTACGTACCTCATCTATCTTATAGGCTGAGCAAGTTGGGACATATTTGACTCTGTAAAATGACATAGCTTCTATCACAGTGTCCACAAAGAATGCACTTTCAATAAAATTCACTAAATGCATTAAAATCATGGGTTCTCATAGTTCTTCAGAGGCTCTGGCCGTTGAATCGGGAAAGTGCCCAAATGCTGGTGAGCTCAGCTATCCCTCCCCGGCACATATGAAACAGGATCAAAGCATGAGCACAGTGATTGGAAGGGATTTGTTTAGAATAGGGCCTATGTTTTCTATTTCTCTAACAGATGACCACACATTTAGTGACTTAAAATAACACAAATTTATTATCTTACAGTTCTGCAAATTGGAAATCTGACACAAGTCTCACTAGGCCAATATCCAAGTTTGAGCAGAGCTGTGTTCCTTTCTGGAGCCCTAGGGAAGAATCCATTTTCTTGCCTTTTCCAGCTTCTAGAAACTTGCCATGTTCACAGTCTCTTCCTCCATCTTCAAAGCCAGTAATGTTGCTTCTCTCTGTTCATTCTTCCCTCACTATATCTCCCCTGACTCTCTCTTCTGCCTCCTCCTCCTGCTTTTAAAGGCCTCTGTAATTACATTGGGTCCTTCTCTATAATCCAGGTTACTATCCCTATTTTAAGGTCAGCTTATTAGCAGTATCAATTCTACCTGCCAGCTTAATTTTACCTTTGCCATATAACCTAATATATTCACAGCTTCTAGGGATTAGGGCATGGACAATTCGGGGGAGCATGGACATATTATTATGCCTACCACAAATAGAGACTGAGGTACATGGTTCTTGAATCTACTTTTTCTTCACCCAGAGTGAAGGCATTCATATATGTAAGAGATATCAACACTGAGGTCTTATCTATTGAGATACTATGGGCCATGGATATGATTGAATTCTTGATAAATCAGTCAACACAAAACCCATCAATCAACTACCCAAACAGCATGCATTGACTGATACCTAGAGATGCTGAGGCAGTTACTCTCATCATGGGGTATGAGAAGGAAGGGCTTAAAGGGACAAGACACTGTAATGAAGGCTTCTGAGAGGAGTAGACACATCAGCTGACTCTTGAAGGAGACATAAGTCATACAAAGGTTTTCATAGGACAGATAAGGTACGGAGGACAATTCTAGCAGAGGGCACAGAATTTGCAAAGTATAGAGGAGCAGACCAGTGCAGCATGTTCAAGAATCAGCCATTGTGCCATTGTGGAGCCTGTGGAGGCCTGCTGGGATCAGGATCTCTAAAAAGCCAAATACGTCTGGAAGGACATGGCCCAAGGTCATTTTTGCTGGAAGCGTCTTCTAAACCAGAGGGAACACACAGCTCTTCTTATAATTGAAGGTGCCTCAGATGCCTGAGATAAGACTGGGTTTTAGTTAGGCAAGAGATATGTTCATATGTGCAAAGCAAAGGATGATACAGTGTGTCCTGGTAGCAAACCAAATCCTGAGTTATCTGGGAAAAGGTCACTTGCATCCATGGAAATAGCAGCATGGTTGGTCCCAAATTCTGAAGCAGCCTCTCTGCGAAGACCACTGGACACAGAAGCTGTGTGACGCTGTACCCCTTAAGGATTAAAAGCTATTATAAGTAAACAAAATTCTAGGGGCAGAAAGGAATTAGACAGTAGTTTGATGTGATTGGGCCAGAGATTGTTGGGAACAGCTGATAAGGATAAGAAAATGAGAAGTAGATCTGTTATGAGCTGAACTGCGCTCCTCAAAAATCTCATTCTGGTCTTAACCCCCAGTATCTCAGAATGTGACTGTGTTTGAAGCTAAGGTCTTTGAAAAGGTCAGCAAGGGTATGGCAGCCATGGTGGCTCATGCTTATAATTGCAGCACTTTGGATAGCTGAGGTGGGTGGGTCACTTGAGCCCAGAAGTTCAAGACCAGCGTGGGCAACATGGTGTAAACCCATCTCTACTAAAAACACAAAAATTAGCCAGGCATGGTGGCGTGCACATGTACTCCCAGCTACTCAAGAGGCTGAGGCAGGAGAATCGCTTGAACCCAGAAAGCGGAGGTTGCAATGAGCTGAGATTATGCCACTGCACTCCAGTCTGGCCACATGACTCAGTCTCAAAAAAATAAAAAAGAAAAAAAAATGTTAAGGTCAAACGAGGTCATTAGGGTGGGCCCTAACCCAGTAGCACTGCTGTCCTTATAGGAAGAGGAAACAAGGACACACATACAGAGGAAGGACCTTGTGAAGACACAAGAAGAAGTTGGTCGTTTATAACCCAAGGAGAGAGACTTCAGAAGAAATCGACCATGTCAACACCTTCATCTCGGACTTTGAGATTTCCATAGATGTGAGAAGGTAAATTTCTGTTGTTTAAGACACCCACTCTGTGGTATTTTGTTATAGTATCCCTAGCAAATGAACACAGCAGGTCATAAAAAGCTATAAGAATGACTGACTTAATACCATAGGTTCTGGATGTGCTGAGGTACCACTCAGATCTCCTTTCAGGACTGATGGCTTATTCCCCTAGCTGCTGGAGGACTGCTCTCAGCTGCCGGCTCTCTCCAGGACTTGTCTTGGAGCAGATTGCCCTTTTCAAGGCTATGCCTCTGTACCTAGGGTAGCCTGAATCCAAGATTTGTTGCACGTGGGTATTAAGGGTTGGTCCTCCTGCCCAAGTTGGGCCAACTCTGAAAGGTCATCCAGCATTAAAGCTTCCTTTGCAGTTGGCCAAGGCCTTTGTCAGGACTTCATTACAGCCCAGTTTCTTTTCTTCAAACTTACCTCTTTCTGACTCCTTTTCTTCCTCATGAATTGATAACAAGGGTGCTTCCTGATACATTTCTGCAAGTTAATCTTTGTTTCAGGGTCTATTTCTTCAAGAACTCTCAAACTGTGATATTATAATAAAGAAATGAGACTTTATTTGGACAACTTTGGGGAGTTATTGAAGCATCATATTCTGCTGTGGTATGATTTGTAGTGTGGCAGTTTTGAAGGGCAAATCAAAGAGGGTCAGACTGGTTGCAGGTAGACCAGTTAGACATAGGGGAGTAAGCAAAGAAAATGGAGGCCTGGTTGTATAGGTACTATTCACTCAAGTCTTCTCCTGAATTCTTTCTTCTCTGGGAAGCTCAAAGTTGTTCCAATATAAGCAATGCACAGTCCTAGCATGACTGGCATTTACTTCTTGTTCAGAGCATTTGAAGGAAGTTCACGTCAGATCTGTTTTCCAAGATGTGAGAGCCGATCAAGACCACAGGTGAATGTATCATGGGTGAATGATGATGGCTTAATGCTCTCATACATCTCCAGGGATCCAGAGAGAAATCAGAAAATAAGAGATGTGCTTTCTCCTTCCACCCTGCAAGTGTCACATGAGCTTATTTCTGGCTGGATGCAAGCTCTCACACATCAGCCCCAACTAGCTGTGGCTCTGCCCTCCTAGCATGCCCTGGTCAGCCCCTGAGCGTTTGCTCATGCCATTGCCTCTGACTGGACTATAACTCCCTCTGCTCCATGACCTTCATTTGACTTACTCATCACTGAGTTATCTTTTCTGCACTCAATGCTTCCAGGAATTCTTTCCCGATGGCCTCCCTCAAGCCGGCTTAGGTATATTTTTACGATATCTTTTTTTTTTCTTTTAACCGCTAGACCATAAACTCCAGACCATGTTTTCCTAGAGATTTGAGAAAAATAAACACTCTTCTTCCCATTCAAGGTTCTGACCATTAAAGAATACATATACAAGGAACTGATGGCCAGATGGGGATCCCTTTATCTGTTCTAATAATAGTTGCACAACACTTAGTGACCACCAAATCTGGAGACTGTAGTAACTGTTTCTGAGCTTGTAGCTTAGACCTGGGGATGAGAGGTATCTACTACTTGCCTTTCTATATTTAAACCTCAGGACACGCAGACTTGCACAAACCACAAAAAATAGAGCACAGCTTGTAGAGTAAGTTCCGAATCTTTTAGCTATCCAACTTCGTAAAAGAGGACTGCAGTTATGAGCACATCAACCAGAGAAGTCAACAGGGAGCAGGTTAGAGAGAGACGGGGAATGGTGGGCTTTTCCCCTGAAATGGGGGGAGCCCTGCCCTGCTTGGATCATAATAGGAAGGCAGGAAAGAGAAGGAGATGTGCAATGCCAGAGCCTGGCTGGCAAAGGGGAGAGGGAGCGTCTTTGAGACAGTGTCCCTGACCACCAGGAAAATGTAGCTCACTAAATCTAAACCCATCAATTGGGTTAGACATTCCTCCTTCTACTGGGAGTGGTGAGTGAGAAGGTGGAGAATCAGAGTTCCCACTATGACACTTCCCTACATGAGGAAAATGAATGGATACAGGCAAAAGTTCCCACCTTTATGAGATGAAGTGGGAACATGGGGCTTTTCATCCAGGCCTCTTGATCTTTGTGTCTGTAGCCACTGGCATGAAACCAGCCTAAGGTAGGTATCAGTTAGTGCTTGCTGACAGAATGGGTGAATGGACCATGGAATACTACTCAGTCATGAAAAAGAATGAAACCATATTCTTTCCAGCGGCATGAATGGAACTGGAGGCCATTATCCTAAGTGGAATAGAAAGTCAAATGTCGCGTGTTCTCACTGAAAAGTGGGAGCTAAACAAAGGGTGCAGATGGACATAGACAGTAGAATAGTAGGCACTGGACTCAGCAAAAGGTGGGAGGGTGGGAGGAAGGAATGTGAGGGTTGGAAAACTATCTATTGGGTACAGTGTTCATTCTTTAGGTGATAGGTACACTAAGAACCCAGACTTTACCACTAGGTGATACATGCATGGAAGAAACCTGCACTTGTAACCCCCCAAATATATAAAAATACATTAATTTAAAAATAAAAATAAATAAATTACCATAGACTTATGACAACAGGAAAAAAATGAATGGATGAATGGATAACTGAATGGGCGAGGAGTGACAGTGGGTAATGAATTTGTGGTCATGTCCTTCTCCCCATTTCTCTCAGTTACTGATTAGTATCGCTGGGCTTCTGTGGTATTATAAACGGAACTCATTCTCAGCTTTGCAAGCCTTTCACTGAAAGTGCCTCAGAATCTCTTGCAGCCTAACGTTTAGCCACATCCATCATGAAGTTGTGTTGTCATCTAAGAGGAGCTCCTGCTAGGTGGGCATTGGGAGGTGGACAGAAGGTAGGACCAAGAGCCTGACTCCGCCGTTGCCCCAGACATCAGGGGTTCCTTGTTAAGCTAATGAAATGAGCTCTGTTTAGAGCTAAGCAGGCCTTGTTATCTGACAAGGGACAACACAGTAGAGAAGTTGGATGCTGAGAGTGGATGGGGATCTATGCTTCAATCACTTGCGGTGGAGTGGAAGCAGGACGGAAGCCTTAGTAAGGACTCATGAGACTGACCAGGGGTTATGGTCCTCTGGAATCAAGGATGTGTCAGGACCAACTGTAGTCTCCGTAGAGAACTAGAAAGCTGGGACAGGGAACTGGAGGCCAGTGCCCCATCGTAGGAGTTAGCCCACCCTGACAGGGATTACGAGGGGGCTCTCAGAAGGCAGGTCCCCTTCTCTGAATCCATGGATTCCAACCCGGATATATGATGGTTGCTCTGGGTTGGGTGTGAGGGGCATGCTGGTTTCCCACACTGGGGGAGACAGACTTACTTCTTACTGCCCTGTGGTGGATGCTGTGATGTGCTGCTGAAGTCTCCCATCAGTAAGGTCTGATGATCTCAGCTGTAGAGGGCAGTGTTGGCAGAAAAGCTTGATGTCTGTTGATCTCTTTAAGGAGGACAGAAACCAGCCACCTATGATCACATCCCTTTTTGGGGTGACCTGTCCAGTGAATAGTAGATATGGGAGTATAAAGTCTGTTGGCTCAACCTGAGACCAAGGTGAAAGATCATTCTAATGCTGGAGCTCCCCATGGCATCAGCTGAGTCTGCTATTGGGCATGGGTCACGCTAGATTTTCTCCTTTTGTTAACCAATCTCTGATTCCTTCCCTTCCCATCCCTTCTATATTTGTCTGTTTTTGTGCTGCAATTAAGACATACCTGAGACTGGGCAATTTAAAAAAGAAAGAGGTTTAATGGACTCACAGTTCCTTCCACGTGGCTGGGGAGGCCTCACAATCATGGTGGAAGGTGAAAGACACGTCTTACATGGCAGCAGACAAGAAAAGAGAGCTTACGCGGGGATACTCCCATTTTTAAAACCAACAGATCTGTGAGACTTATTCACTATCACATGAACTGCACAGAAAAGACCCACCCCCGTGATTCAATTATCTTCCACCAGGTCTCTCCCACAAAACATGGGAATTCTAGGAGCTACAAGATGAGATTTGGATGGGGACACAGAGCCAAACCGTATCATCTTCCCTTCCACAGACTTTGATCTGAACGATACTCTTAACAAACATACTGCATGCTAGACATCTCAGCATTTGCCTCCTGGGGAACCCAACGTGGGAAAAATTGAAGACAGTCAAATGTCTAAACAGATTTCAGTAAGGAGGAATGACTTTCTCTGAAGCTCAATGGTCCTATTCTGTGGTCATCTTGATTGTAGAAAATCCTCCCCCACCAGACACCTTCCATCCATTGGCTCCTATTCTGTCCCTCAGTGTTCTCAGAGTGAGCCAGAATGTGTGACGCTTGAGGACTGTTTTAGCTGAAATTAGTAATCAATAAAATCTACGGTCGATAGGCACAGGGCAAAATAAATAGTCACACAAAAGTGACCAACCCTAATTTAATGAGAGTGATTCATCACTTTAAGCAAAGTGCTATTGGCCCCAGAAATTGGAATTGGATCCTTTAGCAGGGATACTAGGAGGGCCTGGGGAGGGGGAAGTGGGGCAGTGCATATGTGGAATCGCAGGCCTGTTTGTTCTATTGATGCCCCTGCACACAAAAACTGAACCCCTCTGCAGCAAAGCTGTCACAGAGCAACATTTATAGGTTACATTTAGATGGAGAAATTATTAGTGAAAATACGTTTGGTGTCCCAAACACAAGTACTGATTAGCTAGTGAGGACAGCATTAAGAGACTCATTAAGAAATATGTTTTTGTCCTTGCACTGGCCTGTGCATCACAATTACCATCCACACCCACACAAAATGCAAATATAGTTGTAAAACAAATTTTGAAAATTGAGTCCCTCAAGCTTCCTGGTTTCCATGCCAATTGTGTACATCTGATGGCAGTTGGATTCTGACTGCATGAAAAATACATCTTGTTCTAGCCCTTCCATAGCTTCCTAAAACATGGGGCTGACACTCTGTACTGTCTGTATAAAAAGTAAGGCTCTATTGTTAAAGCCCCTTTTGTGGGACATTTCACTATTTGCAGCTGAAAGCATCTGTGCTGTTCTTTCAATGACTTTAGCCTTTTGTGGGATCTCCCTTTCAGTAGATCTTTCCTTTCCTGCTGGTTTAAGTTTCAGCCTAAAAACCAACTACAACCCTTTTTCATCCCACTTGCTTTCAAGCTACCACTCTTTTCACTCCCAAACTTCTTGTGTGTGTGTGTGTGTTCCAATAAGACTTTATTCACAGACACTAAAATTTAAATTTCATATCATTGCTCACATGTCACAAAATATTCTTCCCCCACCCCAAACCCTTTACAAATGGGAAAACCATTCTTAGCTCACAGGGCATACAGTAACAGACTGTTGTTTGTTGACCTCTGCACTGTGGTGACCAGGAGCACAGCTTCTGGAGCCAGATTGCTTGACGTTGAATTGGTTCTGTTTGCTAGCTGTGTGACCTTGGGCAAGTCACTTGATGTTTTTGCAACTCAGCTCTCCATCTGTGAAATGGGGAAGTGGCACCATTCTGTGTGATTTTTAAAGGAGTGACCTGATCAGTGAGGAATACCTAATAAGTATTTAATAAATATTAACTGTTATATTATTGTCTTGTCATATTTGCATGTAATCTTCATCATGACTGTACAAGTCAAGGTTTTAGTGTAGGAGGACATGGTTACTGGTTCAGCTGAACCTGACTCTGTGGTGTTCGCTGGGTGGACTCATCTGCTACTTTTGCCCCATTCACTCCTAAACTTGTTGCAATGACTTGCGTATCTATATCCTGGGCCTTCTAATACCTTGCCCCTTTTCCTCTTGTAGTATGACCTCCATTCCTCTATTAAGACCTCTCTTAAAAGTCCTTAGAAACATCCAAGTTGCCAAACCCAATGGATCCATTTTAATCCCCAGATCTATTGGTCTTCACTTGCACTCTTTTGCGCAAAGCTTCTTCTACTGTGGACTTCATGAACTAGTCACACTGTCCACCATATTGAAGCTTTCTCTTCTTTCCCCTCCTTCAGTCATTTAAAAGTCAGTTTCCTCTGAACGCCCTTGTCCTCTTCTTCTCTTTCTCTGCACTATTTACTTTTGCAATCTCATCTCTGGGTGTCAAGAAAGACTCCATGTAGGTGGTCTCCAAATCTCCATGCTGGTACTTACCTTCAGAACTAGGTCTTGCAACTAGCTGGGCACCCCAACCTCTACGTCCGAATGTACCTCAAATGTGGTATGTCTGAAATAAAACTCCTGGCATTCTCTCACAAGCCTATATTTTTAAGGACCTGGTAATGGAGCTCTGGCTTGGATTTGGGGCCAAGTTTATAGCAAGTGTCTGAGTATTTTTGCTACCAAATTCCTTCCCCTGAGACAGTATATTGGTCATGTACCAATAACCTCAGATTTTGGAGGAAATTAGTTTTTCAGCTACAGGGAAGGAGATCTTTCCCACACAGGCTGCATGGAGTTTCTGAGTAGAAAATTCCCAGTTGCCATTAATGCCACCTCCGTCCTTCCAGCCATTCAGATATGGAAAGCTTGAGTTACTGCTGTTTTTCCATCTATCTTACCCTCATACTTGTTGGTTTCCCATCCCTGCCTCTTCTACCTGAGCAGTATTTGAACACGTCTTTCCACATTTGCTTCCCTAGTTTTCTCCCATTTCAATTCTTTCTCGGTTGTTTTGCAATTCACTCTTAAATGGTCTTCCTGCCTCTGTTCTCTCCCTTAGCCAATCTATCACATATTCAGTCACCAAATTCATCCTCTTGAATGGCATTCAGAAATTTTCCATAATGTGCTCAGAACCTTCAATCATTTCCATTGCCTGTGAAATAAAGTTTGAACTTTATGGCCTGACATTAAAACCTCCCCTATCTGTATACAAGCCTTTCACCTTCTTGGTTAGGTTTATTCCTAAAAATTTTATTCTTTTTGGTGTTATTGATATTCCATATGGTGTAATCTTTAGTGTTTTCTACATAAGAGATGATGCTAGTTGCAGGCAGAGATAATTTACGTCTTTTTCAATTTGGATGCCTCTTATTTCTTCTTCTTCCCTAATTGTTCTGATCGAGACTTTCAGTAAAATATTGAATAGAAGTGGCAACACTGAATAAAGAAATTAAGACAGGCACAAACAAACAGAAAGACATCCTGTGTTCATAGATTGGTCATGTTAAAATGTCTATACTTCCTAAAGCAATATATACATTTAATGCAATTCCTATGAAAATACCAAAGACATTTCTTACAGAAATTTAAAAAATTCTAAAATTCATTTGGAATCACAAAAGACCTTGAATAGTTCAAGTTATTGAGCTAAACTTGAGCAAGAAGAACAAAGCTGCTGGCCTCACATTTCTTGATTTCAAAATATATTATGAAGCTATAGTAATCAAAACAGTATGGTACTGTCATAAAAATAGACATACAGAACAATGAAACAAAATAGATACCACAGAAATAAACTGATGGATATATGATCAACTGATCATCAACAAGGGTGCCAAAAACATGGAATAGGATAAGGAGAGTCTCTTCAATAAATAATGTTGGGAAAACTGGATATCTGCAAGAAAAAGAATGAAATCAAACCCTTATCTTACACCATATGCAAAAATCAACTAAAAATGGATTAACAATTTAAACCTAAGATATGAAATTGTAAAACTCCTAGAACAAAACAGGGAAAAAGCTTCTTGACATTGGTCTTGGCAATCTTTTTTTTTTTTTTTAACATGACACCAAAAGCACAGGCAGCTCTAGCAAAAATAGACAAGAGGGATTATGTGAAACTGAAAAGCTTCTGTATATCGGCCAGGCATGGTGGCTCACACCTATAATTCCAGCACTTCAGGAGGCCAAGGCAGGTGGATCACCTGAAGTCAGGAGTTCAAGACCAGCCTGGCCAACGTGGTGAAACTCTGTCTCTACTAAAAATACAAAAATTATCCAGGTGTGGTGACACACACCTGTAATCCCAGCTACTTGGGAGGCTGAGGCAGGAGAATTGCTGAGACCTGGGATGCAGAGTTTGCAGTGAGCCGAGATCGCACCACTGCACTCCAGCTTGGGTAACAGAGTGAGACTCTGTCTCAAAAAAAAAAAAAAAAAAAAAAAAACAAACAAAAAAAACTTCTGTATATCAAAGGAAACAATGAACAGAATGAAAAGGCAGCCTCATGAATAGAAGAAAATATTTGCAAACCATCTATCTACTAAGGGATTAATTTCCAAGATGTATAAAGAATTCCTACAACCAAATAGCAAAACAACCCAAATAACTCAATTAAAAAATGTGCAAAGGACTTGAACAGGCATTCTCCAAAGAAGATATACAAATGGCTGACAAGGGTATGAAAAAGTGCTCAGTATCACTAATCATTAGGGAAATGCAAATCAATATTATGATATCATCTCATACCTATTAGGATGTCTGTTATAAAAAACCAAAGTATAGTAAATATTGGTGAGGTTGTGCAGAAATTGAAACCCTTGTACACTGTTGGTGGACATGTAAAATTATACAGCTGCTATGGAAAACAATGTGGTGCTTCCTCAAAAATTAAAAATAGAACTATCATGTGATCCAGCCATCCCACTTCTGGGTATATTCAAAGAATTGGTATCTGTACTCTCATGTTTATTGTAGCATTACTCACAATAGCCAAGATATGGAAACAATCTAAATGTGTATTGACAGATGAATGGATAAATACAGTGTGGCGTATAAATTCAATAGAATATTATTCACCCTTAAAAAGAAGGAAACTACCATTTGTTACCTCACAGATGAATCTGGACAACATTATGCTAAGTGAAATCAATCAGTCACAGAAGGACAAATACTCTATTGTTCTTTTTAGATGCCCAGAGGCATCTAAAATAGTCAAATGTGTAGTAGCAGGCAACAGAATGGTGGTTACTTGGAGATGGTGGAAGGAGCAAATGGAAAGCTGTTCAGTGGGTATAAAGTTACAGTTACACAAGATGAGTAAGTTCCAGAGATCTGCTGTGCAACACCGTGCCTAAAATAAGGTATTGTGCACTTAAACATTTGTTAAGAGGGGAGATCTCATATTTAAGTGTTCTTACCATAGAAAATCTAAAAAGTGACATAAGGAACATTTTAGAGGTTATGGGTGTGCTTATTACTTTGTGGTGATGGTAACAGGAGAGTATACATATGTCCAAAACTCATGAAATTGTATACTTTAGTTGTGTTCAATTTTTTGCATACCATGTATACTTGAATAAAGCTGGGGGAAAAAAGCCCTTTCTGGTCTGGTTCCTGAGATATTTTTGTAATTATTCCCCATTCATAAATTCCCTGCTGCATTCAAACTGAGCTTCTGCCTGAAAGACATCCTTCCAGATAGCCTAGGGAGAAACTGAGGACCTCATTCCTCCCATGTCTGAATTTGTTGGTGAATTATCAGTCCTTTATCTCAGGGAAAGGGGTGTGGTAGCAAAACTGAGACAGATGCTATAGACTTGACCCCCACACCAAGCCAGGGTCCTGTTACTAGGCCCTACATTGTCAGAGCACAGCTGATGTCAGGCTGCCTGGAGGCAGGGACCTCTCAGGACCTTGGGTCCAACTGAAGCCAGTGACTCTGAGGGCCTTAAGTGGAGCTACAGCAGCAAGTGATGGTCATGCATCTTTCACCATGAGGTACAGAGAGATGGAGAGGTGGTGACACAGGCAGGCCCTGAATCTCTTTTTTTTCTTTCTTTCTTTTTTTATTTTTTGAGACAGAGTCTTGCTCTGTCGCCCAGGCTGGAGGGCAGGGGTGCAATCTTCTCAGCTTACTGTAACCTCCACCTCCCAGGTCCAAGCGATTCCCCTGCCTCAGCCTCGTCAGTAGCTGGGACTATTAGATACACGCCACCACGCCCGGCTAATTTTTGTATTTTTAGTGGAGGTGGGGTTTTTATGTGTATCACTTCTGTCCTCCCCACACTGAAGTGCAGCAACTGTGCAGGCCAGGTTGTTTACTTTGGTTCACTGCTTCATCTCCAGTGCCCAGAATAGGGCCTGATGAGAATACAGTACACATTTGCTGAATGGATACATTGAATTTGTCAAATCAATTCTCAACAGATTCAAATATAGAAATATATTCCAGCAGATGGTTAATTTTTGATTAGTTGAGGTGTTCTATTTTAGCCCTTTGATCCTGGAATGTCATTCAAGTGAGTGCCAGGAAATGAGAGGCCAGTGTCATCTTCAATAAGGAAGCCCTTGAATAGCCTCTGGCCAAATAATATTGGAAAAACCTCGAAATATGCATGTCCAGTGTGAACAGCATGCGGCCACCATCAGGAACTTTGCTTATAAATCTGCACTTACTCTTTTAGTATCAATAGAACGTGAGAAAACAGCACACCCCATTGAGGGATGAAACAAGGAATTTGCAAAGTCCTGTGGTTCTTTGGAACCTTGAAATCACTCCCAAATTGTCTTCTATCGCCAAAATAATGTTTTTGTCTGTTTTGGAGGATAGTTTTTGAGAGACATGTGTTTAAGTCCAGTGACACTTGGGTTTTCTAGATGTTACCCATTTTTGGTGACCAGGAGCACTGCTGCGACCACACGCTGGCAGATGGAAAGGCACTAACTGGCCTTTCGAGAAGTCCCTGTATAATGGAATGTTGCCGCAGACAGCAATGAGGACCCTTGGGTTTGGAGTTCTTATGGAGCTCTTAGGAATGCAATCCTCTTCTCCCCACTCAGCCCGCAGATCTACATAGAGCCAGCTAGGTTTTGTGCTTTATAGTATTCCCAAGGTTTTCCTTTACTTTATGACAACACAGGGACTAGATAAGGATGCCTGGATTCCACCAAGGTATGTTCTTTTTTTTTTTTTTTTTGAGACAGGGTCTCAGTCTGTCACCCAAGCTGGAGTGCAGTGGTGCGATCTCGGCTCACTGCAACCTCCACCTCCTGGGTTCAAACGATTCATATGCCTCAGACTTCCAAGTAGCTGGGATTATAGGCACACACCACCAAGCCCAGCTACTTTTGTTATATTTTTAATAGAGATGGGGTTTCACCATGTTGGCCAGGCTGGTCTTGAACTCCTGGCCTCAAGCAATCCTCCTGTCTCAGTCTCCCAAAGTGCTGGGATTACAGGCATGAACCACCACACCCGGCCCACCAACGCATATTCTTGATAGGAATTCTCTGTCATTCTAATCCCACAGTGATAGGTGGCCTTCAGAGTGGCTCTGATCTTATTCTGATCTTTCTTCACAGGGCACTTGGTAAAACCCACAGGCAGAAGTGACTCTGAGAAATGTCACTTCCAGGATTGGTCACTTACCTAGATTGGAAGGTCCTCTTCTTTTATTGTTCAAGACTCTTCTCATTTCTGAGTCTTTTATTCCCCAGGTCTCATGTTGGATGATCACTTTCTCATCTTGGGTAATCCCCAGACTTTCTGTCTGCAGTTATACAAACAACAAACCTCTCTCTTTACTGAAGACATTGCTAAGTGGGTCAAATACATAATTTCTAGGCTATTAATATACACCCCAAATTGCAGTATATGCCCATCTATTTTTGACTCATCAATGAATAACTGTCTCATCATAGCCTTACCAGCTTTGAGTATTATTACTTTTTATTAGTCTTTGCCAAATTAATAGACAAACCATGATAAAATTTCATTACTGGTTCAGTTTTATTTCTTTAATTATCCAAGAGATTGGGCAATTTCTCATATGTTGATTGGTCATTTGCATTTCTCCTTTTGGGATTTATCTTTAACCTTCATAAATTAATGTTTTTGCATTTTCTTCCACCCCCAGAAATGCAAATCTGTTTTTTGGTTTTTCTTCTGGGTGAACTCGCAAATCAAAACAACCAACACTCAGACTCTTGCTAGTATATTTGTGCTGCATTGCAATTATATAACATGCTGTGCTTGTTCACCATGTGCAGAATTCAATCTAGACTCAAAAATCAACAGGAGTTTTCAACTGGACTATCTATTATTATTTCATTCACATATATGTGTGCCTGTGTGTATGCACACATGTGTATATACATATTACATACACATACATATTCAGTTATGTTTGTTTATATATATGTCTGTATATTCAATACAGATATGCAGTTGACCCTTGAACAACATAGAGATTAGGGGAACTGCCCACCCGACATGGTTAAAAATCCATGTATAACATTGACTCCTCCAAAAATAAACTACTAACAGCCCACTGTTGAATGAAAGCCTTACTGATAACATAAATAGTTGATTAACACATATTTGTATATGTAGTATATATTATATTCTTAAAGTAAGCTAGAGGAAAGAAAATGCTACCAAGAAAATAATAAATAAGAGAAACATATTTACTATTCATTACGTGGAAGTGGATGATCCTAAAGATCTTCATTTTTCTTGTCTTCACATTGAGTAGGCTGAAGAGGAGGAGGAAGAGGAGGGGTTGGTTTTGCTCTCAGGGGTGGCAGAGGCAGAAGACAATCCATGTAGAAATGGACGCTCATAGTTCAAGTCCATACTGTTCAAGGGTCAACTGCATATCCAATTTAAAGTATGTGTCAGACTTTAATGGAGAAGGTTGGGAGCTATAGATTTAGTAAGAGTATTCTCAATTTGAGCTGAAATGAAAGCCTGTGAATCAAAATATATTTTTACAATTCCTTTATAACCCCTGAGAACTAGCCTCTGGATTCAGCATAACAGAAAATGGATTGGTCTTTAAGGGTAGCACCTAGTGTGCTTCTTGTCTCTATGCCCTCGGCCAGCTCCTTCTGCTGTCAGATGTAAGGGTAGACACCAGTATTTTTGTGTTTAAGTGATGTGCTCCTGTGTGTTTCTTCAAAATCCATAATGCTATATTGATGCCACTTCCTAAAGTGGTGGGTTTGCTCAGCTAAAATAGGAACATGTGATGCATGCTTTTTTCTTCCACGGAAGTTTGTGTCTATTTCTAGGGTTTTCTCCAAGGGCTTGTTCTGGGCAGGGAGGGGCGTTCTCCTGGAAGAGCTATCTGGGCTTCTGGTGAAGCCACCGGAACCTGCGGATTTATGAGGTGCATATTATGGTGGCGGTGCTGCTGTGTTTATCAGGCCGCAGAACCAGGACTCAGGGGGTAAGGGAGATGCAAATCTATTTTATGGTAAGATGACTTATTCAATAAACCCAGTTTATTAGAGTGCTCACAAGGTTGATGTTTAATGTTTGAATATGCCATAGATCTTCTTCTTCTAGTCCAACTTATCTGCTGCCCTATTTTTTATACTCTTACCCTTGTGTGCCCTCTCTCTCTTCCTCTTCCTTTCCTCACTTGTTCTCTCTTTCTTCTGAACTCTTATTGAAGCACAGGTGGGTGGCTTCCACTGACCAAGCTCACATGCCTCTTATCTTTGCAACTATAACTGGCCACAGCAAACAGACATAATCCATCAGAAGTCTGTCCCTGTCCCCAATTGTTGGTTTGGGTTTTCCCTCCAACTTGCACACTTGACTTTTACCCCTTCCCTCTCTGTCTCAGCTCTGACCCTGTCCCCAATTTGCCCTATGAGCACACCACTCCCTACTCCACCCAGGGGTTCTGGCATTAGCCTTCCTGATAAGGACCTCTGCCTCAAGCTGCCTCTGGGGGCCAGACACTCACCAGTGTCTGGCTAGCAGACCTTGCTATTGCACTGTTGCATCCTCTTTTTGCACACTCCTAGGTGAGAGATGCTCAAACTCTTGGTTTCTGTCCCATGGGCCCCATTCCAGATTGGCCTGTCTCTTGACTTTTCCTGTAAGACACAGACATTAGCAATCATATAACCTTTATAATAGAAGGAGGAAAGTAATATCCATTTAGCAAACATTACTCAACCATATTTTCTTGGATTTTTTTTTTCAGACTGGGTCTCACTTTGCCACCTAGGCTGGAGTGCAGTGACAGAGTCATAGCTTACTGCATCCTCAACATCCCAGGCTCAAGCAGTCCTCCCACCTCAGCCTTCTGAGTAGCTGGGACTACAGGAGCATGCCACTATGCCAAGCTAAATTGTTTGTATTTTTTTTTATTATTGTTGTTGTTGAGATGGGGTTTAGCCATGTTGCCCAGGCTAGCCTCAAACTGCTTAGCTTAAGCAGTGTGCCCACCTTAGCCTCCCAAAGTGTTGGGATTACAGGTGTGAGCCACTATGTCCGGCTTCTTCCTGGATATTTACTGCACCCTGGTGCTGGGCTAGAGGCTGGGGTATCTGTCTAAACTGGTCAGACTGTGCGTGGAGTTGGGGCTCAGCTCCAGGGCCTGTACTTGTAGAGGGGAACCTAGAGTGGAGCAGTGGAGAGGAGAGCCGAGTCATTGCAAACACTTGCAAGCAGGGTCATTAGTTCTTCACTCCCTGGGCCCACCGTTTTCCATCACTGTGCTTCTAGCATCCAGTGCGGGCCTGTTCCAGCTGCACACATAATCGGTGCTTGCTGAGTGGGGAAGTGAATGAACTGTGTCATAAGCATAACAGTTGAAAGGCTGGTGGTGTGTAGCCTGTGAAAGAGAAAGATGGGGGAATCTAATGGGACACTTGCAGCCCTGTCACATCAAAGTGTTTCCTGTGATGCCAAAGGCCTGAATTAGGATTAAAGGATGGCAGTTATGGAGACGTAGATTTCAGCTTCCCATCAGGAACTTATCATTGTGTAATGGGGAAATGGGCTAGATCCTGGGATGATGAGCTTCTTCACATGAGAGATATTCATGTAGAAGAGGCCGCATGATCTCCTCATTTTGATGCTGTGGAAGCGAATTTCTATGTGGCATGATTGATGTAGTAATTGTTAATAGGATGCTTGTTGTCTGCAAGGGACTATATTGGGCTCTGGAAAAAAAAGACAAGTCTTCTATCCTTAAGAAGGGCTCTAGCGGTTCCTTGAGTTTGTGGTCCCTATTGAATAGAAGATATATACATGAATCTCATAGGGCAGATGGGGAAACTGAGGTCAGGAAAGTGAAGAGTCTTTTTCTATTGGCATCTGGCATGGAGTGCCTGTGATGTACCAGCTTCCGCGGGAAGGGATGCCTTGCATTTACTCATTGAGTCTTCACATTTGCCCTGGGATGAAGATAGGACTATTAGGGTTTTAATCCAACACCAACCCCACTCACCAAACTCCCAATCTAGAGCTCTTCCCGTTCTATCAGTTCACACAGGTACATTCTAGACATGCAGTCACAAAATGCTGAAGCATTAGAACCATAGCGCAGGGAATAAGCAGAGATTATAAACAGGTGAAGGCTGATGGGGATGGAAATTAATGCCTCCCAAGCCTGTGGTGGACCAGGCAGAGTTTCATCTACAACATCTGATTTTTTATGGTAAGATCCATGAGAATTAGATATTTTTACTGCCATTTTACAAGTGATGAGCCTGGGGCTCAGGGAGGTTAAATGACTTGGTTAACATCACAGAGGTAATACACGTTCTGGAACTGGAATATTCCTATTGTTACTACTGCTATTACTTTTATTGCTACCATAAGTATGCCTACTGTTGTCACCATTACTACTAATACTACTTGCTTATACAGTTGTTACTATTATAACTTTTAAAATTACTGCCATAGTTACTAGTCCTACTACTATGGCTAGTAGTTTTACAACTACTGTTTATTCCTCCTGTTCCTTCTACTGATGATGCAAAGCCTTGAGTTACTGAGTGCATACTCTGTGTGGTGTCCTGGACTAAACCCTTTCCAGCTCTATTTTTCTTTCTTTCTTTCTTTCTTTCTTTTTTTTTTTTTTTTTTTTTTTTGAGACCAGATCTCACTGTGTCATCTGGGCTGGAGTGCAGTGGTAGGACATCTGCCTTCTGAGCTCAAGTCATTCTCCCAACTCAGCCTCTAAGGAGCTGGGACTACTGACATACACCACTATGCTCAGCTAATTTTTAATTTTTTTTGTAGAGATGGGATCTTCCTACATTTCCCAGGCTGGTGTTGAACTCCTAAGCTGAAGCGATCCTCCCCACTAGGCCTCCCAAAGTGCTGGGATTACAAGGCACAAACCACCATGCCCAGCTCCAGCTCTATCTTGTTTGTCTTTTTGCAAAAACTCAGAAGATTTATGATAAGTCTTTTACCTAAAAGCTGATGGCTAATCCCACATTGTAGGGGTAAATAAAGGCATCCCTAATCTACAAGAAAAAGACAGGAGGTGGAAACTAGTGTACTAGAAGCTCCTTTCCATGGATCATAAAACATACTCATGTGTTTATCTTAAGCTTGGGATTAAAAAAAAAAGCCTGTTTTCATTGGATATTTTGCTTAGGCTGGTCTCTCCCAAATCCAAGTCAGGTAAGGTCTCCAATAGAAGAAAAAACTCACAAAGAGGAGCAGTGTTTACCACTGGGTGTTCATTGGAGCTGGTTTCATGGCATATGGTCTGTGAATGCTGTGTCACTTAATTCTTGTGCTGCCCTGGGAGGCAGGTTCTATCATGCCCATTTTACAGATCTGGAAGCTGAGGCTCTGCAAAGGGAATGAGCTCCTTGAGGAAGTCCCATCTTTGGGGGGACATGGGCCCGCTTATGACTGGGTCCTTCCAATCAGATCTTCATCTCTGGCCCCTCCCACTCCAGCGTGGGGCTTCTGCAGCCGAATTAAAATGTAAATCAAAACATAATTGGCTTTGTGTGCACAGTTTAGATAAGATTTACTTTTGAAGAATGACTTTGTGTTCTAACCCAGCAGGTCCAGCTCCACGCGGCACACTGGCACTTAATAACGGCCAGGGAGTGCGGCCATAAATATTGCAAACGATGCAGTTTGAACGAAACGCCCTATGAACCGTAATAAAACCCCCCGTGATTAATTCCAGAACGCGCTCTGTTCATATTAGACCTGCAGTGGCTTCCCTGATGAGATCAATACAGCGTGGCGGAGTGATCCTAATAGAAGTGTTATTATCTTTTAATCTTCGGGAAAATGCCAACTTCTCGAATCCCTCACCATGCCGCCTGCTTTATTTTCTCGGTGCAACCTTGAAGGCAGTTGTTTTCCCTGAAATGAAGATACATTAGAGTATTTTCAAGGATTTATCAATAATAGGACCTGGGCCTGCTTTGCAGGGCCCCTTGCTAAAAGGCCTATTTGTATGCGGCGAGTCAGAGCTGGTCGCAGTGACCTTTGCTGTCAGCCGCTATTTTCCCAGCAGACAAATGCCTCTGGAGAGTGAGTGGTAAAGACAGATATTCATGGGAGGGAGACGGGGAAGCGAGAGTGGGGAGCAAAATACACCAACATCAGATAAGCCAGGGAGGGCTTAAGGAAGCCAGGCGTGTCCCTCGCTTAGGAATCAGGAGACACAAATGGCCTTCATGGCCCCTGCAGGTGGAGGCTGCCTTTCCCGCCGCTTCTGCGGGTCTCCAGGGTCCTGAGTGCAGGGGGACTGGCTGTGATTCTCTGTGGAGAATGAAATGTCACTGCCCTGTAGCGAGTGTCCAGGCGGGAAGGAAGGATGACGAGTATCTCTAGCCTGGGGCCTGCAGGGGAGCTAGCTGTACCTCCCGGCTCGTAGGAAGCAGGAGAGTTTGTGTTTGGAGGCTTTGGCGTCATCTTGGTGAGCTCCTTCCCAGGGAGGTGGAGGTAAGTGGGGCGCGCCTATTGGAGGTGAAAATGAGCTAACTCGTCAGGGACGCTGCTGAGAAAGCCTGGGTAGGGTGCCAGCCACGCTCCTGGATGTATCCAAATCCCTCACCTGGCATGTTCTGCTGAGTTCTAATGGAAGCTCCACACA
The DNA here is from genome assembly GCA_963573385.1 of Cacajao melanocephalus. NCBI lineage: Eukaryota > Metazoa > Chordata > Mammalia > Primates > Pitheciidae > Cacajao > Cacajao melanocephalus. The sequence continues at coordinate 175,354 of CAUYLG010017131.1, forward strand.
GGCTCCAGCACACAGCCTCAGAGAAAGCCAGCCAGAGACCATGGAAAGGAAGGAGAAGGAATCCTCAGCATCTTTCTTCTTCCTCTCCTGCTTAAAGGAACACACAGGCCTTGGAGGAGCCTTGGGCATCATCTGGTGCCTCCTGTCTCTTGTGCAGAAAGGGAAACTGAGGCCCACAGTCAGGAAGTGACTGAGCACTGGGTCTCACAGCAGGTTTTCTGCAGGGCTGTGTCTCTTGGGTTTCTGGTGAGGGCTCTGTCTAAGTCAACATGCTCCATGCTGTCATTCAGGGACCCGGGCTCCTTTGGTATGTTGGCTCTGCCACTGGCTAGGGCTCCTGAGCCGCACTTTATCGTCTGCATCCAGCTTGCAAAGGAACAGGGAGCTTGGAGGCTCTTGTGGGGAAATATGAAGATCTGGGAGTGTGTATATACCCTATGTCCTGCTTGAGATGCTGTGGCAAAATTGGTTATCTAGAAGATATTAATTCTATATTTCAACTGAAGACAAATTGTGGTGGTCAACAACATGGACTTGGAGGCATAAGTCTAGAACAAATCCTGGAGCCACTATTTATTAGATAAAAAATGCTAACAAGTTCTTTAGCTGCATGTCTGTTTCCTCTTCTATATCATAGTGATTCTGATGTTGTCTGCTCCAAGGGGTCACTATGAGTATTAACTGTGATGCTATCGGTAAATTTCCTAGCACCTATAGATGAGTCAATAAAGACTGGCTGTTATTAATATTACAATTAGAATTATTACTATGGTTAGCTAATGGGTGAAGATGCACACTCACATATTGTATTAGTCTGTTTTCACACTGCTGATAAAGACATACCTGACACTGGGTAATTTATCAAAAAAAAGAGGTTTGAGGGACTTACAATTCCACATGGCTCCTCCACATGGCTGGGGAGATCTCACAATCATGGTGGAAGATGAAATATGTGTCCTACATGGTGGCAGGCAAGAGAGAATGAGAACCAAGTGAAAGTGGAAATTCCTTTAAAACCATCAGATCTCGTGAGACTTATTCACTACCACGAGAACAGTATGGGGGAAACTGCACCCCTCCATTTGATTATCTCCCACCGGGTCCCTCCCACAACATGTGAGAATTATAGGAGCTACAATTCAAGATGAGATTTGGGTGGGGACACAGCCAAACCATATCCCATATCTACCAGAGAATGTAAGAACTGTCACAAGGTAGACAGGAGGAGGATGTGTGCGCGTGTGTGTGTGTGCGTGTGTGTGTGTGTGTGTATGTGTGTGTGAGAGAGAGAAACAGTCTCCCCCTGACTCAGGGACCATCAGAGGTATCCTGAGAAGTGTGACATTTCCTTAGATAAGATAGTGAAGCCAGAGAAGCAAGGCATGACTGACACGATGAACAGCAGAGTAAAGGCACCAAGGCAGGCAAGTGCCTAAGAGCTAAGGACTGGGAAATGTGCTTGATATTTCCCATTAGCACAGCTTTGGCCTCCTCTGAGAGTGCGCTCCTAAACTGAAGGTGCCATAAATGTGAAAGTACCTCAGTAAAGGAAGAACAGATGGTCCCAGGTACATGAGAAAGGAGTTACATCACAAGGCAAGAATCTACATTTCCCCACTCCACCGCTGCTTCTCACCTGTCCTGTTTGCCTTTATCTCTGATGAGTTTATTCAGAGCCCATCTGCTTGGTGCTAAAAGCTCTGTGGGGTGCAGAGTATTGGTTTTGGGAGTAACATCCTGGAAAACTAAAAGCTCACCTCAGATCTGTGCTCAGCTGAGAACGGCGCTGCTATGGCATCCCTCAATTCTGGACCAGTGCAAAGAACCAATGATCCAGCTGAGATCTGGGAAAGGAGCGTGAGTGGCACTCGGACTTCACATCTTTCAACACTACCCTGGAGAGAGGTGCACTCTGGGTTCTGCCCCCAACCCTGCCTTATCAATTCTGCCACTATAATCAGCCCTCACAGAGTACCCTGACATGCAGAGTGGTGAAAATCAGGGATGACCTCCTGAGGGACATCGGCATGTACTGCCACTTTCTGAGACAAATTCTCCAACCTGCTCCAAGCTGGGCTTTGTGCTTAGCTATTTCACAATCATGACTTTGTTTTCTCCTAACAACCTATGTGTTGGCTTTTCTTTTTACAGAGTTCATATAACCCACGTGAGGCTCAAAGAGGAAGGGCCACAAAGTCATAAACAAATGACCCAAAGGTAGCCCTTGAATGCTCTGAATGCTTTTTGTTTAGGGGCATGGAACACCAGGCAGCTCAGTGTGACTCCTGGAACATACCAGGTGTGGAAAAGTGGAATCTGTTGGACTTAGATCACAGGCCCATCTCAGAATAATGAGACAAATGAAGGGAAGGAGTCAAGGGCAGTAAGGAAGGGCCAGGGGACAAGTGGAGAGTCTGTCCAGCAGCCCGCACAAGCTGGGCAAGGCAAACCACCTGCAATACCAGATCAGAATGTGGAATGTGCTTTGACCACAGCTCTACAAAATGACACGCAGACTCAGACTTGAGTTAAAGGGTCCAATTCATGGGAGGAGAGACTGCCAAAGACAAGTGGTAGGATTAACATTTATTTAGCACTTACTGTATGTCAGAATCACTCATATGTTTCTCTTGTAGCCCCTGCTGTGGCTCAGGAGTAGTTTGTACTCTTTTTCTTCTGATGAAGATGCTGCAGCAGTGACAAGCTGATTGCTCATGAGTTCCATATTTTTCTGTGGCATACTGGATAGGCAACACTTTTCAATACCTGGCTTTTAGGGGGCCACATAATTGAGTTTTGTTTGGTGGAATTGGGAAAACGGTATATAGACCTTCCCAGATCTTCATATTTCCCTGAAGCCACTATTTATCTAATAAATAGTGGCTCCAAGATTTGTTCTAGACTTATGCCTCCAAGTTGACCATTACAATTTATCTTCAGTTGAAATATAGAATTAATATAGATAACCAATTTTGCCACAGCATCTCAAGCAGAATATACAGAAGAGAAAATAGGTTTTGGAGTCAGATTCTACTAGAATCACTCTCTTGGCTTGGGAATCTTGGACAATCTACTTGGACTCCTGTTTTTCCATTTTTCTTCTATAAGTTATAGATAATAGTACATACTTTAGGGCTGGATGTGGTGAACTTTAACCGAAATCAGACATGTAAACCCACTCCGATAGTGTCCGATAGGTAACAGTATTAGCTAATATTTATTACACATGTGCCCTTTGCCACATACTTTTCTGTTTGATTCATATGGATTAGCTCATTTAACTGCTTATAAAAATCCAATGGTTGGAATGGCTACATTAATATCAGACCAATTAGATTTTAACACAAAATGTTACTAAATGTAACAAAAATGTTACTACAGTTAAAGAGAAACTTCTTATAATGATACAAATATCACTCCATCAGAAAGTTACAAGTATGAATATGTATTCACCTAACAACAGAGCCACAGAATAAATGAAGCAAAAATGGACAGAACTGAGGGAAAAAACAGACAATTAAAAAAACAAAAGTTGGAGATGTTCAATGCCCCCACTAAGAAAAAAATAACACTCAAATTACAAAAATCAGAAATGAGAGTGGACATTACTACTGACCTTACAAAAATAAGTAAGCATAAAGGAATACTGTGAACAATGGTTTGCCAACAAATTAGAAAGCTTAGATGGAATAGAAAATTTCCTATGAAGGTATAAACTGCCTAAAATGACTCAAGAAGAAATAGAAAGGTCTGAATGAATCTTTAACAAGTAAAGACATTACATTAGAATTTTTAAAATTCCCATAGAGAATGCCCATATCCCGATGGCTTCACTGGTGAATTCTACCAGACATTTAATCAGTAAGAATTAATACCAATTATTCTAAAAGTTCTCCAAAAAATAGAAGACGATATCCCACTTTCCACTCATTCTATGAGGTCAGCATTACTCTGCTACCAAAACCAGATAAAGATATTGCCAGGAAATAATGCCACAGACCAGTCTCTCTTATAATATAGATGTAAAAAATCCTTGAGAAGTACTATCAAATAAAATCCAACAATATCTTAAAAGGATTATATGCTATGACCAAATGAGAATGCAAGGTTGGTCTGACATTTAAAAAGTAGTGAAAGTAATATGCCACCTCAATAGAATAAAGAACAGAAACCACATGATCATCTCAAAAGTTGCAGGAAAAGCATTTGACAAAAATTAAACACGACTTAATAATAAAAATAACAAACTAGAAATAGAAGATAACTGACTCAACCTCACAAATGGCATCTATCAAAAACCCACAGCTAACTTACAACATACTTAATAATGAAAGACTGAATGCTTTTCCCCTTAGAGTAGGAACAAGACAGGAATGTCCACTCTTGCCACTTCCATGCAATATTGTATTTAAGCTAGCAGATAATAACAAGTGTTGGAGAGAATGGGGGTAATTGAACCTTCATACACTGCAGGTGGGAAGTTAAGATGTTATGACCACTTTGGAAAACAGTTTCTCAAATGGTTAAATGATAGAGTTACCAGGAAATCCAGCAATTCCATTCCTAGGTATACACTCAGGAGAAATGAAAATGTATGTTTACACAAAATTTGTATATGAATCTTTGTAGCAGCATTATTCACAATAGCCCAAAAGTTGTAACAACCCAAATGACCGTCAAACAACAAATGGATAAACAACATGGCATATTCACACAATGGAACATTATTCAGAAATTAAAAGGAATGAGGTACTGAAACATGATACCAAATGAATGAGCCTCATGAATACTATGCTCACTGATAATGAAATAAGCCAGTCACAAAGGACCACATATTGTATAATTCCACTTACACAGAATGCCCAGAATAGGCAAATCTATAGAGACAGGACATTGATTCATAATTGAGTAGGTTTAGGGGCATGGGAAGAGGGTTGAGGGAGTGATTACTAAGAGGTATGGAGTTTTTTTAGGGGTTAATGAAAATATTCCAGAATTGATTATGATGATGGATGCACAGTTTTGTGACTATACTAAAAGCCATTGAATTATGCGGTTTGGATGAATTGTATGGTATGTTAATTATATCTGAAAAAACTTAAAAAACAGGTAGGACATGCTCTCATTCTTTTTATGGCTGCATAGTATTCCATGGTGTATATATGCCCATTTTCTTTATCCAGTCTAGGTACTATGGTTATACTTCCCATTTTACAGAGGAGCAAACTAAGGTGCAGAGAGATTGGGACACACCATGGTCATATAGTACTGGGACATAGTGGAGCCAGGATCTGAGAGTATTACTGCATTAGCCCAAGAAGCAACGCCTCTTGTTGTTGCTGTAGATTCATTTAATAAAGATTTATTGAGCACCTACTCTGTAAAAGCATGCTCAGAAGACTCCATCTGTGAGATGTTGATTCAATAATCCAGGGTTTGCATTCAGGGTTCCACTTATACCCACTTGGTGGTGATCCTGCACTTTAGCCATGATGGGAGATCATGGTTGTGGAGGGGAATTTTAGATGTATGTGTTTGTTGAATTAAAGGATGAACAAGTGCACTGTTGAAATTCTACTGGGACTTGGGGTGAGTCTTCAAGACTGTGTCTTGATCATGAATGATGCTGGCCAGCAAAGTTTGAGTCTTCACTGGCAGACTGAGCTGATATATGATGGTGGAAAATGTCTGCTCGGGAGCCATGAGTAAGGAGAACATTTCTAGGGCCAACCCTTTGGATCAATGGTTGTTTAACTTTAGAAAGCCATGCCTGGAGAGGAGTGCCAATATGAGTTGGTATTCAGTGGTGGGAGGCAGTGACAAAAGTGTTTCAGTGGCAGCTGAATTATTTACGAGTCAAAATTAGCTGAATTAACAGCATTAATCAGAGATTGGTTGCACCCTAGTGTGACAGATACAAAATACTCCTTCACATGCCCTATGCACTGTGATCCTTATTAAAAGAGAGCAAAAGCTCAACCAGGACTTGTCATGCCTGACATCTGCAATGTCATTAAGTTACTACAGTCATGCATTGCTTAATGATAGGGATATGTTCTGAGAAATGTGTCACTAGGTGATTTTGTTGTGTGAACATCATTGAGTATATTTACACAGACCTAGATGGTATAGCCTACTACATACCTAGGTTACACAGTTTGGGTATGTTACTGTACTGCATTGTACTATACCACAGGTTACTATACTGCATACTGTAGGCAATTGTAACACAGTTGTAAGTATTTGTTTATTGAAACAGACAAGGTACAGTAAAATACCCTGTAAAAGATTAAAATTGGTACACCTGTGTAGGATGTACCTGTATAGGATATACCTATAAATACCATAGAGTGCTTACCATGAATGGTGCTTATAGGACAGAAAGTTGCTTTGGGTGAGTCAGGAAGTAAGTGGTGAGTGAATGTGAAAGGCTTAGGACATTATTGTATACTACCGTAATACACCTAGGCTACATTAAATGTATAAAAGCTTTTTACTTTATTAATAAATTAAACTTAGTTTACTGTAACTTTAGAAATGTTCTAATTTTTTAAATGTTTGACTCATGTAATAACAATTAGCTTAAAACATGAACACATTGTACAGTACACAAAAAGATTATAATATAGAATATATCCTTATTTTACAAGTTTTTTTCTATTTTAAAAATTATTTCATTTTTTACTTTCTAAACTTTTTTGTTAAAAGCTAAGGCACACAAACATTAGCACAGGTATATGACTGGGTCAGGATCATCAAGATGAGACTAAGTGATTGAACATTTTCAGCACCATAATGATCTTATGTGACCACCATCCTATATGCAATCCATCGTTGACTGAAATGCCATTATGTGGTACGTGACTGCACTGTAAAATGCAGATCCAAAGGCCCCTGAATTTCCTCAGAGGCAATAGTGGCCTAGATTAGTAGAGGCAGCATGAATGGGGGTTAGGAACAATGGATCTGGAGTCAGAAGGGCTAAATTCAAACTTTAGCTTGAACAAAAATATGATGTAATCACTGGCAAGCCATTTAATCCTAAGCTTCAATTACATCGTCAAGTAAAGGGCAATATGAATACCTTTGGCAATTATTTCGTAGATTAAATGAAATAATGCATGGAAAGTCCCCATGCTTTGAAGAACCAGTGTTTGAAAAATGTGAGCTGTTGTTATGAGCATGATGATAAAGCCTCATCCAGGTCATGTCACTACTATGGTCTATGTCCATCAACAAGGATGCTGGGATGCAGAGGGCATTCTCCACACATGTATATTTCCTTAAAACCTCATTTGGTAGAGGAGGGAAATGGAGCTCAAAGAGATTAGACCACATCGGCAGTGATCACACAGCAGAACACTTGTCTGAACACGGTCGTTCCGACCTTCTGCCTCTTTCTACTCTGCCACCTTCACACCACAGAGAAGGAGCAAGGTATCGCTGTGAGAGCACAGGCTGGCACTAGGGAAGGACTTAATTAGTCAGTCTTCCACAGCAATTAACTGCCTCTTTCCCAGGTGCCTCTGTTCTCTGGGTGGAACTTCTGTTGTCTGTGGGTGAGCCAGGAGGATCTTGGCCAAATTGCTGGGTAATGGAATTCATAATTGCTTGTGGCTTACAATGTGGGTGGATAATTCTTCATTAGTTAATGTCATCCATCCTGATGGGAAGAAGGTGGTATGGAAACACCAACAGCCAGCTCTGTTCTGGATGCCAGCTTCTTTGGGCACAGCACAATGATCTTGGTTTCCTACTGGTTTATTGGCCACCATGTGCAGATTCGGGGGCTTTCATTTTCCATCCCCATCATTGTGAAGCTGCTGCCACGCTTAGTAGTTATGTCCTGATTCTTAAAAGAGAACAGTTTTAACTCTCGGCCCCACAATTCAGACTTGGTCAGCAGGGATGCACCCTGGAAATATCAAATCATCATTACTCATTTTTGCAAATGAACAAACTGCAGCTTTAAGAAGTAACTTGTTGAAGGTTACACGGTCAGTGAGAGGCAGAACTTGGTCGCAGCCCATGCTCCTAAGCTACAATGCTAAATGGCCTTGGAGAACAGGGACTCTTTTGACAAACCTCCATCACCTCTGTCTTTGGGACTGGCTGTGGGCTCTTTTTCTTGGTTTGGGGTGGAATTGGACACAGAAAGAGAGAGGAAGGGAGAGACTCTTTCGCACATACTCTGGGGACTCAGACTCGAAGGCTGAAGGATGGATATTCCCCAAGGCAGGGGGAGAAGAGCCCTCCAGGCAGAGTGAGCAGCTCATTGGGACAACCAAAGGCATCACAGCATGCTGCTCCAGCATGTTCTCCCCGGACGCTTGGTGATGCCCACTCTGCATAATGGTCCTGGGGCTGAGACCTCAGAGACAAACAGGGCCCAGTTTCTGCTCAGATCTGAGATCCCAGGGACACCTGGACTTAGCTGAGCCCTGATCCTACTGCAGTTTCTGCCTTTGTTGTTGCCTTATGCTATTGACTTTGTGAACCTCAGCTCCTCACATCTTTTCAGCTCCTGAAAGGACCAAGAGAGACATATGATGTCAATTGGCAGGAGCGCAGAGGAGGAGGTGCTGATGGGGCCTGAAAGAGTCCTAGAAAAGGAAGTGAATGTGAGGGGGCCTCTGGGGCTGCAGACAGGATGTAATTCTCACTGATGGCTGCTCATGGGTCTCTAGTGTGATGAGCTATGGCATGTAGAAGACATTTGGGCAGAGAGGTCCTTAATAAATATTAGTGGAATGAATGAATTGGATAAATTAAGAAAATGGCAAGGGAAGGAAAGATTAGATGAATGAATGAAAACCTCAAATAGTGATAATAGAAGTCACCATTAGCTGGTCACCTACTATGTATCCAGGACTTTACTTCTGTTATTTTGTTTAACCTTCTCATCCATCCTGCAAATGGGTATTTTCAGAAATGTTTTCTAGGAGAAGAAAGCAAAGCCAGAGAGGTTAAGAGACTTCTCCGAGGTCACACAGTCAGGACGTGAGAGAACCAGGATTCAGTCCTTTGATGTAGTCCCAAAGCCTATGATCTTTACAGACAAGTTTTCTTTGCTCTCCATTACGACTCTGGTGAAAAGTCAATTTTCAGTGGTCGTGGTTGTTTGCTAAAAAGAGCAATTCCCTTTCCTCTATCTCCAATTTGCCTCCAACTAATTGCAAATTAGTGGTAATTTTCAAATGAAAAGAGGGATCCTGCATGCCATCAATTTGTGCTTACCCAGCAAGACTCTGGGCCTGTGACTGGCTCCGTTGCCATGGCAACCCTGCATCCAGGCCTTCCTGGGATCCTTGGCAGAGTTGCCCTGGGCTCCGGAGGTGGGGCCGCTCACCCTCTGGGTCAGCCTCTTCCTTTGCTCCAATGTCCCAGAATTTTAAGTTTAGCAAAGCTTCAGTCTTCCTACTTACTGCTCACTTTGATTTTCTCTACTTTTGGGAGTTCAGAGTGAAAATAATAATACTACAAATAAAAAGAAGGAAAGGAGAAAATAACCAAAGAAATGTATCCATGTGAACTGGGGACAACATGAGAACTGTCTCCCCTCTGCCACCTAAAACTCGGAGAGAGCATTATCCTCAATTCAACTGCGGCAGCAGGTGGAAGAGGCTCCCTGCTCTGAGACCCAGTAGATGCAGATGTCCTGCCTTCGATAGCACTGGCAGTTCTGGCAGATGGGAGAGGTGTGGTGGGAGAACATCATTTCAACCCAACTCCCAGACCCAGAAGGTGGGGATCTTTGCAGAGCACAGCTTTGTTTATTTATTTGTGGGTATCTACTTGCTCTCAGTCTGTAATGGACATGTGCTGATTACCTGAGCTCTGAGGATGAGACAGTGAATGATTCCTATCCCCTGTCATTAAGTGGCTGTGACCAGTGAGGGAGACTGATGCTCAGTGCAGTCCTGCCAAGGCTGCAGCTTAGGAGTGGGGTCAGCATGATCTGCTGCATCTGCAGACTTAGAGACATGAGCTGAGTCTTGAGAGGAATTAGCAAATTGCTGGAAAGATGAAGGAGGAAGAAACAAATCTCAGGTGGAGAGAATAGTGGGGGATGTAAAAGTGTGGAGGTGAGATAGAGCTTAATATATTTTGATAACTCCCACTGGTAAGAATGGCTAGGATTCAGGTAACTGGGGGAGAGGTTTGGGAGTGGAGAACAGGGTTTATTAAATAATTTTTATAAAATTATGAAAATAAATTGAGTTCTCAAGATCCTGGGTTTGAATGCATTGAGAGACAAGCCTCTATAATGTTTTCAGATCACACAGTTAAGGATGGGGTATGGACACTGACATCAACACCAACTCATCTCAATATGACAGGAAATCACCCCTACCACCATCACCCGGAATGGTGGAGTCAAGACGGTGAAGTTCTTGGTCATGTTGCTGTAGAGAAGATTGGTGGCTCACCTTGCGCTATCTTCAGCATCAGTTTCAAGGGTGCCCCTCCCATGAGATGGGTGTCAACTAACAGAGGAAGGCAGGGTGGATTTGCAGGGGAACCGTGCACTGGGTGTCTTTTGATGGGGGGTGCTCAGAAGGGATTTGCAGTTGTTGGAGGAGGAAGTTCCCTTCAATTTCTGCCAAGGTGATGTGAGTTGAGATAGGACCACAGGGTGACAGACGAGGGCACTGATAAGGTAGCATGGTCGCCGAGAGACCCCCAAAGCTCAGATCATGCAAGTAGTGGGGACGGATGGCTGAGAACAGTGGCTCTGGCTCTCTCCACTAGCAGTGCCTCCTGAGCCCCAGCCACACACGGCCGCAGCCCCCAGCCCCTGCACCACTGCCAGTGGTTTCCTTCTGGCCTACCACCTGTTCTACCCTTCTCTGCTTGGCATTTTTTAAAAAGGTATTGTTAGTTGAGGTTAAAATTCATGTACAATGTCATACAATACAACGGTTTTTGACATATGTATCCTCATGTAACCAAACCCCAACAAGGTATGGAAGAACATTCACATCTCCCAGAAAGTTTTCCCACACCATATAGGCCATCATTGATGATGTTTATCCTGATTTTGAAGAGGGACGGCAGGTCAGAGGGCTTCAGGAAGCAGCACCTCTGAGACAGCCTGCAGAGCCCAGAGGCTCAGGTTCTGGCTCAGGTCGCCTCTCTGTGCCTCCTCTGTAGAATGCAGACCACAGAGTTGTACTTTCCTCTGGGAGCCACAGCGAGATGAGGCTTGTAAAATTCGTAACGGGTACCTGGCACTTAGGAAGGGCTCAGTCTTCGTTTTTAGTATAACATGTTGAGGGAGCACAGAAGTGGGTGCCAGGGGCTTAAGAGAAGATCTTGACGAACTGCAGAGGGGGACACATCCGCTATCTCCTCCCATTCTGCGAGGACAATGATAGAACTAGCTAACATTTATTGGGGGCTTCATAGGCAAAGGGCACTAAGTGCTCGTTATAAATATTTCTTTTAAAGTCTCACAACTCTGACAGTAAGTGACTGGAGCACAGAGAGGTAGCAACTTGTCAACCATCATGTAAGTAGCCTGTAGCCCAGTCAGCTTCTGTCCCAGGAGACCTGGCCTCATGAATCTTTTTGCCATTGGCCTATACTGGGGGACATTTCTTTAAAGTATGCCCCAAATCAGAGTGGCTTGAAATAAGACACGGATTATCCAGGAAATATATCAACATATAAGAGAATAGATTCTCTACTTCAAAATATTCTTAACAATCAGAGGTCTGAACTTGATTCTTTTAAGTAACAAGGGAGAGAAAGAAAATCAGGGATGAGATTTGTAGCCAAGCAATCAGCTGGAACAAATCTTTCTTCACAAATGGAGTTTATACTTAAGGAGAAGAATAGTACACATGCTGAATAGCCACACTTAGGATTAATCAGAGACAAAGTGTTCCTTGAGCATGACATTCAGGGTACTTGTCTCACATTTGCATTAAAAAAAATAGGATCAGGTTTTGCTAAGAGCAGATGACAATTGCTGTCTATGAAGTCTTAGTGTAGCTTTATTCCTGAATATTCTCATTTGAGATTTAGGATGCATGGCTGTGGGGAGCAGCAGGCAGGTGGTACTCTGGTGTTTCAAGTCTCTGTCCCATTCAAGGGGCCTCCCAAGAAGCTTGACAGGTGCCAGCTGTTTCCTGCTTTCTGAAATGGGGATTTTCTTAGCTGTGCTTGGGTAAGTGTTTTCTCCCAGGATCTGGGGTCGGGGTCTTTATACACCCTGGGACTCTTGATGCTGGGCTCACATACCCATTAGGACTTGCCATAAGACTTTGGAAGTCATGTGTCCCCACAGGTTCCCCCCAGATGTATTAGTTTGTAATTAAAGGCCTTTCCCCCCCTTATTTATATTTCTTTGAGTTTGGTCTCTTGGACTCTCAATGACCTTGTCATGTCCATGGAAATAACAATAGTGAACGCAACAGAATGACAGCAGGGAGTAAGTGATGTGGCTTAAGTGTATCTCTAGCAAAGGGCCTGGCATGGGAGAGACTCTCAGCTCCTATGAGTTTTTCCTCCTTAGCATTTCTTTTTGTATGAAGCACGAGAGAAGCTTCCTTTGTTTCTTTTCTCCCCCTTGCTGGTATTTTCAGGATACCAGTTTCCTGGGGGTTTCCTACCCACTGGTAGCTTTCTACCTTCTCCTAGTATCATATTTCTCTTCTAGTCCTCTAACTCCCTAAGCAATAAACTTGCTACAGGGTAAAATTTGCAAGGAGTAAATTTCCAGTAATTACTATAATGCTAGTTATTACTGTGGATGACAAATCAAATATAATATGATCATCACCATTTGTTTCATGTCTGCCAGATGCCAGGTACTATTAAATGCTAGATCTCTGGAATTCAGATGGTAATTAATAAGCACCTATCCAATAAATGAAGTGACTCTTTACCCTCACAACTATTGTGCATAGACGCTCCACCCCACCCACCCTGTTTACGGATTAGGAAGACGGAGGCTCATGAAGGATAAATGACTTCCAAGTGAAGATTATTGCAGAGTTAGCATTTAAAACCTGGCCCATCCACATTCAGATCCTTTAAGGAAGTCAGGCCACAAAACCCCCAATTTCCCCAGACCCTGGAAAAGGTCTGCTCTTGAAAGGGTTTTCCTTGGCTTGTAATTTATTTGCAGATCTCAGCCTGTGGGATTGATTCTGAATTTATGATGCATGCTCAGGTCTTTCGTGACTTGTGCTCCTGGAATTTCATTAGGCTGACCTGTAATTGTTGTGGTAAATGTTTACACATCAATAAATTATTATTAGGCAAGTGGGGCAAGGTCAGCCTTTATCTTTTAAGGCACCGGGAACAGACTTTGGAGATTTCCCAGCAGACAAAAGGGGCTGGGATCTGATTAATTATGGACTGTATTGGTGCCATGTCGACAACACAATTTCTTTCTGTTAATTTTAAAGTGCCAAATGGGTCATCGTTTTTGAGCATGAAAAATTATCACCTTTTTACTGATTGTTTTGTAAGTGATTCAATTTTAAATCATTAATGACTGTTGGTAGCTGATCTTTTTACTCAGGAAGCAAAGCCTGAGATACCGCTGGGGTCTCAGGCTGGACTTTTACTATATTTCCTACTATCTGTTTAATACCTTTATTGCCGACTCATGGCATTATATACTAATTATTAGAAAATGGATTGCAATAGTAACATTAAAGAAATACTTATGAATGAAAAAGAATTAACATAAACTACACATCTACTATGTGTTAGGCACTTTTATGTTACATTATCTAATGCAACAACCACGAGGTAGGGTTTATTGTTCCTATTTTTGAGTTATGAAACTGAGATTCAGAGTTTAAGTTATTCTAGGATAATGTGAAGGATATCATGTCTAGGATAATGTGAAGTAAGGTTTATGAGGCTACAAACCTAGCTCTTTCTGCTACACATTTAGGATTAACACCATGAGTTCTCTTTCCAGGTTCTGAGAACTGGGTTGAAAGGTGAAAAAAGTAGTTGTATTTGTGTTGAGTTTGGGATCAACCTGTCAGCTTATACAACACCCTAGGTGATAGCAAAATTACCAGAAGTGATGCAGCATGACCTCAACCCTGATACAACTTTCCTCCGTTTTGGGAACATAGGAAAGAGCTGTGTGAGCTATGTAACTTCCGGAAACACAAGCGTTATCCTCCCAATATTAACCTGCTCAAATTTCCATTTTTTTTTTCTAATCCTTTTCTTATTTTCACTTCTAATCTGAAACTTTCTGTAGGTCAAGTACTATTTCTTTTTTTTATCTCTGAAATCTTAGTAGATAGCATTGTAGCTGACAGATAGTACGTGTATTAGGGTTCTCCAGAGAAACAAAACCAATTGTTTGGATGGATAGAAAAACATTTTTTTAAGGCAAGGTTTTACTCTGTCATTCATGCTGGAGTGCAGTGGCATGATCATACTTCATTGCAGCCTTAAACTCCTGGGCTCAAGTGTAGCTTGAGCACCACAGCCTCCTGAGTAGCTTAGGTGCAGGCAACTACACCAAGATAATTAACATTTTTTTTTCTAAATTTGTAGAGATGTGGTCTTGCTATGTTGCTCAGGCTGGTCTCAAGTGATCCTGCCTCAGCCTCCCAACATGCTGGGATTACAGGCATGAGCCACCACACTCAGCCTGAAAGACATTTCTTTATGAGGAATTGACACACATGAATATGGAGGCTAAGAAGTCCCACAGTCTGATGTCTTCAACCTGGGGGCCCAGGAAGTGGGTAGTGTGGTTCCAGTTAAAACTCTAAGCCTTGAGGAACAGAGGAAGAATTTGTGTCAGTCCCAACCTGAGTCTGAAGGTCCAGGAACCAGGAGCACTGATGTCCAAGGGCAGGAGGAGATGGATATCCCAGCTCAAGCTGAGAGAGAGGCGGAAAGAGAGAGAGAGAGAGAGAGTGAGAGAGAGAGCAAATTCGTCCTTCTTCACCTTTCTGTTCTATGTAGATCTCAATAGAATGGATAATGACCACCTGAAATTGTGAGAGTGAGTGATCCTCTCTATTCAGTCTATTGATTCAAATGCTAATCCCTTCCAGAAACACCCTCACAGATGCACTCAGGGATGTCATACCAGCTTTCTGGGCATCCCTTAGCCCAGTCAAGTTGACACATAAAATTGACCATCACAGTAGGTCCTTAACTAAATCTGCTGAAGGAATACATCACTGCAAGATTCCCTATCTCCACTGTGAAGAGGTTTATAAATACACATACCAGAATGTAATATCCTGTGTGTGTGTGTGTGTGTGTGTGTGTGTGTGTGTGTGTGTCTTCCATGTTTCTAAATTCTCTTCATTTCCTTTTTAGATAATTTCATCACTGATAGGAAGAAAGAAGTGGGTAAGAGAATTGCTCTGCCCTATGGAAAACTAAATTGGAAGCCAGTATTTTCTGAAGTCCCAAAAAGAGTTAAATAGAAACTTTGACGATTATAGCCTCAAACTCTATAATTCAAAACCAAAGTGTCCCTCTGTACTTTGGAAAAGTCTGGGATATACTCCCCTGGCTCTGTTAGTGAGACCAAGGACATTCAGCCTCCAGAGGATAATTACTGGCATTTAAGTTTTTCTCTCTGGAAGCACTGAGGCAAACTCTTTCTACTGTTCTGCCTGCCTCGTGGGGCTTCTCCCTTATTAGTGCGAGAATTTCAAAGTTGGGCTCATTATTCTGGTCTCCTTTTTCTTCTTCCTGTCTACCTCCTCTTTGTTCAGGTTACCTCTTATAGTATAAATGCCCTTTATAGCCCAAAACTTAAGGACTCCATCAGCAAATGAATATTCAAGTTCAACTCCCAGGGATGGATTACCCACTGTGTGCAGGACCATTTAATCTCCCAGCAAAGAATGTTTACTCCACCCCAGCTCCTACTGTGTGTCCATTCCTCTGTCAAATGGGATGACAATGAGACTAGCAATGAGTGAATGGCCTGGAATCAGCTCTCAAGACCACGTAGTCTAATGAGGACAGGGGTAGGTAGGATCTTCTAGGAATGGTGAAGGCCAAGAAGATATCACAAGACTGTAGAACGTAATTTAGTGTCCTTTTATATAATTTACAGAATAAGCCAGGATCCTCATCTTTAAGGATGATGCAGTCTCAGTGTGTTTGTAAGAATTAACAATGCTAAATTGCTTATAAAGACCTTTCTTAGCCACCTTTTTTTTTAAAAATCCCTCTCTCCATGTAAGAGCATCCCACTTGAAAACAGGAAAGGCTCTATTTAGAATCCATCCTGGAACATGTTGCTTGGCTTGCAAACCCTGGTCACCAGCATTTTAACTCCAAATTTCCAAACCGTCTACCTTTCTCAGAAATACCTACAGATGTTCATTAATTAGGATCTTCTCAATGACTCAATTTACTTTATGAAATTTTCCAACATAAGCTTACACATATTCATCTGTCTGGTGAGTTTACTACAAACAGGTTGAAGGCAGGGTTGGTTTTGAGACCCTTGTCTTTGGACTCCAGCATCACCTTTAGGAGCAATGATAACGAGAACGTCCAGGTTCTGAGCTGCTCCCTTACCTTATCCGATTACATGGTTCTTCATTGTCTGTTGGTCTCTGACTGCAGCTCAACACTAATGCTGAGAAATAGAGTGGAGGAAGTTAAAACAAAAGCTAAAATGAGATTTGCATTTCTAATCCATGGGCCTCAAGTGTGCAGATTCTCGTTAGTATCATGGGTGATTGAAAACCAAGGGTGCCATCACTTATAGGGCAAGCCATTGTTTTTCTCTTGGCCCCTTTTCCTTACCTGTTATACAGCAGACTCCATTCCTCAACTCTCTCCTCTGGACCTTAGAGCTCTCATCTCCCAAGTGTAGGGATAGGAGGTCTCTAAATATCCTGAGTTCTTAAGTG
Source organism: Cacajao melanocephalus (assembly GCA_963573385.1). NCBI lineage: Eukaryota > Metazoa > Chordata > Mammalia > Primates > Pitheciidae > Cacajao > Cacajao melanocephalus. The sequence continues at coordinate 192,231 of CAUYLG010017131.1, forward strand.
CCATGGCATTTTGGAAGATTCAAGCAACTCCACCTCAGGGATTGTTGCACGTGTTGAGAGGCATTTAGATCAATCCTTCTGTGAAGGTTTTAAAACATGGATGTAGATTCTTTAACATTCTTCCCATCTGGAGATAGGGTCTATGTCTTTGACCTCTGAATCTGGATGAGTTTGTGACTACTTCAACCAACAGAATATGATGAAAGGGATACTCTGTGCCCTCCAAAGTTAAATCATAAAGGCCTTGTTCTTCCACCTTCTTTCAGGCAGTATAATGTCAGGAACTCTGAGACCGCCATGCTGGAACAGCTGTCTATTCTTAGAGTCCATCCTAGTGGAGCTCAGCCTTCTAGCCATCCATCAAAGTGCAGACATGTGGACAAGGAAGCCTTTAGATGATTCCAATTCCCAGATATTCAAATCACCCCTGGCTGTTGGAGTCTTCTCAGCTGGGGTCCCAGGAATTTTGGAGCGGAAACATGCCATTCCCTCTGTGCCCTAGCTGAATCCCTTACCCTCAAAATCTGTGTGCATGTTAAGCAGCTATTATGCTACTAAGTTTTGGAATAGTTTATTACACCCCAACAGAATGAGAATGTCTGTTAAGCAATAGACAAACATTCTCAGAGGGATATCTGGCTGGCCCTTTCGGAGGAAGCTTAGAAATATTGTTGGTAAACTGGAAATCCTTAGCCTTTAACTTGTTTGTGTGTCTGTATGAAAGTGCGTTGGGAGTCTTTGCCTCTTCTTTCCTGAGAGGATGTGTTGGAGGAGACCTAGAAAGTCACCTTTTAAAAGAGTTGCTCTTCTCTCCTGTGCTGACACATTCTCTCTGCTGCATTCCTTCTTGAGCCTCTGCATCCACCCTGCTGTGCAAAGTGCTGCATTGGAGCACACCCCACCATCCCTGCATCTGGAATTCCTTAGAGCAGGGGTCCTCCCTGCTTCCTATCAAAACCGTGTTCATCCTGAATGAAGAATGGGCTTTCCATCAGAAAGACTGTAGAAGGGACTGGAAACAATGAGAGGCAAGGCTTAGCCGTTTTTGCTACACATAAGGAGGTGCCATAGTAAGTGCTTTCTCTACATGCTTCATCCCGTTGACTTGTCATAGCCACTCTGTGAGAAAGGGAAGCAGGCATGAGTGTGGCCGCATTTAACAAATGTGAGAGGGGATTAGAGGATTGAGTCATTTGCCAGGATTTTGATTCTTGCATGACTTGCACATGTAACCTCTCTGCTATCCTGCTTCTCAGAAAGACCCCAATCTGGAGGTCTGTCTCTAAATGTTAGGAATGAGACCTTGAGCAACTCATACCATCTAGACCTCCTCATATGTCACCTGGGGGTGAAACTTTCTGTCCTGCAAGATCAAAGCACATTTGAGGGTCCTCATGATGCCCCATTTGTGCAAAAGCATTTGTAACCTCTTGGGCTTCTTGTATTTCCAGGAAGCACCTTGAACTTCTCTTCCTTAGATGCCATTATATTTTGAAATGCATAGTTTTTATGTTAAAAAAAAAGTTTGATACAATTTTGGTTCAACGCTAGATACACCTCTTTCTTTTGTCTTTGACAAAAGCCCAAAGCAGTCAGATTGCATGAATCTTAATCCCAAAGTAACCTCCACTTCCTCATTGCAATGAGTGCCTCGCATCTCAGAGGTCAGGCCAGTTAGAACAATGAGCCCGAGATGTATTGAACTGCTGCTTGGTGATAATTATATCTTCTTCTTTTCAGTAGATTCCCATTAGTCAGTTTAAAGCTTGCATTTGGAGAGGGCTCTGTGCTCTGCATATAACTGAGCTCACCTCCTGTGCCCCAGCTCCAATCCTGAGTATAGCCACCAAGTTCATCATTACTACTAGCTCCTTCTGTGTGGTTCCTTCTTCCCACCCCTGGCAACCAATCACCAAGGACTTTTCACTCTTATTTAATCTTCTTAATACTTCCTGCCTCCTCTGCCCCGCTCTGCAACTTTATCTTTGCTGTGTCTCCTTTTGTTTGGTGTCTCATCTGCTTTCACCTGCCATATTCTCTTGCCATCGTTATTGGCTTGACAGATGGTACCTCTTGTACCCACACTAAGCCATTGCCCACAGCAGAGCCGGTGAGATATTTTACAAATGCAAATGCTCCACCTCCCACTTGGGGAGTAGTGGGGATTCTTTGAAGTGATAGAAGTAGTGGGGGAAAGGGGCCAGAGGTCACTGCCCTGTGATCATCTCCCATGTTTGTGTCTCCCATGGAACGCACACTTCTTGAGGGCAGATGTTTTATGTTCTTTATCTTCACGTTCTCAACAACCCACATGGTGCCTGCCACAGAGGTTTAATTATGAATGAATGAGGAGCAGTTAGGTATGGAAAGCTGTGAAGAGAAACCTGGGAAATCACGGGAGATGGACAAAGATGCCACCTGCTCCTAGATCTGAACTCAACAGCTATCTCAGCCCAAGAGGTCAAGGAATAATGCAGGTTAATGAAAGTAGAGAATAGTTTGATGACCGTTTGAGGGCTGAGATCTGTCATACTTAGTGATGTGGCAGACAGACAGGGAGAGAAGCAGATAAGAAGGTGCTCGCTAGGGTCTCATCAAGGACTGACTGAAAGACCTAGGTCTGTGGGAGCCCTCCAATCTGGATTCCATTCATGTTCTTAGTCCTCATAACTCTGTGACCTGGGAAGCTTGCTTAATCTTTGCAACCACTCAGCTTCCCATTCTGGGAATTGTACCATGTCAAGGAGGGAAAATCCTTCCTTCTCTGACAGGGTAGGAGGGGTCTGAGTGTGTGCTGTCTGGGATCAGATGGAGCATGCTTGAATCCCAGTTGTGGCCCTCTAGTGAATACTTGGGCAAATTACTTAACATCTAAAAGCTTCAGTTCCATGCTCTGTAAAATGGGAAATACTGACCTCACATGGGTTTCGAGAAGACTAAATAAGATAGGTATTAAAAAGGTAGCACATGGTAAGTGGTCTCTGAAAAATAGTTGCTTCCACTTTATTTGGGGCAATTAGTTGCTTTCACTTTATTTATTTCCACTAAGGGGCAAACCCCAACTTGCCCCTTAGTGGCCCCAGCCCCCATCTCCCACCCTGGGCTCTGCATTCGTGGTACCCACCATTCCCCAAACCCACTCTGCTTGCTGAAGATTCTTTTCCTTCTGGCTCTCCCCTGGCATTGTGAACTGCCCTCTCTCTTCCTTTTCTTGAAAAGTGATTTTATATCCTTGGCTTTGTGTGGGATCTTGACATATATTAATGTTTGGAATATCAGCCTAGAACAGAGCAGGAAGCCCTTCCAAACATGAGCCTGGAGGCAACAAGTAAATTGCTCTGCAGAGATGGTTCTGCCTGTTGCAAGTTAAAACTTAACAAAACAATTCCCTTCTGTGGTGGGTGCCCTGGAAGCTGTGGGTGTCCTTGGATCTGGGTCAGGAGTCCCCTTATTCTGCAGCCAGGGGTGAAATCATCATCAAAGGTACCTTGTACTGTGTTCTGGCATTGTGCAAGACCCTTAACACACACATGACAGATGAGAAACAGCAGTTTAACAGGGTTCATTAACTTGTCCAAACTCACCTGTAAAGTAAATAGTTGAAGTCAGATTTGGAAGCAGACCTGTAGATTCCCAAGTCTATGTGTTCACCACTAAACATCATAGCTTCTTAATACGTAAAAAGTGGAGGGCATCCTTTTTTTTTGAGAGAAAGGAGAGCATTTTGGAAAATTTCCTCTGGGTGCACCATGAATTGTTGATATGAGGTAGTGAGACTAAAGACAGCCAATAGGTAAAAGGCTGTGGTGATTGGCCACGTAGAGGCACGTAGCCTGAGGAAGCCTCATCAGCCTCGGCAGGCTGTGACTGGTCAGCCACATAGACACCTAGGTCTTCTCCTAGGTGTACTAGCAGCAGGTCTCTGGCAGCAGGAGGACTAATCTCATTCTCTGTTCACATCCACTGTAGTTTTCTGCCCTGGTCATTCAGGATGGTAAGATAGTCCCTGTGCCTTGCTATCTCTAGCTCTAGCAAAATGTGGTACATTGTTTACAAAATTTCCTCTAACCTTTTGCAATGTGTTAGACACATTGTGTTTTCTCTGATTAAGTAGTGTAGTTCTCTTTCTCCATCCCTTGAATCTGGACTTAGTTTAACCTAAGGGACATTACAGAATGTGATGTGAACAAAGGCTTCAAAAGCGCTCATACAATGGAGCTCACCCTCTCTCATGGCTCTCTGGAGCCCTGAGACTATCAAGTGAAGGAGCCTGAGCTAGCCTGCTGGAGGATGAGACACCATGTGGAGCCAAGAGGAGCAAATCCAGCTGAGGCCCTCTTAGACCAGCCAGACTGCGAGCCACCAGCAATGTGAGCAATACTGCCCAGACCACGCAGCATAGCTGAGATGCCAGCTGACTCTAGAAGTCAACTGAGCCAGCCAGCCCAGGAAACCTGCCTAGCTGACCCACAGAATGTAAGAAATAATAAATGTTTGCTGTTTCAAGCCACTAAGGTTTGGAGTGGTTTGTTTTTAAGCAAAAATAACAGACAACATCTGAGTCAATAGGCAGGAGAATTTTGGGGTGACTCTTGTTTCTGAGCTCCCACTACTTTCAGTACCCCCAGGTCAGCACATATATATTACACCTGCCTTGAATTAGAGCTTGACCTCCCTGGCTACAGATCCTAGTGAACTAGGAGAATCCCCTCGCAGGATGTGCAACAGCGGTGTGGCTCACCTATTTGGTCACTGCTGCTGCTCAAACCCCTGAGGGGAGGGTTAGCATGCAGATGGACAGGTGCAGGAGCCTAAGGGGGCATGTGTTACAATGTGCCTTTTTAGCCTTGCTGTCTATGGATGGCTTGAGTATTAATCAGCTCAGTAGACCATCTGCCTTTCTGCAAGGGCAGAGGGCCAGTGTAGTAATTTTCCATATCCTGAGCTCTTGTCCAGGGACTCAGAAGAATTGGGTCACACATGAACTTGAAGGATGAATGTGTGGGTTTTACTGAGTGGCGCAGGTGGCTCATAGTGGGATGGATGGGGAGCTGGAAGTGGGGATGGAGTGGGAAGATGATCTTCCCCTGGAGCCTAGCTGTCCAGCAGCTGAATTCCTCTTTGAGCACCCCCAGTCAAACTTCTCTTGGCATTCAGATGTTCCTCTTCTTTCTATCTCTGCTGTGTCATTCTACCTTTCATCTGTTTAGCTCCTTATCTCATCTGCTTGTCTGCTTCTGGAGCCTGGGGTTTGAGATTTATATGGGTACAGGATAGGGCAAAAAGGCAACTTTTTGGGCATGACAACAGAAATGCCTGTTCCCACTTAGACTACAGGCCTCCAGGCTTCAGGGTGGGGCCTTTGCCGGGGAACTACCCTGTTCTTCTCAGTGTTTCCCTGTCTCCTGTCTGTATCACTAGGTCAGAGTTGAAGCTGAAGGTCACCTCATCAGTCTCCTTTATTCCCCAGCTAGTCTGTAGACTCTTGGGGCAAAAGCAAGATCATGGAGGATATAATATCCCTGGCAAAGAGCCCAGACTACATTCTGAAGGTGTTTAGGAGCTTTGAAAGTTTTTGTTTGTTCATTTGCTTTAAAACCAGAATTGAAAATGTTCTGTATTCTGTTCATGGTGGTAGGTTACAACACCGTATGTGTTTGTCAAAACTCACAGAACTGTACACCAGAAAGTATAAACTTTACTGTATGTATATTATGCTTTAATACAATATTTAAAAATAAATAAAGAAATAATTTTCAGTATGGAGACACATGAGAATTGGAATAAAATCTGTGGACTCTCCAGTCCCATTATGAAGACCACACTGTTACTATGACTACATGTTGTCATACATAATTCATTAAGAAAAATTCTTTATAACTTTCATTCTTAATGCATGTTTCAGTTAAATAAATTGTATCATGATAGAATTACAAAAATGAGCTTAGAAACAAATGCATATTCACTGTTAAAAACAGTGTGGTTATAGTCTACCCATGGGGAGGCGAAGTGGATGTGCTTTTCCCTATTCTTCTTGCTAAGGACAATGCAAAACTCTGGATATTACATGTGAAACAAACATAGGAAGGCTCTGGGCTGGGCGTGGTGGCTCACGCCTATAATCCCAGCACTTTGGGAGGTCGAGGCTGGTGGAGCACAAGGTTGGGAGATCGAGACCATCCTGGCTAACACGGTGAAACCCCGTCTCTACTAAAAATACAAAAATTATCAAGGCATGGTGGCACACATCTGTAATCCCAGCTACTCAGGAGGCTGAGGCAGGAGAATCACTTGAACCCAGGTGGCAGAGGTTACAGTGAACAGAGATCACGCCACTGCACTCCAGGCTGGGTGACAGAGCAAGATTCCATCTCCAGAAAAAAAAAAAAAAAAAGAAAGAAAAAGAAGATTCTGAAAGGTGGAAAAAAGGCAGACCAACTAGGGCTGTTGGGACCTGAGGAATTACACAGAGGTATGTTCTCTGGTTGATGACTATTTTTTGCCTCATCTATCCCAGGCTTGGAGCTGAAGGAAACAGCAACCTAAAGACACCAGCAGGTGCAGATTTTTTAAAAAAGCCTGACACAAGCATGTTCTTTTTAGCCAAAGAACCAGGTAAAAGGATAGCCTATTGGATAAATTTTTATACAATAACCGCTCTAGACAAACACCACAGAAAATACAGTAGCTCTGCCCCAAGCCTTTGCAGCAAAGACCAAGTAGAGTTCCTAGACTTTTACCTTCACCAGAATATGACAAGGGCACAGCTAAATCCTTGACAGGTAATGTCAGAGAAGTCCAAGTGGGGAACTGGGACTTTATCCCTGCTGGGTGGTAATAAGGAGCCTCCTGCCCATTACAGTGGAGATCACAGGGGGATCCTGGACCTCCACCCATCATGGGAATGATGAAATGCTCTTCTTCCCCTCTGCCAGGAGCTGTCAAAGGCCTCACGAAGAGTCAGCACTTTGACCCCTGCCCATCTATAACAAGGCTATACACTCCTATAGTGTCACTGGAGGCCAAGTGGGGAGGAGTAGTGAGTCCCTTCCACCCTCCCAGCCTGTGAGGGATCAACTGAAGTGTAGGAAGTGGAACTCTGACTTCCCCCAGCAGTAATGAGGAGACCCTCCCAACTTGGTTGTTAACAAAGGCCATGTGGGAAACTTGAAATTTCTACTCTACCTGAAAGTAATGAGGTAGTGACTTCCCTTCCCCTTTCAGAGCAGTGTCACAAAAAGTCAGCTAAAACCAGTTAAAATAAGAGCCATAGAGTCATAACATAATACCAGTATATGTACAGGTTTCAGTAGAAAATCACTTATTACCCAAATGACCAGAAGGACCTTAAACTGAATGAGAAAAGGTAATCAATTGATGTCAATAATGAGGTGACCAAGATGTTACAATGATCTGAGAAAGATTTTAGGCTGGGAGTTTTAAAATTTCCATTTGGGCTGGCTGTGCACCTGTTATCCCAGCTACTCCAGAGGCTGAGGTGTGAGGATTACTTAAGCCCAGGAGTTCTAGACCAGCCTGGGCAAATAGCAAGACCATATCTTTAAAAAAATGTAAGTAAAGAAATAATAAATAAATAAATAAATAAGGCCAAGCATGGTGACTTATGCCTGTAATCCCAGCACTTTGGGAGGCTGAGGTGGGCAGATCACATGAGATCAGGGGTTTCACACCAGCCTGGCCAACATGGTGAAACCCCATCTCTACAAAAAATATGAAAATTAGCTAGGCATGGTGGTGGGCACCTGTAATCCCAGTCTACTTGGGAGGGTGAGGCATGAGAATCGCTTGAACCCAGGAGGCAGAGGCTGCAGTAAACCAAAGTCACACCACTGTACACTCCAGTCTGGGTGACAGAGCAAGACTCTATCTCAAAAACAAACAAACAAACAAAAAACCTATCTTCCCCTCCCCAAGATTTGATTTGAAGTATTCCTTTTAACATGTATTGTTGACCCTTGAACAACTTTGGAGTAGGGAATACCAACCTCCTGTGCTGTCAAAAATCCATATGTAACTTTTGACTCCCCCAAAATTTAGCAGCTGTGATAAAAATGCTTCAACAAACAACTACTAAAATACTCGAAACAAATGAAAAAACACAAAGCCTCAGCAAAGGAATAGAAGATATGAAAACCAAATGGAAATGTTATTTATTTATTTATTTAGGGACAGGGTCTTTCTCTGTCACCCAGGCAGAGTGTAGTAGCATGATCTGGCTCACTGCAGTCTCTGCCTCCTGGAGTCAAGAAATCCTCTCGCTGTAGCCCCCGAGTATCTGGGAATACAAGTATATACCACCATGCCCAGCTAATTTTTGCATTTTTTTGTAGAGATGGGATCTCGCTGTGTTGCCCATACTGGTCTCAAACTCCTGCGCTCAAGTGATCAGCTTGCTTTGGCCTCCCAAAGTGCTAGGACTCCAGGCATGAGTCACCATGCCTGGCCTTATTTATTTATTTATTATTTCTTCCTTTATATTTTTAAAGACAGAGTCTTGCTATGTTGCCCAGGCTGGTCGTGAACTCCTGGGCTTAAGTGATCCTTCCACCTCAGCCTCTGGAGTAGTTGGGACAACAAGTGCACAGCCAGCCCAAATGGAAATTTTAAACCTAAGAAATTAAATAACTGAACTAAAAAGCTAAATGATGGGCTCAATAGCAGAAAGGATGTAACAGAGGAAAGAACCAGTAAGCTTGAATCTAGAAAAATGGCAATTTCCTAATACAAATAACAGAGAACAAACAGGGTAGAAAACAAAATGACAGCACTTCAGACCCCCGTGGAATTTTAGAAGAGATAACTTATTTGTGTAGTTGAAGTCCTCAAAGGAGAGGAGAAGGAGAGAGAGTCTGAAAAAATATTCAAAGAAATAATGGCTGGAAATTCCCCAAATTTGCCTAAAATACACATAAGCCTTTTCTTGGCTTAAGCCTAAAAAGTCATGAAGCTGAGTGAATCTCAAACAGGATAAACTCAAAGAAATCCCCACCAAGGCACGTAATACTCACACTTCTGAAAACTGAAGGCAAAATATAAAAGCTGAGACTCAGCAAGAGAAAAATGACATCTTACCTAGAGGGAAACACAATTTGAATGACAAAGAACTTCTCCTGAGAAATCAGGACACCAACAAATAAGAACGAGATCATGTCCTTTGCAGTAACATGGGTAGAACTGGAGGTCACTATCCTCAGCCAACTGACGCAGGAACGGAAAACCAAAAACCGCATGTTCTCACTTGTAAGTGGGAGCCAAATGATGAGAACTCTCTGCGTTCCTGAGAACACATAGTGGGGAATGACATACACTGGGGCTTACTGGAGGGTGGAGGGTGGGAGGAGGGAGAGGATCAGAAAAAAGAACTACTGAGTACTAGGGTTAGTACCTGGGTGATGACATGATGTGTACAACCAACCCCTGTGACACGATTTTACCTATAAACAAACTTACGAATGTATCTCTGAACCTAAAAGTTAAAAAAAAAAAAAAAAGAAAATCAAGAGGCCAGAAGTAGTGGCACAACATTTTTCAAGTGCTGAAAGAAAAGAATTGTCAAGATAGAATTCTGTATCCAGCAAAACGCCCTTCAGGAATCAAGAGAGAAATCAAGGCATTCTCAGATAAAGGAAAAATAAGAAAATTGGCCACCAATAGACCTACTCTAAAATAATAGATATAGGGAGTTCTATACACAAAAAGAAAATTAGGAAAAAAAAAGGAATCTTGGAACATCAGGAAGGAAGAAAGAAGGCAATAAGAAAAATATGGGTAGGCACAAAACTTGTCTTCCCTGACGTTTTCCTAATTTTTTTAAAGTTTGGAGCAAAAATTATAACACTGTCTGATGTGGTTATAAATGCATATAGAGGAAGACAATTATGAATGAATCCAGGGTGAAGAGATATACAAGGAGGTGAGGTTTCTATATTTCATTCAAACTGGACAGCACAACCTGGAGCAACATTGGGTCACATTTGTAAGTTTCACATGTAGATTCAGCCAATATTTTTTTGAACAATTTCTATGTTAGTGGTTCTTAATCCTAACTACATGCCAGAACCACCCAGGTGGCTTTTACAAAATACTCCTGCCTGGGCCTTACTCACACCGATGGAATCAAATTACCTGGAGACTGGCCCAAATATTAGCATGTTTTAAAAGCTCCCCAGGTGATATTTATCAAACCTTTCATGTTGTTTTTCATAGTGTGTTAGACCTTTTCTCACACATTATCTGGTTAATGTTCCCAGATATTCCATGTGATTTTTCTCCCCATTTTATGGATAAAGAGACTGAGGCTCAGAAAAATTAAGAAAGTTTTCTTTCTGCATAGCCTGTAAAGAGCAGAGCCAGAATTTAAAACTTGTGTAGACTCCAATGCCTCTACTCGAAATCACTGCTCCCACATGGGATAAAGATATGGGGCTATATGAGGAGAGAGGGCTGGTAAGGTAAATAGAGACCTTTCAAAGGGGCTCAAACATTTTCCTAAAGGTAATAGGGAGCCACTGGATTTTAAGCTCTGGAGTGAACCGGTGTTACCTGCACTAAAGGAGAAAATCTCTGCTGGCAGCACCATTGTGTATTTCTGAATCTGCCAGCCAACACAGTAAAAAATAAGCTATACTCCTCAAGGAATTAAATTAACCAGTTCTTAAGTTTCCAGAGGAATTAAGAATTGATAACTGTTCAGGGATAGTCAGGGAGTCCTGGCTCTGGCTCTGCTGTTACCTGCCACTCTCCCCATGAGACATGAGCCTGGTGAAGGCAGAAACAGTGTCTTGCTCATCCTGCTGTTCCCTCTGCTCAGCACAGGACCTGGCAAAGAGCAGGAGAACTTCAGGGGCTCATGAATTGAAATGCACAAAGTCTTCCTGCAGCTCCTTCCCAGCTGCAATTAGCAGATGGTCAAATTCCTCTCCAGGTGGTTCCTGACCTAACAGGTGCATATGTGGAAGGCCTCCCCCTTTGCAGAGCATTTCGGTGTCTGATTTATTATTAACAGGAAGTGCTGAGCCTGGACTGGATCCAGAAAACAGTCAGAGCTATGAGTAAAGAGGTAACAGCTCCTAGGAGGAAAGTTTAAAGTAAATACAGTCCCTTAGTCTGGGGCAGGAAAAACAGGCCATAATGTATGAGGTGTCAAACTTGTGAGGAGTCTTTGGGAAAAAGGTTCCTTCTCTCCTTCCCTGGCATCCTCCCTCCTTTCTGCCTGCCTGCCTGCCTGTAGCAAACCTTGATCTAGGTCCTACCATGTGCTCAGCACGGTGTTAGGGGTTGGAAAGACAGAGAGGTTTATAGAGCATATTCTATGTTTTCAAAACACCTACAATAGGGTAGGCAACAGAAAATGAGTAGCTGTAATAAAACAAGATTAAGTGGTATGAGAGGTCAGTGGGGGGAAGCAGAGATCACTTCTAGCTTGACTGTTTGAAGAAAGCTACATGAAGGTAGAGGTCAACTTGAACTTGAGGGAAGGTTTGAATCAAAGTAGCAAGAATCATTAAGAATGCAGACTTTATTCAGGCAGACATGGTCTGAATCCTGATCCCCAGACCACTGGCTGTGTGACCTTAGTGAACTCACTTTACCTCTCTGAATGTTAGCCTCCTCCTCTGTCAAAGTAGGGAAAATATTCTCCTGTAATTGTCCTTTCTCCTGCATGATTGATAGGTCCATCTCTCTCTATTTGGTTATTTTTATCAGTGCACATACATGTAATAAATCCCATGGAAAAAAGTCTCTTCTTTGGAACTACCTTCCCCATCACTACCACCTGTTTCACTGCCTTCCTTTAGAAGAAATTCCTCACCCTAGTTGTCTACACTTGTCTCTCCATCCTCACTCCCCGTTCTCTCTTGCACCCACCCCAATCAGGCTGTTGTCCCTATCATCCCACGGCAACTGCTCAGGTCCAGGTCACCGATGACCTACACGCTGCAGAACCCAAAGGTCGGTTACTTGTCCAAATCTCACTTGAATCAGCAGCAGCACTTGACAGAAATGACCATCTTTTCCTCCTTCAATCACTTTCAAGATGCCACACTCCATCGGTCTTCCTTGAAGCTCCAGGTTTTGCCTTCCAAGTCTCTGGCTATTCCTTCTTCATTTCCCTTAGGTTTACTTAGTGCTGGACCAGCTAGGACCTCTTCTCTGTCTACTTGCACACTTTTGGTGAATTCATTTAATAATTACAGGACTTACAAGGCCCTGACTTACCAGGTGGTTTAAGTCGGTGGAATAATGCCAACTTCCATGTCTTTTCCAGACTCTCCCAGACTCGGACACCTGCTGCCTACTGGACACATCCCCTTGGATATGTCTTGTTGGCATCTGACTCCCAGTGTATCCAAAACTGAACTCTCCATCATTTTCACCCACTCAGATTCCTTCACAAGCTCCTCTTGTCTCAGTTACTGACAATTCTGTCGTGTGCATTGCTGAGGATAAAACTTTGTGTCATTTTTGACTCTTCTTTCTTTCCTATCCCATATGAAATCCACAGACTAACACACGGGCTCTATATCCAAAATACATGCTGAATGTGACCATTTCTCACCATCTCCACTGTTCTTAGTCTGGTCCAAACTACCATCTTACTCACCTACGTTGTGAAGCAGCCTTCTAAATGCTGTCTTGCTTCCACCATTCACCGACAGCCAGAATGATCCTTTCACAATGTCTCAAATCATGTTATTCTTCTCCCCACTGAGCCCTCTAGTGACTTCTCAATGCTCTCAGAGTGAAAGCTAAAGTCTTATCATGCCTACGAGGCCCCCGTGATCTGCCCCCACCCCTGTCCCTCATCTCCCATTCCAACTGTATCTCCTATCGATTCCTCTTCTTTAACGTGCTCCAGCCATACTGGCTTCTTAGGTGTTCTTCAGATCCAGAACACATGCCCCCACTGCAAAGTCTGCTTTTGCTAGAGCCTCTCTTGTCCAGAAATCTATAAGATTTAGTGTATAGTCAGGCAGCCATAACAAAATACCATAGACCGGGTGGTTTAAACAAACAGAAATTTCTTCCTCCCAGTTCTGGAGGCAGGAAAGGCCAAGTTCAAGGTCAGGCAGGGTTTGGTTTCTGGTATAGGCTCCCTTCCTTGCTTGTAGACAGCTACCTTCTTGCTGTGTCCTTCATATGGCCTTTTCTCTATGCATGTGCATGAAGAGAGATCTCTCTCTCGCTCGCTCATTTTCTCTCTCTTCTTGTAAGGCCACCAGTCCTATCAGATTAGGGGCCTACCCTTGTGACCTTAAAAGCAATATATTTTGATCTTTTTTCATATGAGTCACATAATTGCTAACCAATTTATTTAATATATAAATTAGATGATTTTGTGAATTCTCTCTTTCTCATTCTATCTTTTGATATTGCCTGTAGCATTGCTCTGATGCCTCAGAATGATCCCTCTCTTGTGAACTACTGAATGTTCTCAGAAGTCCAGTGATTTCTCTTTTATTTCTCATTCTCTTGGAGAGAAGATCTATTTGCCCATTACTGGGAGAATAATGAGTTCTGGTAGAGTTTGAGTGGGTTCTTGTCCAAATACCTGGGTCCTAGAAAAATGAGAACAGCTGCATTTCTTGGGGTTGATTTTAACTTACTTGGGGACCTGACTCCTGTGCAGGTGGTGGGATGAGTAACATCTCCTAGTGGTGGCTGTTGGGGTTGATTGCTTTCCCAGGGGCACTATTCTTTACCTCTATCCCTCCCACTCTAGACAGATAGAGTCTCTCTCTGCCCCCAAAATGTCTTTTAACTTCTAGCCCGCTTTGTGTTAGGGAAGGATGAGGGTAAGCTGATCTCAGCCACCCCAACTGCTGCCCATCTATTCATCTCTACCCTTCATCTCTCTGGTTTTCAGATTTTCACTTACATCACATCACTGCCACTTCCTTTAGTAGGCACTGAACCCCACCCCAATTTTTTCTTTCTTTATCTCACTGTTTTCCCAACTGTGATCTGAAGACCACTTGAATCGGAATCATCTGGAGAGCTTGGTGTACATGCAGAGTTCCCGGCCTCCACCCTGGACCCTGAGCATGAAAACCTGCATTCTATTTCTTAACCCCATCTGCAGGATTTCTTGCAGAAATAGCACATAATATTTTGCTTCTCCATGGCAGTGTTGTGGGTATTATTTAGGTATTATTTATTCTATTGAAATATACATGTATTTGTATGCATATTCTAATTATATATATTCTAGTTATATATTTATTGGTAATTTCAAAGGGAAAATTTGAAGTATGGGGAATGAAGTCTATTGAAACATTGAAACACTTGCCACCTATTTCATCACTTCATAGATGAAATAGGATTTTTATATTCTTTATAAGGTTTTATTAGGACAATAAAACCATATTGCAGAAAACTGGAAAAATAGGAAGAAAAACATAATTTCCCCAATTTGATGCAATGACTGTTTTCATGTTGGTATAGTCCCTTTGGGTCTCTGTACAGAAGTGTTCATAAACATGTGCTACATCAGTGTTAGTGTTGGTGCCATTTGGTGTGATGTATAGTCAGAAAGAAGAGGCCAAGAGCGCTGAGCCTATTCTGGGCTTCCTCCCTCCAGGACATAGCCCACTGGACTGACAGAGAAACCTACTTACAAGAGACCCATCCCAGGGCACCCTGCAGGACCAGGTGCAGAGGGTCCTAAGAACAGATCCCCAGCTTACCAATGTGTTCAGCATCCTGAGCCAGTGCACATGGGGTTCTTCAATTCAGCCTGTGTTTATCATCACCTCCCATGTGCCAGTGAAATGAAGAAGACCCTGTTGCTGCCCTGGGGCTCCCAGGCTTGTGGGGGAGAGAGACACATAAACAGCAATTACTGTACAGTGACACACATGTCACTCTGGAGGATGGTTACTTTGGGCCCTGGAGGACATAGCACAGTCACCAACTGACCAGCCTCTGTTCTAAGCCCAGACTTCTTTCCAGGGGACCCAAAGGGCTTTACAAAATGAAATACTGAAACTCCAAAGTATGTGAGGCATTGTGGTAGGCAGTGCCATCACTGCAGGGAATGGTATATTATCCCTTTTAAATTTTATTGTGTTTTTATTGGAATTCTGCAATATTTACAGTGTATAGAAATGGAAAGAAAATGATGAAACAAACACACATATGTACATCAGACAGATTTCAAAAAGAGCTTATTGTATCACATTTGATTCATATTTTCTTTAGAGGAAATAAAACACTACACTGTTAAAGTTACCTTTTCAGTTCTCCTGGATCACACTTCCCTCTCTTCTTCTCTCCTTGCCTAGAGGAAGATGTTGTTTTGAAGCTAGTATGTGTTCACCCTGTAAGTGTTTTTCTTTCATCACCTAGGTATGTGCTACATGTTTTAAGTATATATACATTGTGACATACATGTGTTCTTCTGCAACTTACGTTTTTTCCACCTCTCAATGTTAAGTTCTTGAGATTTAGCCATGTGGATCATGAGAAACCTAGTTCCTTTATTTCAGCTGCTATAGAATATATTCCCGTGTTTGATAATGACACAATGTATTTGTCCGTTGTCTCTGTGATAGACATTTGGATTCCTACAGAAAACACTTTTAGGCTGGGGTACTGGTGTATGCCTATAACCCCAGCACGTTGGGAGGCTGAGGCAGGAGGATCCCTTGGTTCCAGGAGTTCAAGACCAGAAAATATTCTTCCTTATATCTCCTTATAAGGAAGATATGTGTAAGAATTTCTCCAGTTTGAGTTCCTAACGGTAGATTACCTGGGTCTTCAGAAATGTGTATTTTCAGTTTCGCTACATATTTCCAAGTTGCTCTCCAAAGTGTTTGTACACATTTTCACTCCTACCAGCAATATAACAGATCCCGTTTTCTAACAGATCCCTACCAGCAATGTAACAGATCCCATTTTCTAACACCGGTGTTATTGTACATGGCAATTTTTGACAATTTTATGGATTCAAAACAGTATCCCACTAAGTTTTATTTTTAACTTAAATTTATCTGATTAATAGATAAGATGATTATGTTTTCATATGTTCATATGTAGTTCTTTACGTATTCTGGATACCAACCCTTTTTTGCTTATATGCATTGAAAACGTTTTCTTCCAATCTCTGGCTATCTTTTATTTTCTTTCTTTATTTTATTTTATTATTATTATTTTTTTGAGACAGGGTCTCACTCTGTCACCCAGGCTGGAGGGCAGTGGTACAAACACTGCTCACTGCAGCCTTGACCTCCGTTGTGCTCAGGTGATCCTCTCACCTCAGCCTCCCGAGTAGCTGGGACCACAGGTACACACCATCATGCCAAGCTTATTTATATATATATATAGAGAGAGAGTAGAGACGGGGTTTCTCCATGTTGCCCAGGCTGCTCTCAAACCCTGAGCTCAAGCGATCCTTACACCTTGGCCTCCCTAAGTGCTGGGCTTATAGGTGTGATCCACTGTGCCCAGCCTCTGGTTATCTTTCAATGCTGTTTTCAGCAGCTTCTTTCTTGCAGATATTCATAAACCTTTCCTTTGGTGTAGTTGTGCATTGTACATTTTGTTTGAGGAATCCTCTCTGTCCTGAGGCCATACATACAGTCTCCAGTATTTTCTTCCAAAAGAGTCAAGGTTTTGTTTCTACATTTAAATCCATAACACAAGTGAACGAAAGTAGTCCTTTTTAAAAAACTGTGAAAAGTTCACAAAATTAAAATGAACAGCTTCATTATTATAAAACAAACATAACTACAATCTGTGTCAAGACATAACACCTCAGGGCCAGAGAAATCCTTCATGTGTCCCCTGTCAATTATCACCCCTTCCTCTTGCCCAAATTAACCACTATCCTAAATATGACAGTCATATTGTTGCTTTTCATTGTAGTTTTACTGTGTATTTAAGCATCCTTAAGTAAAGAACTCAAGATAGTATTTACTATCTAATTATTGAAACATCCGTATTGTTTAGTTCTGCTTCTATTTTTAAACTGTGTATAAATGGAGTAATACAGCATATAAGCTTTCACGCCTGACCTCTTTTTCTTCAACATTCAGTCTGTGACGTTAGTCCAGTTGAGGTGCAGGACCATGTGTTCATTTCCATGATGCTATGTTGTGTCCTTGGACAAATACTCCGCAATGCATTTATCCAGCCTAGGACTGAATGTGTGGAATGGACTTATTCCCAGTTTGGGGATTCAGAGGTCAGTTTAATTTCTTTCTGTGTCGAAACCAGTTCTTCCACAGTCATCCATTGAAAAGCCTCTCTTTTCACCACTACTTTGTGGAGGCATCTTTGTTATAAATCAAATGTCCCCTTTATGTGTGGTCCCCTTTGTGGTTTCCATTTTGTTACATTGGTCTATTTGTCTATTCTCGCATCAATACCACACTACCTTAATTAGTTAAGCTTATAATCAGTCTTGAGGCTCAGCGGAGCAAATTCTCTCCTTTATTTTTCTTCAAAGGTATCTTCCATCTTCCTGGATCTTCATAATTCTAGTTTATAATTAACTTGTTAACACACACACAGACACACACCTTTTGGGCTTTTAGTTGAAAACCATCTGGATTTAATTTTTTGTGTGTTGTGAAGTTGAGATCTACTTTTATTCTTTTGTCTATTCCATTGGGATAGCCGGTTGTTCCAGCCTTATTTATTGGCTATTCATTGGTATATTAATATAGCTGCACCATTTTTCTTTCCACTAATACAGCTGATCCTCATTATTCATGTGAATATACCTACTTGCTAACATTGATTTGTAGCCCCAAAATCAATCCTCATGGCACTTCCATGCTCATTTATGGACATGTGCCATATTGATGGAGTTGAGTCATCTGACGGGCACCTTCCCAGCTGAAGTCAAACAAGGGTGCACTGCTTGTTTCAGCTCTCACATGTCAACAAGTATCTTTTGCAAGGTCTTTTCAATTCCATGGTTTTCACCTTTTGGTGCCTTTTTTCTTGGTGATCTTGAAGTTTAAAATGTTGCCCAAGCACAGTGCTGAAGTGCTGTCTAGTGTTCCTAAACCAAGAAGGCTGTGATGTTTTTTTGCGGAGAAAATTTGTATGTTAGGTAAGTCTTGTTCAGGCATGAGCTATAGTTCAATGTTAAGGAATCAACACTATGTATTAAGTCAGGTGTCCTTAAACAGACACACATGTAAAACAAAACATCAGTTGATGAAAATGTTGAGACCAGAAGCTTGTAGTAACCTAACCCTGAATTTCCCCCAGGAACAATGGTTCAGTATTTGCTAATTCAGTTTTCATGGTGAATTTGTGAAACAACTACCATGAGTCAAGAAAATTGACTGCATTTGGCTAAGATGCCTTTTTCTATAACTTTACTTTCAAATTTTCTGTGTGATTCTCATAAACAGCATACAGTGGGATTCCAACCTGCTACCCCTAAGTCTAACCTGAGAATGCCTGCCTTTTTAAAAGAATTAGTTTATTCATGAACACTGGCATATATTGACTTATTTCTACCTTTGATTTTGTATGTTACGTTTACTCTGGTTTTTATTTTGTTATTTATTTTTCTCTCTCTTTTCTGCTTTGTATTGAATTGCTCACATTCTGTTTATTTATTTATTTATGTTTACCCTCCAGGTTTATAAATTATACATTCTATTTTAATTCCTTAGGTAGATACATTACTCTTACATTGTTAACGTGTGTTTAATCAACAAAGACTAAGGTTTAACTGTATATCTTTCCTTCCTCCACACATATAAGGATCTCAAAATATTTTTCCTTTAAAAGAGTTAACTTATATTGTACATGTGATGACATTTCTTGGTCCGTAACATTGATTGCTCTTTCAGAGTTGAACTGAGCAAGGTCTCAGTTTGCAGTTCTGAAGAAGAGATCTCGTGTTAAAGTCAGTTAGTCTGCCCCACCTGCCACTCTGGTTGAAAACATGGAGCTGCTGCTAACTGCAAAGTCTATTGCAGAATCCCATCAGGGAGATAAAGAGCAAGGTATCCACCAAGTCACTCCTCTGAATTCAGGTTTATGTATCAGCTGATGACTTTGTTGGGGAGACTTTGAACCTTGGACATGTTAAACAATTTTTAAAATGGGAAATGGGAAAACAAAATCATGACCCAGATACCTGGGAGTCATGTTGACCTTCACCTTCAGACTGTTACAACTTAGAAATGATTGGTCATTGCTACCAAATATGAGGCTTTCCTTGTCTCTTCTTTCCTTTTTGTCTCTGTGGAATACTGGTTAAATGAGCTCTTGAACTCCTGCTAGATTCTGCTTAGAGCTTTATAGGTCAAAGGCTAGCTCCCTTCTTTTTAAGGTGGCTCCTATCAGTTGAATGCATTTTGTGCCAGGCCTTGTGCTCTCTGATTTTTTATCTGCAGACTCACTTAAGCCATGCACAGAATAGCCCTTCAGAATAGACTCATTGGCTGCATTTGTAGATTAGGAAACAGAAGCCCAGAGTGGGGTCCAAGGCCAGAAACTAGAAAGACATTGACACATGTTTTATCCTAGAGGATCAGCTCCCCAGCCTGTGCTCTTTTCCCTGTAGAACAGAGGCCTTACTCTCTAGGGTATCTCAGAATCACCTGGGGGGGCTGGTAAAACCGCACCTTCCCAGACACCACCCTCTATCCACGCATTCAGTAGCTCCAAGGTGAGACCCAGGAATCTGCCTGCTTATCCAGCCCCCCAGATGACATGGAAACACCGGCCTCAGGATGCCAAGAACTACAAAGGGCAAGCCAAGAAAAGGTCAAAGGTCACCCCAGACAGACCGTGACCCCTAAATGGCTATCCTGGAATCTCCTGTCAATTTCTTCTCTCTGCTCTGGTTTCTCAGCCTCAGGACTTCATCTCTGTCTGGTTTCCCAGGATCTCATCTCCATGCCCCGGTTTTCCTCTGGACCCTACGCCTTTCTCCTGAGTCAGTAGCTACTCTGTGTGAGGCCCTTCCTGGAGAAAGACACTGTGCCTGGGCTTGAAGAATAAGCAGGTCCATGAGGAAAGAAAAGCATTCAGATCCAGGAAAAGAGGAAGCAAAAGGATCAGTCATGAGGTTGACAGCCATGCCTTTCACTCTAAGAAGCTGGAGCTGAGAGCATTTACAGGAAGTGTAATAAGACAAAAACCGAAGAGAGGCTTTGTCCTTCCTTCTCTCCTGGACCAGCAAGAGACAGAGCCTACTTCCCTTATTTTGAACAGAGATGAATTTTCTCCCCATAATGCTTTAGAGAGAAAGAGAAGTAGCCAGGGTGAGAGGTAGGCACAGAATGCATAGACACAGGTGGGTTTGCAGGGAGCATACATTTTACTCTAAGATCCTCTGATCCAACTGAAAATAGGTGTTTCCAGAGACAACTGTGCCTTTCTTCCACCAGCCACCTTACTTCTTTCTCACACTTCATGTGCCCCCTCTCACATTCATGGACAGCAGCCTGAGGGCCAATTCTGGATTCAGAATGACATCACCTGGAAGGATATTGGATTATGGTAGGTCCCCTTTCTATTGCTCAGAAGATCTTAAGGCTGCAGCAGTGCACAGGCCTTGCTTCTGGGATGAAGGCACAGACTCTTGACTGGCTGCCTCACCTGGTTCCTAGTTCAGGCTTTCACTGGTCTAAGACTTAATGAAACCCCTATCTTTACCTACAGTGGAAGACAAGTGGGAAAATGTAGTCGAAATGGGCAAAGATTTGGGGATAAATTAATTCAGTCTGGAATCCTGGGGGAGCTGCACGCCAGGCCCTGCTCTAGGTGCTGGGGATTCCCAATGTGGCTTAGTTTTCCAAGGCAGACAGGAATTCCACCATGTCTCCCTTGCTTTAGAATTCACTGTTTTTTAGAGATTTAAAACCCATTAGGGATTGGCTTGAGAAGTTAATAACCTGTTACCATTCTAGAGAATTATATTTGATGTTGTTTATAGCTATTTGGCTTATGAAAATAAATACATTAAGATTGGGAGCCAATTCTTATTCATACCACTTATTGAAGGCAGATCATCCAATAATAAATAAATGTCATTAATCTTAAACCCACACGGGGAGAATTTCATTTTTTAAAATTAATTGTACTTGTGGGATTGTTTTTAAACTAGAACCTTAAAAAAAAGTACAATAATACATTAAACTTAGTATCTCTGGTACAGAATTCGATTTGTATGGGAAAAACAAATTAACTGTGAAAT
Source organism: Cacajao melanocephalus (assembly GCA_963573385.1). Lineage (NCBI taxonomy): Eukaryota > Metazoa > Chordata > Mammalia > Primates > Pitheciidae > Cacajao > Cacajao melanocephalus. Next base: position 213,424 of record CAUYLG010017131.1, read on the forward strand.
GTAACCAGGAAAAGCAATGTTGATTACAAGGAGCACATCATTAGGGCAGTCTCAGATATGCAATGGATTCCTCTTTGCCCCTACCAAGCCTGAACACTAGTGAATACGTATTCAATTTGGCTTTAATTATCATGTTAGTGTTGGTCATAATTTCCATAAATGACTTTTAAGCCACAGGAATAGATACTAGAGTCAGAAAACTTGTTCTTTCTAAGCATTTGAACATTTTATTTTTTCAAATACCAGGGCCCTCTGTGCAGGAGGAAAAAGTCACACAAAGATAGTCATTTCTCAATGCAATAGTTCCAGTCTTTTTCTGAACCATGTTATTTGCTTCATTTCATTGGCTACAGCTTATTTATTCACCATTAATTAGACATACTTCTTAAAATGTGAGTGTGCTAGGAACTTAGAAATTTGTAAGTCTTTTTCCTTGTATTGCAGTTTTGCAGGGGAGATATACCTACATGAAAACTATGTTTTAAATAGTTAAACTGTCTCAAGAAATGTAGCAATCATGTATATTAAGGTTGTTGATGACGTAAGGTCATAGGAACATACAGAAGAGGGAGAATGAACCCTTCCAGGGATGAGGGTATGGAAAGGGGATATTTGTGTCAGGTTTTGACAGATAAATAGGAGTTCACCAAGGAAAGAAGGGAGAAATAGCTTGAGTTAGAAAAGTACAAGAGGCATTCGAAAGACAGAGTAAAGCTCAGGAGGCTGGAGAAATAGTTAGCAGGACCATGGTGCTGCAGAGGCAAAATGCTCATCCGTTCATTCCCATATCTGACTTCCACTCCCTGAGGTCATCTCTCACCTCAAGCAGAGCAGAAGCCCCAGCACCAGTTTCTCTGCTTCCACCCTTGCTCTTCTGTCATCTGTCTTCTGCATTGCAGCCAATGGGATCTTCCTGAAACTGCAATATTATGTCATCCCCCTTGGCCCCTGGGTTAAAGTCCAGACCCGTGTGATCCACAGAGAAGCTTTCTGAACCGGCATCTGCGGGCATCTGCTGACCTCTCAGACCTCACATCTTGTCAGTCGCCCTCTGTCTCATTCCCTCCTCTGAGCCTTTGCACATGCTCTTCCTACTTTCTGGCAAAATCGCTGTTTCCTAAAATATGCTTCTTCCTTTTCCCCATTCCACTCTCCTCCCAGTTATTCTCTGAGTTCTTTATTTTCCTGTTTCATAGCCCATTATAGTCTGTAATTATTTCTTTCATTTGACATCCATGTGTTATTTTGTCTGTCTTCCTGATTAGAATGCAAACTCCATGTAAGGAGGGATGGTGTTGGTCTTGCTCACAGCTGTATACCCAGCACCTGGCACTGTGACAAGCACCTCCTACATTCTGAAAAATTACTTTTTGAGAAAATGGATGAGAGCACCAGATTCCAGAGGGCCTTGAGTGCCAGGCAATAAGCTTTAGGTCTCAGTCTGTGAACAATAGGAAGCCAAGAGAGGTATTTAACCAGGCCTACAAAGACTACAGTGCGGGTCTGCCTGACACAGAAAATTAAGTCTAAAATATTTTCAGTAATTTCACGCATACTATGACTTCACTGGCATCCCTCCGTGGTGATGTGGCGATGAGAGCAAAAAGCGATTTTCATTTCTCGAGTAAAACATAAAATCTATTCCTGCAGGGCCTCATGCATTCAGAATGAAAACTGAACCTACTGGCCCTGGTCAGACAGGCGACAGAGCTGGTTAGCAGGAGGGGTGGCGGGTCACTGACAGCAGAGGGGCCTCTGGTTTGCAATTTGAAGGGGACATAAAATGCTGGCTGGCTTACAGAGAACACCGGGCTGAGTTACAGAAAACTGTAAAATCTCCCTGTTGCAATATAAATATGGGATGAAAGTTGATTAACCAATTTTATGTTGTTATCTGAGCCTTCAATCCATTTGCACTTGAATTAAAAGGACAGAAATTGAATTTTGGCTGGACAGGCGTTTCCAACAGGCAATGTCAGTAAAAGAAAAGAGGCTTAAATCTCTTTCGTCTGAAATCTTTATCTGGCGGAGGACTTTCTACCATGTCGCTCTACTGGATTTCTGTGGAATGAGTGCCAGGGTTTAACACGAGGGCCCAGAATGTACAGGCTGCAGTGAGGAAGGGCATTGCCTGCATTTTCTTCCAGGGCCAGGGCATTCCTGCTGCCATGGGTGCTTTGTTTCTTGCTGGGAAATGCTGAGTGTATGATAAAGTATATTGTTTGCTGAGAATGAAGGCAAGGAAAACCTGGCCGCCTCCCACCCCCGCAAGCGGAAAACTGCTTGGGGCATTCTAAAGTAGCAAGACAGTTTATGTATATCATACACAGGTTAAAACAATTCTTTCAAGCCTGCAGTATGCGACCCTACCCCGTGGCTCCCTTGTGGAGAGTACTTTCTAGTTTGTGATCAGTGGTGAGCAGGCTCCAGCTGCCTACCTAGTTTATTTTTGTTCTATGAGAAAACACTGAACACCTGTTAATGATTACCTGTTCAGAGAGAATAAATACGTGGATTAGAGTCTGCTTGAGGCCCTCAGTCTGGAATGCTGTCAGCCCCCTCAGCTCTCAGCTTGGAAGGCTGTTGGCCCCCGAATAGTCCCACTTTGCTGTTCTATCTGGGTGTCTACTTCTTAATGCCTTCAGCGCCGCCTGGGCGGGAGTCTCTACGGCTGAGCTGGTCTCGTAGTTTCTTAACTAGATTATCACAGTCTCTTCACTGGATTCTGCCCCTGGTGCAGCTCTGCCCAAGTCCCATGACCTCTAGCAAACAGCTGCAGGAATGCCCTTCCATTGCTAATCTGCCCCCAAACTTCTGACTGATTCCTCATTAAGCACACAGCATAATTTGATGCTGATCACCAAGGCCTTCGGCAATCTGCCTACGCACGACACTTTTCTAAACTGCCTCCTTTCTATTTTGACATGCCCAACTCTATTCTATTTTTCAGGCTTGTCAGTCTGTTGACTCAGCCCAGAAACCATCAGGTGCTTCCACATCACCTCGCCTTGTTCCTGCTGGGGAAACACCAGCTTTCCATGCTTCCATTCCCACCCTGTCACTTCTGGCTCAAAGTCTGCATATCCTTTGAAGCCCAGTCCAGAGACAGGAACAGTCAATTTCCTAGGAACCAACTCAGAAACCACAGAAGTCTCCAGCTTTCTTGGTGGCAAGACTCAGAGGGACAGGTGCCAGGTCAGAAAGGGCCACATGTGCCAGGTGAAATAAAGAAATTTTACCCAGGGAGAGGTGTGCCCATCCATGGCCACAGTTCTAGATGACACCAATGCCCACTCAAGCTTGGGTCCTATGGCCTTGAGTATCATGCCACAGAGGGGTCCTAGGAGGGCCTCTTCTACCTACATATTCACAAAGACCTGAGACCTGCTGGGACTGAGAATCTATACTGGGTTTCCACTCAGAGTTCTGCTTAGGTAGCTTAGAGGGAATCTCCATCTCTGCTTACCACACTATTTCCATATCTCTAGCCCAAATGATGGCTTAAATACCCCAGAAAAGCCTGTAAACAGCAGAGAAACTACTCTTGGCTCATATATATCCAGTCTATTCTATAACTCCTGACCAGTTAGCCTAGCTTCATAACCCATAACCAACAGCTAGTAAGAAGTGCTGATGATGCCTTTACCTCATTGACAGCTGAGATCCTAAGCTTTCATTTCAAGTCCCCTTTGTGGTCCACTTCTGCAATGGCTCTGCCCATCCTGTTTGGTTCTCCAGTTTTGTCTCTCATCTGTGGCCTGACCTCTATCCTTCAGCCCCCAATCTTGATTTGAATCTCTGGTTCTAACCTCTGGCTTTGGCTTTGACATCTAAGACTAACTAGAATAATCCTCTGTGCCCTCCCTGTCTGGATGCTGTCTTCTCATCAGGGATAGCCCTAGGCTCTGGGTTCACCTCAGCCCTGGGAGGAGACTCGCCCCATGTCAGTGTGTGACTCCCTGTTGCTCCTGGGATCAACATAAAACCCATTAGTTTTGCCTTCAAGTCTCTTCATACCCTGGCCTTCCTTGCCCCTGAGCCTTGCAGTGCACCTTATGCCCAGCCCTTGTGGATCAGTTGCAGTTCTTGAGGCCACCATGAACTTGACTTCTCTTGGCCCGACAGTGGCGTTCTGTTGTTCTGTAGTGAAGCCTCCATGGGGCTGTAAGAAGTCTTCAGATTCAGATTCCAAAATCAGAAGCGGGTTCAAAGCCCATCTCTGCTAGCATACATGTGAGCTTGGGCACATCATTTAACCCCATGAAGCCTTTATTTACTCATTTGAAAATCAGAATAATACCGCCCACCCCTTTCATGGGAGTGTCATGAGGATACTGGGTGAGCCGTTACCTGGCAAATTTCTACCCAGGTGATGAGATAACCTGAGGGCTCCTTCCCTGTCCCATCACATACTTTGGTCGTGGTCAGGAAAGCTGTTCCAGGTGCCTGAACTGAGGTGTAAGCATGGTGTCCTGGGCTGATTCCCTGAGGGAGTCAGTATATTGGTTAGCATCGAGTGTCAACTTGATTGATTGAGGAATGCAAAGTATTATTCCTGGGTGAGTCTGCGAGGGTGTTGCCAAAAGAGATTAACATTTGAGTCAGTGGACTGGGAGAGGCAGACCTACCCTCAATTTGGGCAGGCTCCATCTAGTCAGCTGCCAACATGGCTGGAATAAAGCAGGTGGAAGAAGTTGGAAAGAGCAGACATGCTCAGTCTTCTAGTCTTTGTCTTTCTCCCATGCTGAATGCTTCCTGCCCTCAAACATCTAACTCCAAGTTCCTCAGCTTCTGGACTTAACACCAGTGGTTTGCCAGGGGCTTTTGGGCCTTTGGCCACAGATTGAAGGCTCCACTCTCAGCTTCCGTACTTTTGAGGTTTGGTGACTCGGACTGATCCACCACTGGCCTCCTTGCTCCTCAACTTGCAGATGGCCTATCATGGGACTTTACCTTGTGATTGTGTCAGTCAGTTCTCCTAAATAAATTCACTTTGATACATACATATATCCTATTAGTTCTGTCCCGCTGGGGAAACTTGACTAATACAGTCAGTAAGTCTAAGGCTCAGAGGGTGGAAGCCCGTCTTTGACATAATTTCATGGGTCCCACTCCTTTGGAGACCACATGGGGCTTCTCTGTGAGTTGTTGATTCAGAGTTGAATTTCAGTGGTCCTGGGGCTCTGACTGCACCCAGTCTTACTATTTGTTGTGGTTTTGGCTTCTGAATTTCTAATAACAGCACTCAGTTATTAAACCATTTAGCAATCCCTGAGCTGAGACAATTTCACAGCACTGTGGAAGGGGACTCAGGAGTATCTGGAGAGCACATGGACTCTTCATATCCTTCCAAGGAGAACGTCTCTTGGGCCTGGAAGCCATACTGGCTACGGTGGACAGGGACTTCCACTGGTAATCAAGAGACCAGTTTATAATTCCATGGCTGCTGCTGATTTTCAAAGTGACCAGTGAGGAAACTCTTCCTCTTCTCATGCCTAAGTTTCCTTAATTGAAAAGTAAGGGCCCTAGATCAAGAGATCTCTAAGCTCCTTTGAAATGCTTACACTGCGTGACTCTTATCAGTGAGTAGCCCAGAGGAGCATTCTTCCTTATCTGCACACCTTGTAGTGATGCTGAAGTGAGACAGCACACAGAGTGAGCCTGACACAGCGAACTCACAGAACAAGGCACTCTGTAACTGCCATGCCACATAAATATCTGTTCATAGAAAAACAGAATGGTGTGGTGGCTCACATCCCAACACTTTGGGAGGCTGAGGCAAGTGAATCACCTGAGGTCAGGAGTTCGAGACCAGCTTGGCTAACATGGCAAAATCCCATCTCTACTAAAAATACAAAAAAAAAAAAAAAAAAAAAATGCCAGGCATGGTGGCAGGTGCCTGTTATCTCAGCTACTTGGGAGGCTGAGGCAGGAGAATTGCTTGAACCCGGGAGGCAGAGGTTGCAGTGAGCTGAGATTGTGCCATTACACTCCAGCCTGAGCAATGAAAGACGAAAGAGAAAGAAAGAAAGAGAGAAGGGGGAGGAGGGAGGGAGGGAGGGAGGGGAAGGGAAGAAAGGGACGGAAGGAAGGGAAAAAAATATTTGAGTATGCTCTTTGGTGCCTCGCCTGTACTGAGTGCTTTGCTTCAATTGCAGCATGAATTCTACTCTGCCTTAGTTTGGATATTTCCCAAACAAGACTCTGAGACAAGCACTGGGGTGCAAATAGTTTATTGGGGGAATGCTAGCAGGAGGCACAGGGAGGGAGTGGGGAAGTGACATAGAGAAGGGAGGAAAACCAAAAAAAAGGTGCATTAATGAGTAGGTGATTTCTGTGGGCACCTGGTCCACAACCCCCACCGGGCTGTCTGAGAACCTGAGGAACACATCTCAAAACTGTACCATTGTATGTTTAGGGTGTGGGGCTGCATATTTATTCACCAGCTTTCACCCTTGCATTGGTGGAGAGTCTCTTCTGGGCATTAACTCTTTGGCACTTTGGAGCACCCCTGGTGTGGGTACATCCTGCCACCCCAGCCAGAGAACACTGTTAGGTGGAGAGCCACAGAAGGCCTTTGAACAGAAGGAAATGCCTGCCAGTGACCTCTAGGGTGGGCTGGAATCAGTGATGTACTGGAGTCAGCTTACACAGGCTCCCAAGGGCTGACTGTCAGCTTTTCAACACTTTTTGCTAGCTGGTTGTTAAACATGGTCATCTTATTGTTCATTGCCCGCCTATGAGTGAGAACATGCAGTGTTTGATTTTATGTTCTTGTGTCAGTTTGCTGAGAATGATGGTTTCCAGGTTCATCCATGTCCCTACGAAGGACATGAATTCATCGTTTTTGATGGCTGCATAATATTCCATGGTGTATATGTGCCACCATGTTCTTCACATGTACCCCAAAACCTAAAATACAATAAAAATTAAAAAAAATTATTAAAAAAAAATAGTCATCATTAAAAATTACATTTTACAAGCTTATAATTAAATAAATTAGATGAAGGACAAAGGTAACAAATGCTCAAATCTCATCTCATTATTTTACTACCCTTTGTCATTCTCTATGGTCTTGAGGTTGTTTTCATCTATCGTATTTATATAGTGAAAAATACAATATGATGCCTGTGTGTATCAGCCATTTGGGGAATATTTACACGATGGAAATGGGTATGTGCCATCAGGGATTTCTTTTCCCTTCAAAAAAATGATGATTAAACATTTTCCAGCACCTCGGGGTGTGTTGCTACTGATAGGATGCTGACAATGTCTGTTGCCTACTCCAGAACTGATGCCCCAATAATGCTGCTGCGTCTGCCACAGTCAGAAAACTGTAGATGTGGAAAGCTGCCTGTGGAGTCAGGGAGTAACCCTACTGATGGAGCCTCTGCAGCCACCTAGGTCCTGGTCCACACCAGCAAAGTTGATGCTGCCCTGCAGCCTGCCTCTCCCCTGGCTTCATTCCAACCCTATGCATGTGATAAGCAGAAAAGAGAAAGTCATATCTGGACCTGCAGCAAGGCAGTCTGAGAAAAATAGATCTGGGCGTGGTCATCTTAGCCCTTCTGTATCCCTAAAGCCCAGCAACAGGCCAGGTATGCAGTGGGCACTCAGTAGGTGCATGTTAAGTGAATCCATGATTCTAGAAAAGAAAATTTTGTTTACTGGCTTGTCACTTTTGGCAAGAAGTAAATTTTCAGTGGGGCTTTGACTCACAAAGAGATACTGGCCTGAGGGCTTTTCCCTTCCCCTTTCCTGTCCCTTCCTCCTCACTCCTCCTTTCTCCTCTTCTCCCCTCCTCTTCCCTCCCTTCCCCTGTCCCTTTTTGTCCCTTCCCTCCTCACTCCCTCCTTTCCCTCTCCCTCTGTCTCAGCTTCCATCATGAGGAAACCAGCTTTTCCTGAGAACATATAGGGGGATCTTTCAAACCTCTTGAATTCTGTGCTTTGCCTCTTTTAATTAAACCCCTCCTTTTAGGCCGTCTCTCAAGACTACAAGTTTATCAGGTCCTGAAGAGCACATCATCAAAGTGCCAATCTGGTGTTAGTGGGAAACGTGCTCCAGGAAATGGCTTTCCCCTTTAGGAGAAGCCAAGCTTCTGTCCTTGGGAACTACCGCATTCTCCTCGCTGGGAGGACATGTGTATTTCCCCTCAGTGCTCTCTAGGGAGCTGCAAGCTGGAAAAGTTCATGTGCCCTTTTCAAAATATGAAATACATGCCTAATTTGCAACATCACTGTGTTCCATTTTCCCTGGTAACACCTTAACAGGGGCTTTTAATAACTGCATTCTGTGTAAAGAGACACTGGCACTGTGCCGTTGACTCTAGGCTGTGTGCTGGGGCCCTGGCTGTGAGCCCTTGGAGAAATGAATCCCTTTACCTCTCTATCCCAGGTTATTCATGTTTAAAATGAAGTTCCTTAAGTGCCCTCAGTTCTTCCCAGAATTCATTTAATGAGTTCTAAGTGTCAAGCCTGCTAGGTCTGGGGAGACGGATGAAGCCTCCACATGAGCCAGCCTGTGTTGGTTGGGGCAGGGCCTAGAGATCCCTGGTTCAGCGAGGCTCCTGCACTAGGGAAGGGACCTCTGAGCTCCTCTTCTCATGCCAAACCTGTCTCCACCCATCCCACGCTGACTGCAAGAATGGGATTTGCTCAGTGGTCAGGGTAGTGGTGCCCAAGAGGTGGTGGTGCGCTCTCCTCTGGGCATCAAAGAGGCACTACCTGCCAGGACCTTCTCTTCCTTTCTAAAATCAGGAAGTAACAAAGGGCAGGCTAGGATTCCCCCATAGACATAGCCCCATCTCTCTCTGTCTCCTAAAAGAGCCTGCAGACATTCCTGAGTTCTTGTGCTGAGATTAGGTTCAGTGTCAAACCCAAACCCATTTGTTTTAAAACCAGTTGTGCAAAAATACATTAAAAAGCACAAACATGCACAAACCAGAAGCCAGGGTAGAGGTTATTGAGTGTAGCTTCAATATTACTGACCTGAAATAGAGTTCCCAGTCTGCCAATTTCCCAAACAAACGGAGGTCTTTCTTTCTTTTTGTTTCTTTTTTGAGACAAAGTCTCATTTTGTTGCCCAGGCTAGAGTGCAGTGGTTCTATCTCAGCTCACTGCAATCTCCGCCTCTCCTGTTCAAGCAATTCCCCTGCCTCAGCCTCCCGAGTAGCTGGGACTACAGGCATACCCTGCCATGCCTGGCTAATTTTTTTTATTTTAATAGAGATGGGATTTCACCATGTTGGCCAGGATGGTCTGGATCTCCTGGCCTCATGATCTGTCTGCCTTGGCCTTCCAAAGTGCATGAGCCACCGTGCCTGGCCTGAATGGAGCTCTTTCAAAGCCCAGGAAGGCAGATAGGATGCACAGGGCAGGATGGGCCCCTTCCAGGGTCTCTCAGTCCAATGCTATCACAGAGGAACCTGAATGTTATATCTGGCAGTGTGGACTGGCTTCACACAGAGGTGAGGTGGCAGAAGATGTGGGACTTCCTGGCCATATTAATGTACAGAATGCCTCTAAGCCACACAGGTACAGAGTTAGAATAGGAGCACTACTTCTAGCCCTTGGAACTGATAGAAAAATACTCTTGACAAAAAATATGGGGAATACTGCTGGTGGGACTTAGTATAAGGTCACATTGATGGAAAGTAACAGAGAATAAGTAACATTTATCGAATGCCTATTATGTGCTTGGAATCATTTTACATGCTGCGGCCACAGTAGTTGTCAAAATCGTTGGAAATCTCTGCCCTCATGGAGCTCAGAGTCGAGGGGATTTAAAAAATCACAGGCTGGGCAGACACTGAAGCTGGCTTTGGGGCCATTTGGAACTAAAGACTTGAATTCTAGCAAGATTTCTGTGATTCCATTTCTTTCTGTGTCTTGGAGTCATTTTCTCCAAGCAACTTCTTCCTGACTCTACCTCTGTCAAAAAGTGGACAAAATCGCCACCATCCACATTCCTGTCCCCAGACTGATGAAGAAGATGATAAAAGGGAGGCTTTAGTTGGTAAGCAGAAAGGCAGCATGTAAATGACAGGCTCACATCCTGTATGGAATCAAGTGGGCAAGAAAGCTTCCGCTCAGGTGGGTGCAGCCCCAAGGAGGCTGAAAGATGACGACTCTTAGGAATGTGGGCATGCAGACGTCGCAGTGAATGCTTCCTTGGGCTGTCATTTGAACCTGAAGAAGAAAGCATGGTTTAAGAAGGATGAATACATTTGGCCAACCTGAACTGAAATCAAGAAGGAAAGGATTGCCTTGTGCACCGTCAGTCAAGTGACTTTGTCCTCTGGGCTTGGCTGCCTGTCCTTGGAGGTACTACAGTCACAGAGCGAGAACTTCCACCTGCGGCATCCACAGTGCATCTCTGTGGGGCCTTGGCAAGATGCTATGCAACACAGCTCCTTTCCAGTATCCTTATTTTCTCTTCAGAATGTGTTGGGTCTTTGGGAACCACCAGTATAATCAAAATCATCATGTGTTGGATCTTTGGGGACTACTGTTATCATCACCATCATCATCATCATCACCACCAGCACCATCATCATCAGTTTGCCTGGTCTTATCTTCATGATCCTGTTTCATTTCTTGCTGCTTCAAACCTTCTTCCCTTCCCTATGCCTGGAACATCCTCTGTTCACTTCTAATCCCAGATCTTTGCTTCAGCTCTGCTCCCTGCACTCCCTGCCTGTATTCCACTCCCTGCCAGGTACTCCCTTTTACTTGCTAAAATATCACACACTCTCAAGGCCATCTCAAGCCCCCTCTTTCAGGAAGCTGTCACCTATCTACTCATGCCCGCCCTTACCTGAGTATTTGGCACAATATTAGAACTTAAACATTCGTCATTTTAGTCTACATTCCAGCAACTCTGTAAGGTTGGAATTATTTCCTCCATTTTATCGATGAGAAAACTGACGTTCGGAGAAGCTAGGCATTGCTCCAGGGGGATGGGGCTGGAGCCTCCACAGCTGTGTCTAGGCTACTCTGCCGAGAGTGCGCTTGCTTTCCCAGGAGCTCATCAGATGTTCAGAGCAGTAGTTCTCAGGGTGCATGCTCATTACCAGGGACTGTTTGGCAGATGTTCTGAGGTGGGGACCAAACATCTGTGTATGGTTTGCCAAGGGTCCTTGGTGACTATGGTTTTATGGCTGGTCCTGTAGCAGTTTGAGAACCATTGGCTTAAGAGCTCCACATAGTGGCATAACTGAAGACGTGGCCCCCTGAGGCTCCTAAGAAGCCAACCCCCTCCCCAGACCTTCCAAATGGGAATGGAAGTCTCCAGGGGTGGGTGGGCCTGGGAATCTCTAGCTACCTAAGTGCCTCAGGGTGTTTTTGTCATCTGGCAAGTTTGGGAAAGCTGACTGAGAGCCAGCCCATCCAATTAGCACTTAATTGTATCCTGCTTTATCTTCTTCCCCAATTAGTTATTCTGCATCAATTAAGCTTCTTGGAGGCCCAGACAACAGCACTTAATTCAGAACTGCCCTGAGAGCAGTCATGGTGCTGGGTGGGTGAATGGCTTTAGGGAAATCTGACTGCATCTGCATTCAGAGGGGAGGCATATCTGGGTGGAAATTCTGCAAGCTCCTTGCAAAGCTAATACCTGGACTTCTGCACCTCCCCAGCTTGATGTCTGCTCTTATCCCTCATCTCTGCAAGGCCAGGTCCTTCCTGTTGCTTAAAGACCAGCTCAAGGCTCTCTTATTCCAAGAACTGACTCCATTACCTCCAGCTAGATATGAGCCCTTGGGTCTGTGGATCCTTCTGATATGAATTTGCCTGGATTTCTGTCTTCCACGGACAGAGGGTTTCAGGAAATCTCCTGGCCTGACACAAGGCTAGTCACACAGTGGTGCTCTTTCCTTCCTACATCCTCTTCTAGAGAGGGCATCTTATCCACCTTGAATATTCCTACCATGGAAAACAGTGGCTTGCACATAGCACAAGGTCAGTTAATATTTTGGATTCCTACATAAGTCTCAGAGATGTTAATAGGAATTACCATATTGTTGCAATGAATGTGAGCAAATATGTGTTGTGCATGTATATTATCCCACTCCTGCCAAGGGACTATGTTACTCTTTTTCAATTATCCTAGCAGCTACTCGAGTGCCTTATGCATGATTGCCTTCTCTAAGTATTTTTTTCTAAATTAATAAAATTATTAACTTCTCAGGGTGAGAACTGTAAAGGGGAAAATGTATGCTTCTCTGTTTAAATAAAAATTAGTGTCTTTATCTTAAAGCGATTCCAGACTTGCCCAGACTCCTTCACTACTCAGAGTCTCTCAGCATTGGCTTCCTTATCATTAAAAATGGAAATGATAATAACAATTTGGTACATCTCTAAAAATCTCTGGAAAAAAATTTGTTGCATTGAACACAGAAAGCAAGCACAGGATAAATTGCAGCTACATGGTGTAGTACAGACAACCTGAGTCATAGACGGAAGGCAGAGCCTATATTTTATTCCTATCCAAAGAAAATTAAAACAAAAGACATATAAAACCCACTGTTGGTGACATTTATGATGGAACAGGCACATTTATTTTGGAGGCCTATTTAGCAATGCTTACCAGGAGTCATAAATACTTTCATATACTTTTAATACCGCATATCAGTTCAAAGAATTGCTACAGGAGAATGATTTTTAGAAACAAGTTAAATATAGGCATCAGCGTAATTTACAAAAGTGAAAACAAAAAGTAGCCTAAATGCACATGAATAGGAGCAAAGTTACATAAATTATAGTGCAGTGATGTAATGGAATCTCTCACAGCGATTAAGAAGGCTAAAGACAAATTCCAGGTAGAAACATTTAGGACTTGAAAATAATAAGTGTAATGGTAAAGCACAATTTTATGTATACTTTGATTAAAATTATTCAAAATGATATATTTACTTATAGGCATGAAGAAAAGAACCAAGACATGAACCTGTATGCTTTGTTATATTAGTGAAATTAAATTTATTTTATACATATTATATATGTGTGTATATATGTATGTATGTACATATGTATGTATAATATATGTACACATTTATGTACATATATATGTATAAACACAGATGTTATACATCTGTATATGTATAGAAATGTATACACTTACACATATGTGTGCATGTACATATATATGTGTATATATATGTATATATACATATATTTTATATATTTTATTTTAAATAGTTTAAATCTTTTATTTATACACACTTACACACATATATATCTATATATGTATAAAAGTAGATGTATATGTATATGTCTGCTTTTACAAATCTTCCTAATAGTCCTGCAAGGCAGCTTTTATTACTTTGAGGAGACAGGTGCAATTTTACTAAATCGCGTATCTGACAAAAGTTATCATAAGCCTTCAAATGAACCTTGGCCCTCTGGCCCCCAAATCTTTGCTTTCTAAAATTATTCACAAATTATTTTCCTATGTGTGTACATTTGATGTTGATTTCTCTTGAGAACTCATTTCCAATTAGACCTTATTTTATATTACAATGAAGACACATAAATAAATATATCAAAATATTTATTATGTATACTACATACATTTTATAATTAAAATGTGCTAGATCATTGCACTTTTGGCTCCAATCAACCATTTCCCAGTATTCACAGTTTTGTGTAGTCCCATTTCACATATGCACTAGACTTGGCTATGTGATGTGATGTGATATGATGTGTTTTGGCCAATGAGTCATTGGCAAGCTTGAAATAAGAACTTCATAAGTACTTGTGAGTTAAGGCTTGTCCAGTTAGAACCTAGTCACTATGCTATCAGGACACCCAAGCTAGCTGCATGGAGATGATGCAGGAGTTTTCTTGGTTGCTTTTCCAGCTGGGGACCTCTGGCTGGTGATGCTCCGACCTGAGCCTCACTTGAGCACACTGTTGCAGAAGGTGGCCTGACCACTCAGCTGACCTGGGCCACATCTGGACTGTGAACCAGCTCAGCCTACAGCTTGGCTGGGCATGCCCTAGCTCACCTGTGTTATAGCTGGTACCTGCATTTAGCAGTTCCTAAGTTCTTGTCCCTCATCCAAGAAGAATGAGGATATGCTGACAATTGAAGGGTGAGGAGGGCAGAGAAGAAGAATTTCACTGGGTGACAGAACAGCTCTCAGCAGAGAGGGGATGTGGGGGTAGTCCTCACCTGAAGTTGGGTGGTTTATCTTCCAGTGTAGCTGAATCTGGGGCTTTTATGGCCTCAGAATAGAGGAGTGTGTGCTGATGGGTTTGTGAGTATGCAAAAAAAGTTAAAACAAAGGCATCACTCAAATGTGGGCATGACAGTATGAAAAACCAATCAGGGAAGGGTAGGTATATGTAAAATAGTTGAAGGGTGGGGATCAATCAGGAAAGTGCATCCAACGGGAAGACAGATTCTCAGTCTGGTTTATGGATTTGACTTGTAGCATGGCTTTCAGGCTTTAAAATGTCTTTGGCTTGGAGATGGGGTTTCACCAGGGACCTGCCCCTATCTACCTAAGCATTTGTCTGCCTTCTGCCACTATTAGAGAGGCCACAAAGAAAAGAATTGATGCTTTTCAGAAAGAGCCCTGATGATGTCCCAGCTCATAATATGAAGAGAGCATTTAGGATTATCCAGCACCTGTGACATCTCCAGAAAATCACAGCTCTGTAAGTAATCTTTGTTGACTCCATGTGAATAAAAGAATCATCTAATAAGCCCAGTCAACCTGTAGAATCATTAAAAATAATAAATCTTTGTAGTTTCAAAACACTAAGTTTTGGGATGGTTTGTTAGCCAGCAAGAGATGACCAATAAACCAGAACTGAAGACTTTAAAACATAAAGACAATTTTAAAGTACTAGGAAAATTTTAAATTACCATTACATTACATAGTAGATGCTTAATAAAAATATCTATGAAGGGGTCAGTTCTGTCACTTGGCATTCAGATTCCCTTTTTGTTCACTACAGACTTCCACTTTAACAAGACAACCAACATCTCTGTTGAACTGGATTCATCTGCAAACGAGGCCAGCCAATCCTGGCTCAGGGAGGCCTTCCAGGAGGGCAAACTGTACAGTTCTATAGCAAAGAGGGCATTGTCCTTTCTGAAATGCCAGATCCTTTATAAGCTGGAGAGTTATAGTCACTGTTTGGTAATTGCCCTGCCTCCTGCTAGTTCTTCCATTCTTGGCTCTTATAATAAAGTTCAGTCTCATGCTCATTTATTACCTTCCTAAATGGAGCCTGCCACAGAGCAGCCATTTGTATTAAGATCTTAGGCAACCATGACTGTTCCCAACCACAGCATCCCCAGTGCCACTGCCTTAGTTCAGACCCGTCTCATTTCTCCCCTGGATAATAACAACAGCCCCTAACAAGTCTTGTGGCATCTTGGCGTATGCTCCTCTATTCCATTCTCTGTAGCAGGCAGTAGGCCATTTCGAAAGTACAAACTAAATCATTTCACTACACTTTTTACAATCCTCCGATAGGCTCGCCATTGCCTCATAGCAAAATTTCTCAGATTGGATTAATGAGTGAGTGTTCCATAGGATGTGGGCTAGGATTGAGAACCATACTTTAACACATTTGAGAAACCATGGGTTAAACATAGTTAACCAGGTGTTTTTATGTATTTCTTACAGGATTTCTCAGAGCCTTTAATATGCTGATGCCAATTGTGAATCTCATCACAAGAGTGATACAAAATCGACATGTACTAAACTTGCTTTCTTGGTAGACTATCTTTGGTTCCACTGAGTTGAGGTTTAGAATTTTTGAAGTATTTCCAAGTCCTCTAGTTTGGTACACAAGTTTCTTTATAATCTGACCCCTGATTATCTCTTCAGCACAAGTCTCTACATTTCTTCCAGGTCCTTGCTTCCTGATGATTTGGTCCCTATATACCTGCTTTCCTTTATCTAAAGTCAACCATCCTGTTCTTTTATAGCCTGGCTAATTCTTATTCATCATTCAAATCTCAGATCAGTCTTTTCTGCTCTGGGAAATCTTATCCTATCGCCACCAGACCTCATCCCATCCCACCCTCCCTTGGGGTGAGTTATACATTCATCCTATGACATCTCATGTTTTTTCCTATTGTATTGACTTTCACACAGCCTTATAGTTCTCTGCTTGTCTCTCCTTGTAGATTGCATGTTACTTTGGGCAGGGCTGGCTGCATGGCACTTTGCGTGCATTCAGTAAGTGTTTCTTGAGTAAATTACTGAGAAATAGAATGCATTTTGTGAGAAAAGCTGTTGACTAAGAATTTTCCTGATAGTAGATACCTTTTCAGGTGCCAATTTATCTGTAATGTAAACTTTTCTCTTTTACTGACCATACCGTACAGTGTTCTCTGTGATACTATCTCCTGGGACCACTTAAATTCACATGAACAAAAGTGGGCTGACCTGACCCATTTTCTGAGGATTTGAACTTTGTAGTTGTTAGAGGTTTATTCAAACTACAGAAATATGAACTGCAGAGCTCTGGTGGCCATTTTGTGTGAGAGAAAATGGGAGCAATGGAAGCAGTTCTGGAGAAAGAGAGGGAGAGAAGTGAAGGGTATTGAGTTACAGATGTTCCTCTATGTCCCAATAAACCCATAATAAATTTACATAGAGTTAAAAGTATTCTAAGTCAAAAATACAGTTAATACACCTAACCTACTGAACATCATAGCTTAGCTTAGCCTACCTTCAATGTGCTCAGGACACTTAGATTAGCTTACATTTGGGCAAAATCATCTCTCTAACACAAAGCCTAAATAAAATGTTGAATAGCTCATGTAATATATTAAATACTGTAATAAAAGTGAAAAACTGTGTGGGTACTTGAAATACGGTTTCTACCAAATGTATTGCTTTTGCAACCATCTTAAGTCAAACCATCCTAAGCTGGGAACTGTCTGTATTTAGAAAAAAGCAAATATGGAGAGATATTCCTAACTCCCTGTGCTCCTAACTTCTCATGGATTTCTCATTTCAGCACTAGCCGAGGTCTGACTATCAGCCTGTCATAGAGTTAGGAGTATGTCATCCCAGTGATTTTTCTTTCTCCTCTTCCAGCCTATTGGAAGGAGGCTCTGTTATGTGTTATCAATAGGGTCTTTACTAAGCAATGTCTAGTTTTTTTTCTTGAAAAACTTGAAATGCGGATGGCCCACTCAACATGCTTCTCTTTGTCACAGCCACATTGTGAATATTAATGGTAGTACTTAAGCAGGTCGATTGTGCACTGAGAATATGAAATATGCATGTCACTTAAAAACAAATGATTGTCTGTACAGTTCTTGGGCTGAATTATTCTCCCTCAGGTTATCACACCTGATGCAGAGGGAAGCTAAGGCAATGCATCTGTGCCAGACTTTATAGATCCCAAGGTCAGGATGAAAATGTGCAGATTCAGGAAGGTGCTTTCTCACTAATGATCTGTTACCATTAACTTGATGCACGGGCGGATTTATATAGAGAAAAATGTTAATAAAAGGTTCTTTGAGCTACATTTCTGCTTTGCTGAGTTGTCATTCCATTAAGCAAATTTTAGGCATTGTAATTGCTATAAGATTCTACATATTTGCAAATGAATTTGTGAGTTTATTTGGGAAATGAATGGGTTTTAACTCGGCTTGTTGGACTAATTTTATTTAGCTGTTTTTAGGAGACGTCCTGGCGAGGGGTTTCTAAGAGCTAACAGGTGTGTGGAAGCAGTTTACTGTTGACAAGGTCACCGACAGACAAGCCTGGCTTTAAATCTTGGTTCTGTCCTTTAGTAATGATGTGGCTATGGTCCAATCACTTTTCTGAGTCTTAATTTCCTCATCTGTTAAGTGGGCATAATGATAATGTTGAGTTCATAGGGTTGTTTAGGGATCAAATTGGATCATGTGTATTTAGAAAGCTGGCATTCAGTAATTTGTAGTAACGATTTCATTTTAAACTGTCTTTTGATTGTTGCTATTAAAGAAAAAAAGAAATTTGTCATTCACACACGTATGTACAAATTTAAATGTATGGCTACAAAGGTGGGGTTGGGGCTAGACGTAGTTGAGGGGGAGGGTGGGTGGTGCAGTTGCCCACTACCATATCTGCTGCAGGCAGCATCCTGGATGGACAGCGGTGTGGGCATACACATGGCACTCAAAGCAAAGCCCTCACCTTCATGATTGCAAAGTTTATGTGTGGAATGTGCAAGACCCAGGCAATGACTCTCCATATGGATACCACAGTCGTTGATTGGCTGGTTGACCTGATGTTTGAAACATTTACATTTTTCAGGAGTGCTGTAGGATTCTAATCTCTCCCTGAAAGTATATGATATGCTGCCATTTTTGAAGGCAGTATGCATGATGGGAGCTACATGGAATTCGGAGTAAAACCTTCTGCCACTAGTCATTTTGATTGCTTCTATTTATTTTCCTTTGGGCTCATCTTTGCACTGTCTGGATCCGGCTTCTACATGTGTAAGATGGAAATAATAATGTCACTATGTGGCATCAATGTCTGTCCATTCAACAAATGAAGTGCTGAGGGCTGGGGACCCAGCAGTGAACACAAAGGACAAACATTTAGTCCTTGTAGAGTTTACATTTTATTGGATGAGGAGGTGACTAGTAAAAATATCGGAAGAGTAAAATACAGAGATTGTTAGGTAGTGATTGTGGTTGTTGATACTGAGTGTCAACTTGATTGGATTGAAGGATACAAAGTATTGATCCTGGGCATGTCTGCGAGGGTGTTGCCAAAAGAGATTAACATTTGAGTCAGTGGGCTGGGGAAGGCAGATCTACCCTTAATCTGGTGGGCACAATCTAATCAACTGCCAGTGAATATAAAGCAGGCAGAAAAATGTGAAAAGGAGAGATCCTGGCCTAGCCTCTCAGCCTTTATCTTTCTCCTATGCTGGATCCTTCCTGCCCTCAAACATCGGATGCCAGGTTCTTCAGTTTTGGGACTCTGACTGACTCTCCTTGCTCCTAAGCTTGCAGACAGACTATTGAGGGACCTTGTGACTGTATTAAGTGAATACTTACTAAAGTTAAGTTAATTTTAGTTAATTCAAGTTAAGATTGTGTAAGTTAATACTTAATAATACATATATGTATATATAACACACATATATGTATATATATATTAATATACATGTATATGTATACATATACATATATACATATATGTATATATAACATATATGTATATATATTACTAATATATACTAATGACATATAATATATATGTATATATATTAATATGTATATATAAATATGTATATATATAATAATATATACATATATAAAGTAATAATATGTATATATTAAAGTAATAAAATGTATATATATTAAGTAAATAAAGTTAATAATAAATATACACATATATACACACATATATGGGGAGTTTATTAAGTATTAACTTAAACAATCTTAACTTGAATTAACTAAAATTAACTTTATTAAATATTAACTTAATACTTAATGCATATATACATTATACATATATACATAAATATGTATATATATGTTTGTGTGTATATACACATATATATGTATACACACATATGTACATATATATATACATGTGTGTGTGCATATATATATATATATTTTTTTTTATTAGTTCTGTCTCTCTAGAGAACCCTGACTAATACAGTGTTACCTGATTGCCAAGGAGTAAAATAAAAAAGGAGATTTCAAGTTCAGTACAAGGTGGGGGTCACCTGTTTAAAGTAGAGTGACCAGGAAGGACCAATCAAGACGGTGGCATTGGAATGAAGATCTGGAGAAAATCATGAAGCAACTCATGGTGATACTGGGGTAGGAGGACGGAGCATGCAGGTAGGGGAAGAGCAAGCGAAAGGACTCAAGGTGCCAGTGGGCCTGGGGAGTCTGAGAAACCAGGATGGGACCACAGGGGCTGGAGGGGAGAAACTGATGGGGAGAGAGGCAGGATATGAAAAGAGAAGGGTGGGCAGGGGCAGATGTGAGAGGTGCTCTGGGCCATGGAGGGGATTTTGGCTTTTACCTTGAACGTAATGGGGAGTCCGTGGAGAATTATGAGCATAGCACCCAAACAATCTAACTTAGGCTGAACAGCATCAACTAGACCTATGCTACCCCATGAGAGAGTTATGGCTCCCTGGGAATGTGGCTAGTGAGACTGAGAGGCCAAATTTGCCACTTCATTTAATTTGAATTAACTTACATTTAAAAATTATTACTTGATTCATTATAATTAGTAATAATTATTACTATTACTAGAAAACTTCTATGTTTGGAACAACTTGGATATGTGGATCTGCCTTTTCAACTATAAATGTATGAGATCGTAATAACGATGAAGTATTTACAATAAGAATTTGTCATCCAAATCAAGATGTTGTAATTCTAAAACATTCTCCAGATTTCGAAAATTTAGAATGAAAAACTTAAGGTTAGAAAAAACTCAATTATATTTTTATATTTATCACATGTTGAAATAATATTTTGAATATATTGAGTTCAATAAAATATAGTAACATTAATTGTACCTGCTTCTTTTTACCCTTTTAAAAGTGTAACTAGTAGAAAATTCAACATAATAGACATGGGCCACATTCTACTCACATTGGAGGGTAGTGATATAGATAAAGTCTTGGCTGTGTGTGGTGAATCACACCTGTAATCCTAGCACTTTAAGAGGACAAGGTGGGAGGATTGCTTTAGCCCAGGGGTTTAAGAGCAGCCTGGGCAACACAGAGAGACCCCATTTCTACAAAAAATAAAAACAATTAAAAAGTCAGAGAGGCATGATGGCATGCATCTGTGCTCCCAGCTACTGAGGAGGCTGAGGCGGGAGGATTGCTTGAGCCCGGGAGGTATAGGCTGCAGTGAGCCATGATCGTGCCGCTGAACTCCATCCTGAGCAATAGCGTGAGATCATGCCTCTAAAAAATAAAAATAAAAAATAAATAGAAAAGGCCTTTCACCAAGCTTGGCACATATTAATGAACTAATTTGTTCATTCATCATAAATATACTGGATGCTGTCTATGGATGTGCACTGTGTTTACAGAGAAAAAACAGGCATGCCCTGACCACATAAGATTCCAGAGGGAGACGCAAACAAAACAAGTACACAGAAAAGATAACGCAAAAGCATGGTACCCATTGTGGGAGAGAAAAATAAGGGTCTGAGGAAGAACATATAGGAGAGGAGATGTCAGGCAGGTGGGGCTTCCTCGAGAAAGGCTCTCTGAGGAGGTGAGGAGTTGCTATTGCCAGGGAGATTGTTATCAACACTGACACATGGAAGTGCTTTTTAAACCCTCGAGTGCTATAAAAGTGAGTTGTGATTAATATCCATGTTCTCATGGGCGAGACACTTGGGTAGGATTCGGTCCCTTGGAGATCAGAGACTTAGTCTCAGTTATTTCCCATTGGGTCTCTGCTCTATGTCAGGCATGTTGGAGGCCTTGGTGAGAATCTGAGGTGTTGTGGGCCCCTGGGGAGATGGAAGCACTAAACAGGACCGTTTTCAGTGTATTTAGTTGGAAAGGAAAAATTCAGTGATGTGGATAAGAGATGAATCTGTTGGCAGGGCTGAATAAGTGATCCATGTGGGACAGCAGTGGCTGAAGACCAAGTGAGTGAGGAAGATGCCTTAGAGGAAGAAACTGGAGTGCTTAGAGGCCAAGGACTTGTGAGCTTTGGGTAGGTGGCAGTGGCAGGAGGGTGCTCCTGGGAGGAGGCACAGGACAAGCAAAGGTTCAGAGGTGGGACCTGGTGGCCAAGATTAATGATGCTCCCCAGAAGGAGGGAGGACAGTCATTATTCCACTCCATCCTTTGCATCCTCAGCAGTGGAGCTGAGCTCCCGAGTTCTGAGAAGTCACTGCATAAATGGGCTCAGAAAGAAATAAAATCTAAAGATAGATCAGGTGTTCCCAATAAAAATTTACTACCTGAATTGAGATATTCTGTAATTGTAAAAGCACTCTGGGTTTTGAAAACTTAGAGTGAAAAAAAGGAGAGAAAAAATCTCAATTACATTTTTGATATTCATTTTGTCTTGAAATCATAATATTTTTGATACATTGGGTTAACTGGGATATGTTAACATTAATTGCAATTAATTGCACTCATTCTTTTTTTACTCAAAAAAAAAACTTAACTACTAGAACATTTCTTTTTTTTTTTTTTTTTAATTTTTGAGACAGAGTCTCACTCTTTCACCCAGGCTGGAGTGCAGTGGCATGATCTCGGCTCACTGCAAGATCCACCTCCTGGGTTCAGGCAATTCTACTGTCTTAGTCTCCCGAGTAGCTGTGACTTTAGGCACACACCACCGTGCCTGGCTAAGTTTTAGTGAGACAAGGTTTCACCATGTTGGTCAGGCTGGTGTTGAACTCCTGAGCTCAAGTGATCCATGTGCCTTGGACTCCCAAAGTGCTGGGATTACAGGTGTGAAACAACTACTAGAACATTTAAAATTACAAACATGGCTTACATTCTGTTTCTACTGTAGAGTGCTGCTCAAGGCCCTGCTGTGGCCGCAGTCCAGCCCAGTTCCCTATGTGAAAGTCTGCAGATGGATCTGGAGGTCAAGGCTTCCAGAAACCTCTATAACTCGTTACTATTGGACATAGATGTTGGACTCCTGTTAGGTGCACAGCCTAGGTGTATAATGGGAAGAGCTTAATCCCTTTCCCGGGAAGGGAGAAAATGGTTCCATGTTCAGGTGTGCCCACTTTTCTCTCCACCCAGAGCCGTACTTCGGTATCACCATGTCACTCTGGTGAAGTAGAACCTCCTGTCGTAATTTTGTGTGTCACATGTATGGAAAGTCAGGTCTCTGGCCTCAAGTCACATGGGGTAGTCAGGATTTAAACCTAGATCATGGGCAAGTACTCGTTCCTTATGCAATGTTGAACCCTTGGTAATAACACTGTAAGAGACCTAGTTCACCAGTATAGCACTCCCTCCCTGTTTCCTGGATGAGAGACAGAGGCTTGCTGAAGGTCCTGTGGTCAACCCTCTTTATTACCAGCAGTTTCCTTTTAAATGGAATTTCATGGAGAGAAAGATAGTCTGAGTCCTCTGGGGCCAGGGGAGAATGGGCTACTCTTCTCTCTGTCCATTAGTGAAACAATAAAACCAAGATTTATTGAGCACTGACCTCGAACCAGGAAAAGGGCCACTGGTGGGATCGTGGTCAAGTTGGGAGTGAGCTTCTCATTCTCAGATCCATCACTTGCCCCCATTGCTCTCTCTCCCAATCAGCAGTGAGTTCTCGGAGGCAAGAGCTGCACATCTGGCTTTCCTCCTGCCAGGGAGCCCGGCAGGTGCAAGTAAGAGTGAAGGCTGGCAGGGACTGTGTTGGCTCTGGGTGTCACACACGGGCACTGGCCACTGCTGATCCTGCCCAGCATGCAGGGCTGGGAGCCGGGTGGGAGGAGATGAGGTCCGCCCTAGTGACAGGGCCCCCATGCTGTTTATAACCACACCTCCTCCACCTGGCCCTGCTCCACACCTGGCCTCCTTACAAGGGAGCAAATGGTGCTAAACAAACTCTTCATGTTGATGCTCGGAGCCAGGGTGTTTAGGCAGAAATGTGAGATGGGACAGAGGCTCAGCACGTTGTAGGGCCTGAGAACTCAGAGAGCCCCAGGGAGGGATTTGCTTCCTTCACACCTGCAAAGGTCGCCTAGGGGGCTAGTCCTGGGAGTTATAGGAAGCTGTATCTGGGGTTTGTTGGGGAGTTCTGGATACCCCAGCTCCATAGCCACATTCTAGGGAATGGAAGATCTTCAGGGTGAGTACAGCTAGGGAGCAGGATGGACTGCCCCTGCTTCCCAATAAAACCTGTGGTCACAGCTCTCTGTTGATTGACAGCATTTCACATCCCCTCCCCAAAAGTTACATTCTCTCTTTCTCTTTTTTTTTTTTTGAGAGAGAGAGAGGGGGTCTGTGCAGTGGTGTGATTGTAGCTCATTTCAGCCTCAAACTCCTGGTCTCAAGCAATCCTCCTACCTCAGCCTCCTGAATGGCCAGGAGCACAGGCATGTAGAACCAAGTCCAGCTAATTTTGTTTTTGTTTTTTTGTAGAGATGAGGTCTCACTTTGTTGCCCACCTGGTCTTGAACTCCTGGGCTCAAGCAATCGTGCCTCCTCCACTTCCTAAAGTGCTTGGTTTACAGATGCAAGCCACCATGCCTGGCAAAGTTACATTCTTTATTTGAAAAGTGACACCTTGAAATGTTGGCGACAATTAATGTCTTTGGGTGCTGAGTCTGTAGATGATTTTTCTATTTCTAATTTCCTTTTCTTTACACTGAACATTTTCTTCAAGAAGCCTACATTACTTTAGAACAATAATATTTGAACAAAAAGGTTTTTTTTATTTTTCTGCCCAGATGCAATATATGACTTCCCTGGAGGGGATGGCCATTTCTGATTCTGTCTTAGACCCACGCCTCAAACACTTCATCCTCCTTTTTTGCTCTATCCTTATTTCTTCTTTCTCAATAGAAAAAAAATGCTATTATCGTGAACCCAGGGTCTTTACATAATTTACTTCATTTAGTTATCAAAAATAAAGCAAGATATAAGATGACAATAAAAGGGAGGACGAAAGCCTTTGATTCATGGTCTTTGGACCAGCAGTACCAAGGCCCTTGCCCAATTTCTGTTCTACAGCCCTATCTTCTTCCTCCCATGCCACATCCCATCCCCACCACTCCTCGGCTCCCACCATGACCCCAGAGCCTCCGTCAGACATTTCCGTAACTGCTATCTGTCCGCACGGCTCACAGACTGTGCTAGTCAGGGCTCTCATCCATGTGGCTCCTGAGCTGAGAAGTCCAATCCCTGGGGTCAGCCTTTTCTCCCCTCTCTTTGTCCAGTAACATTAGGAGCAACCAGCCAATCTCGAGATGTTGATTAGTTTTCCAAAAATGTTATAGTGTCCTATACGTAGTCACCCAGCTCCTTGACTTTCAAATGGTTCTGGTGATATTTTGTGTATCTCTAGTGCCATGTCATGCCGTGGACTATCAGTCCTCTCTTTACTACCGGAAATTGAGCCATTAGCATCGTTAATCAGATTGAAGAACCAATTCCAGAAACCCAAGAACCAATTCAGAAAACTCACATGCTTAACTTCTGTTCCTCTAGAACCACTCTTGGTACCAATATCTGTACTAGTCAGGGTTCTGCAAGCCCGAGACCTGAGAGCCAGTGGCTTAGCTCCAGTCTGAGTGTGAAGGCCTGAGAACAGGGAGAGCCAATGGTGTAGGTTCTAGTCTGAGAGCAGAAGACAAGTGCCCAGTTCAAGCAGTCAGGCAGGCGAAGTTCCCCATTACTCAGCCTTTTGGTTGTATTCACATCTTCAGTAGATTGAATGGGGCCCACCCACATTAAGAGGGCAACCTGCTTTACTCAGTGGACCCATGCACATGTTAATCTCATCCAGAAACACTCCCACCACACACAGCTCAGAAGAATGTTTAGCCAAATGCCTGTCACTCCATGGCCCAGACAAAATAAAGCAGCCATCTCTATTAGTCTGTTCTCATGCCACTAATTAAGACATACCTGAGACTGGGTAATTTATAAAGAAAAGAGGTTTAATAGACTCACAGTTCCACAGGGCTGGTGAGGCCTCGCGTTCATGGCAGAAGGCAAAGGAAAAGCAAAGGCACATCTTACATGGTGGCAGTTAAGGGAGTTTTGCAGAGGAACTCCCATTTATAAAACCATCAGATCTTGTGAGACTTATTCCCTACTACAAAAATAATATGGGGGAAACTGCCCCATGATTCAATCTCTACCTGCCCTGCCCTTGACATATGGGGATTATTGCAATTCAAGGTGAGATTTGGGTGGGGACACAGCCAATATATCACTACTCCCATACCTAAGACTGGGTAATTTATAAAGTGATAAAGATGGTGATAAACATATCACCATCACACATACCTGACATAACAGAGAAGGGTGCTGAGCCCTCCAGAGTTCTTAATTGTAAACAATAGACACCATTCCCTGATTATTTAATCAGGGAGGATGTTTTTGAAAAGATATTGGGCATGTTGAGGGCTTGGGAAGTAAAAGCAAAACTTACATAATCAAAGTTAAAAGACATTCCACAGTGTCTTAAATGCAACAGACAAAAGGCTTATATCCAGTATATATTTAAAATTTCTACCGATCAATAAGAAAAAAAGCTACAGAGTGAGCCCCTGTCTCAAAAAATGAACCCCCACATTGAGATGGATTAACACAACACGAGTTTTATTTCTTGTCTTGTGAAGTCTACTGTGAAATCTGCTTTTCAGGACAATGAATCTTTCTCAGAAACTTAGAGATAGCGATTGCTTCCATGGGGCAGCAAGGAATGATTAAGCTGGAGGTTCTTACACTGGCAGTTAGATGCTTTGCTTCTACCTGCAACCTATTAGCCAAAACTAGTCCCAGAACCTTTGATTAACTGTGCAATGGACTTGGAGCAGTGTAATCCTCACCTGTACCCCAGAGGAGAGAACTGGGTATGGGAGAGCACAAGGAATCTGCACCATGGTAGGCAAAGGACATATGCGGGCAGTTCATGAAAAAAAAATTCTAGGATGGTTGATATGGTTTGGCTCTGTGTCCCCACTCAAATCTTATGCTGAATTGTAATTCCCAATATTGGAGGTGGGACCTGGTGGAAGGTGATTGGATCATGAGATGGTTTCTAATGGTTTAGCACCATCCCCTTAATGCTGTCTTGTGAAAGAGTTCTCATGAGATCTGGTTGTTTGAAAGTGGGTAGCACCTCCCTCTTCACTTTCTCTCTCTCCTGCTACCATGTGAAGATATGCTGGCTTTCCCTTTGCCTTCCACCACAATTATAAGTTTCCTGAGGCCTCCCCAGCCATGCTTCCTATACAGGCTGTGGAACTGTGAGTCAGTTAAAACCTTTTTTCTTTATTAATTACCCAGTTTTTGGTATGGGAGCAGTGCAAGAAGAGACTAATAAACACACGATAAGATACTCAACAGATATTGCACACACATCAAATTGACAAAATAAAAACAATTATTGATGTTAATATCAAACATTGAGAAGGATGAGGACCTGCAATGGAAAATATCTTGCACTGTTAAAGCATAAATTGGTACAATCACATTTGAGAGCAATTTGGCCAAATTGAGAGGTTATACCTCTACCTTGCAATTCCACTTCTAGGTATATGCACCATTTGAACAAGAATGGACATCACAGCACTGTTTATAGCAGCAAAAACTGGTGACTACCTAAACAACAGTCATCAAAAGGCAGAAGGATAAGTAATTTATGGTCTACACACATGGTGGAAGCCTGGTATATAAGTAACATCATGGACAAGTTGTAACAAATACCGTTTCACAACAACAATAAAGCAAGTCACAGCAGGTGTATACAGTATGATATGATTTATATGATAATTAAAATGTAGAAAATAGTGCTATAAATTGTTCTTATGTTTATATCCTATTCCCCTTATTGCCTTCAGGTGTATAAATACTGCTCTTTACTTTCAATCCTTGAGTTTTAAATTTCAATGATTATATTTTTTATTCCTAGAATTCCTATTTAGGTCACTTAAACATCTGGCTGGTCATTTTTTATGGTCTTTGGTTATTTTCCAAGGTATTTTCAACTTCCCCTTTTCTCCTCCTTTAAATATTAGATAAGTATGCATGTATGAATATATGTATATATAATATATATTCTGTATGTGATCATCTTAATATCTAAGGACTTTGGGGTAGAGAGGAGTTGTCTATTTCTGCTATTTCTTTCAGTTTCTGCTGACTCTCTTTCATGGTATATTACTTCCTCACATTGCTGTTAGTTTTCATAGCTTTCTTTTGTTTGGCTGATCTTAATTTTAGGACTAAGGGACCTCATTGGAACACATTTCTTTGGAAAGGTTTTGCATTTTCTTCTGCTAGGTACTTAAAGGCAGTGTCACACTAGAAACTCTAATTCCTCAGTCTCAAATTGTATATACCACTTAAGTAGAATACACTCAAACTCTACTCTTGCATTTAGAATAAGGGGGTAGTTATGACTTCTTGGGGAAGATATTTTTGAGGGACAGCGTTTGTGTTTGGTGCCCCTCCCCCTGCGCCTGCAAGTCTAAATGGAGGAAAATACGTTATCACTTTCCTTTGCCAGAACAGGGATAAGGTTCTTGACTTTACTACGCAGAGGCCTCAGTTTCCCATCTGCCCAAGGTTCTGGCTCCCTGTCTTGACCTTTTTCTCCTCTATTCCTCCTCTTCTCTCTTTGTCCTCCCTTTTCTGTTTCTTCTTCTTCCTTCTTTTTCTTTGTGGCAGGTGCCCTCCCCAAGGCAGCCTGGGTTTTAGTCTCCTCACCACTCTTGTTTGCCGCGTTCATTTTGCTCCTAATCCCGGTGGATTTCCCTTGTTCACGAGGCCACCTATTTATTGAAAACCTTTGTTCTAAGTGTTTTGTAATAGATGGGGAGCAGTTTTAGAACATCTGCCTTCCAAATTATCTGGGGCAGAAGTTGCCTGTGTATTATGTGTGTGCGTGTGTATGTATATACATACATTTATAAAATATTATATTTGATATACTAAAAACATGTCTGTGCACAATTAGTATCGTATTCAGGATAGAAATTACTTCCAGAAAGCAGAAAAGAAAAGGGAATTAAGGAGGGATACATAGGGGCTTCAAAATTATCTTTAATATTTTATTTCTTACTACAAATCTTAAGCAAATACAGGAAAACGCTAAGATTTTTATCAACATAGGTCGTATGTTGTAAATCAGGTGTATATTTTATTGTCTCAGTACCTTATGGTATCTTGAAAATATTTTATAAGTGGGAGAAGGAAAGGAGGATGAGGACGGGAGGGAAGGGAGAAAGGGATGGGATGAAGGGACAGGAACAGGGGAGCCTGGGCAGCACCTGCAGTCATGCCCAGAGTGATCCTCCAAAGTCAGCTGATGAGCTTGGGAGGACCTCCTGCCACCACCAAGCCCTGGGCCTAGATACCCCCTTGGCCACCACTGTCCCCAGAAGCTCAATGCTGGCCCCAATACAACTGCCACCCACTACCAGAGTAGAGCCTCCGCAGTTCCCAGGTCTTTGTGGCCTCATCTCCCTACTCCGTTCAGGTTCACCCATTGGCAGAGCCCCAGTTATACCCATCACTCTAGACACTAGAGAAGATGCGGAAGGAGGCACCTTGTATTTTTTTTATCATCTATATTGACAGGCTGTTTCTGCCCAATAGAAGTGGAGAATTTCTCGAGCAGGAGATCCTCAAGCGGAGGATTTCAAAAAACAGCCAGCCAACAATTAAGATCCAAATGCCAATCATGCCTGTAAAGACTGAACCCTTTCTGCAAGATCCTGAGTGTTGGTCAGACTCTGCACTGACCCCTTCGCATACAGCATCTCTTTTATTCTGTTCCTTCTTCCCAGCCCAACCCCTTGCTCCTGGAAGGGTCAGTGTTCTCATTCTGACTGATCAGTGACAAAGAGCTAGACTTGCTCCGTGCCACAAGATATGCCAGAAGCAGTGCAAGGATCGGAATTCAGATCTCCTTTGATCCAAGTTGTTTTTTCTGAAAAATTTCCAGACAAAATCAAAGAGAGCCATGTGCCGTAGATGTGTCCATCTCTTCTATTGGTTCATCACTATCAACAGACATGTCTCTTTCTAGTGCATCCTTCATCATTGCCACGAGGAAAAGGTAAAGAGAAGGTGATCTTTTTCTTTGTTGTGCTGCAGCAAAATCACCTGATAGAATATTTGGTTTTAATAAAGCCAACGAGGTAACAGACAGCCCTGAATATAGTATGGAAGAGGGAGCTACACAGGAGTAGGCATTTTCCCAAAGCCAGCTCTCATGTTGGGGGTGGATTCAGACACTGTGATGGTAAGGAAAAATGTCTTATTTGAGGCTTTGGGGGGCTCGTCAGATCATTCTGAGTAAACATCTGCTGCAACAGCACACAAATGAGATAGGCTAAAGAGCTGCTGTTCATGAGTATAAATATGAAAAAGGGCAGGGCCAGGGGTGCAGATACACCTACACAGAGCATGTGTTTTGATGCCATAGACATGAAGTGTATTCTAAGCACTGAGCCTTCCTCAGACCATCTGGCTGACTGTGTCTGCAAGGCCCAGAAATTGGTCCCATTTTCTCAAAATTAAAATTCAATAACAGGCATCTTTCATTTCAATCTCCTGCCTTTGTGTAGCAGATACAATACTCTGGTGACAAATGCAGGTGAATTGAATTTTGTTTTTCCCATAATAGTTGCATTGAGCAGCAAACTAATGTATTAGTTATCAGAGATGAAAGTAAGCATAATGCCTGATCCTGAACTTGAAATTGCATAACTGCAGCAAAATGCCTTTCGATCGAATTGCACATTTGTTTTCCTTTTCTTTCTTTCCTTCCTTCTTCTTTCTGTTAAATCTTCATTTATCTGTTATGATCATAGCTTATTAAGGGCTGTTTAGAAGCACACAAAAATGAGAGAACTCTCATTTCATGCATGATGACTCTCACCCTCAGGCTCTTAAACACTCATCCTGAAGCCTTTGGTATTTGTCTCCTCCAAACCTAGACTCTAGCACATGTCTTCACCCAGTTCATTGTTTAATGCACATATTCAGAGCCTATGTATCTAATCAGGAAAATGGGGGATTTTGTCTGGTGAGCAGGGCACAATAACAAAAATAGTTACCATTTGAGCACTTACTATGTGCCTGGAATTTTATACATATTATCTCTCATCCTTACCTCATCTCAGGAATTGAGCTATTATCCCGATTTAACTTACTATGAAACAGGGTCTTAAGGAGGATGACAGAGTGGATAGAATGGACAGAGAAAGAGTGATTAACATTAAATCCTGAAATTGGGCCCAAGAACATGGTGGGTGGTATTGTCATTTAGAACTGGGAGACCTGGAAGGTAAGTGGGGTTAAGTGAGTTTAATGTGAGATCAAAGGGTTGGTTTGAAAATCACTGGATTTGAGAGGCCAAGTGGAAGAGTTGCTTATAGAGTTTGTGAATTTAAGGGTGGAGCAGTTCAGAGAGAGATGCGCGCTTGGGCTGGCCTTGGAATCAGCATACTTCAGTAACTCCTTCAATATCAGCTTGCTGGCAAGTAGCTGAGCTGAGATTTTCCATTCTTTACATGCCATCTTTCCAGACCTGGTCACAAAGCCCTGTTCTCCTCTTTATATCCTACTGCTGAGTCCAAAGAGTGCGAGTGATGTTCCATCACCCATGCCTGAACCTTCAGGTTGGAAAATACTCTGGATTCTGTAACTAAGAACTTGCTACATTCATCAATGCAACACATACACTTCTGCATCTCGTTTTGTCCCCAACTAAATGCAGTACAAGATTGAAGTGAGATTCCCATATGAGAAAGTCACTTTTCTTTACCTTAAATCAGAATTATCATAAAAATCACCAGAGCATCACATCACCCAGAGCTCTGATTCTTCTCCCAGTTCCAAAGAGCATTCTTAGAGTCTGAAATTTGGTGCTCAGAAGGCTGTTTAATCTCCTTTCCTTTGATTTCCATCCAAACCAGCTCAATTTGGAAAACATTTATGGAAAATGTTTATATGTCCAGTCTGATGGGGAGAAACAGGAATGTATGATTATTATCATAACCAAGATCAAGGTGCATGATCTATCCAAGATCCTAATTTTGGGGTGATTTTAATGACATGACAATTCAAAGAGGGCTACATGAAATCACTTGTAGATACACATTAAATATACTACCTTCAGGGAAACTGACTACATGAGCCTGTAATTGCCAATAAATGTGGATTTTGGTCATATCTGTGGTTTCCAGTTACCATGGGTGTATTTAGTGGCCTGTAACAGTCAAGGCAACTTACTTGTAGGGGAGAAGCAAGATGTCTAACTGTGAGCCATTGTAGGAGAATAGAATTAAGAGTAGAAGTGAAGTCAAAGCCTGAGAATGCAGCATTCAAAGAAGACCGTTTATTAAAAATCCGTTATGCAAGAGGCTGAGTTAATGAAGCAGGGACGATAAGGATGGCTTATTGTCCTCTAGCTATTCACAGACTAATAGTGGACTGATAACCTGTTCACCAGCAATTTTAACATAATTCAGTAATTTTAACGCACAATGGCATAGTGGGGGTGTCCAATTCCACTGCTGACCGGGGAAATTGGGACAGATTTTGTGATGGGATGTCGTTTGAACAAGGCCTAGGGTGGTAGAATTTGGATATGAGAAAGTGGGTTTAGAGAGCCTTTCAAGTAGAGAGAACAGCAGTCGAAGTGGCTTGGAGATGAGAAACCAGGGCCAGGTCACAGGAAGAATCAGGAACATAATGTGACCCTACAGGACAGAGGATAATAACCACTAAGATTGAAAAGGAAGCATGAAAAACAGCCAAGGGGATCTATGAATGCTAGTGGTGGAGGCTGCAATTTATCCTTTGGCAATAGAGAGCTATTAGAGGTTCCTTGAGCAGAG
The DNA here is from genome assembly GCA_963573385.1 of Cacajao melanocephalus. Lineage (NCBI taxonomy): Eukaryota > Metazoa > Chordata > Mammalia > Primates > Pitheciidae > Cacajao > Cacajao melanocephalus. The sequence goes on from CAUYLG010017131.1 coordinate 245,942, forward strand.
AGAGAAACCATGTGACAGTTGTGTGTGGCACAGACTGCAGGGTGGGGTATTTTGGGCCACCATCCAGTCCAGAGAATACTTTTTCTTACAAAGGTGACAAGGTATCATAAACACGTGGGTCCACATAAATATGTGAAAAAAAAAACAACAAAACTCAGAGACATAAACTCTGTAAAAACTACTTGTCCCCCCAACACATTCTCTGGAATTCTCTCACTGTCTCCAGGCCAAATGACTCATCAAATTGTCAAAAAAAATCCAGTCATGTCATCCTTGGCTCTACTATCCTTCAGTGGCTATTATCTGCCTTTAGAACAAAAGCTAAATTTAGTGTAAAATTTAAGGTCCATACCAATTTGGCCTCATCTTCCCCAACTCAGGGCTCCCACAAGACCATGCCTAGCAGCTCCCAAGTCTGCATGCCCTTGGCACTCCGGCATCTGCTTATTCCATTGGAGGCTTTTGTGCTTCTGTGTCTGACTCAGAGCTCCTTCATCCTTCCAATGCACATGACCCTCTATTGCATTTGCTCGGCTGGTCTCTTTCTAGCCCACAACAACTTGAGTTGTTATTTTTGCACTGCCAGGGACCAACACCATGAAGAGATGATGTTCTCACATCCAACGCTGGCTTCCCTGGCAGGTGCATATGCAGGAGTCACAGCCTCCCACAGGCCATCACAAGAGTATCCTAGACCTCTGGCTTCTCTCAGCACTCCTATTCAGCTGGGTAGGAGCTGGGGCTGAACTCTACGGCTTTTCAGCTGAGTGTCTAATAACAGGAAATCTAAAGGAAACTGACTTTCAGCTGTTGAGATGACAAACAATTCTGGGTTATTTCTAGTTGAGAAGGTGACCGTTAGCCTCTCTTTCTCAGATCTTCCAGGGAAAAGGATTCATCAGCTTACACAATCTGAGAGCTGGGCTCATGTAACTGCGTAGGTAGAGGGAGCCTGTCAAGAGACGCCAAGTGCATCCAACAAAATACAAATCAGCCTCCAACCTGGGTTCCAGATCTGTCACTAAAAAGTCTTGGTAAATGGAGACAGAACAGCCCAGCCCATCTCCTGAAAAACACAGCCTTATGCCAATCTTCCATTTATTTTCATTTTTACCCCGTTTGTATCATCCACCTGCTCTGTGCCAGGCGCCCCTAGGCGCTGTACCTCTGTTATCTGCCAGAGCTGTGCAGTCAGATGCCAAGTCCAGATATAATAAGAGGGAGATTTTGCAGGCTGGGAAAACATGGGCTTCCTTCCTTATCCTGTACCCTACTAAGTATGTGACCCTGGATAAGCTCCTTCACCCCTCTGAGCCCCAAGTCTCAAATTCCAAATGCAGTGGCCAACACATAGGTTTGTGGAGAGGCTGAAAGGGACTAACACTTGGCTGGTGCATTGCATTCCTCCAAGAGGCTTACCTGCTGCTGTTACTGCTTTCATAATTTCATAATTTATTTTGACTTATTTACTTTTAGAACCAAGGTCTCACTGTGTCACTCAGGCTGGAGTGCGGTGGCACCATCACAGCTCACTGTAGCCTCTAACTCCTAGGCTTACGCAATCTTCCTGCCTAAGCCTCCAGAGTAGCTGGGACCACAGGTGCATGATGCCACACCTGGCTATTGCTTTTAACAGGACTGTTTAACTCCTCCTTTGGGCCATGCTGAGATTCTGGGGTGGTGCAGGAGGTTCAGGAACAACTTTTTGCTCTCATCATAAGAAGATGGCTGTGATATTAATTTGTTTTCTCACTTCATCGTAAGTGTGGATGCCAAGAATGCAACTTGTTACCCACCATGCACTGCTGCACAGCCAGCTGCTAGCGAGTCCCAGGCCTCCCAGCTGGCTTCGAGCAGGCTGGCAATCATGAAAGCAGGGTCTATGGAGTCTCCTGGGCTTGTGCTTCCGGAAAGACTCCCAGCCCAGGGCCACCCACTGGGGCTTCTGCCTAACTTCCCATTGGTTGTTGAGTTGGGAGAAAGTTTCCATGTATTGGAAGGCAACACTAATGTCCCTCTTTGGGCTTTCTCTGTCTCCAATTGCTAATGCATGCTGTTCTCTGTGCACAATCATCTTGCTTCATCAAAATTTAATATTTGGGAAAATGAATATCCTCTTTCTTTTAGTAAGTATGAACTGACAAAACTCATACTGGATTTTGATCAATAACGCAATATCCCAATAACTTTTTCCTCAGTTTTCCTTTCTTTGAGGCTGGTAAGTTGACACTGCCCCAGAGCCTTCCCTGGGAAGTGGGTCAGGCAGTGACACGATCCACAGATGTTAGCAACATGGACCCTTGTAAGTTTGGAGTCAGAAAGAGAAGGATTCAATCCCAGGCTCAATTGATATGTGGCTTTGGCAAATCACATACTCTTGTGTCTCATCTTCCACACCTGGAAATGGAAACAGCAATGCCTCCATCAAGGGCGTCATTCACCCATGCATAAGCACTAACTACAGGGTGGCTGGGCTGTAGTTACCCTAGAGGCGTGCCTCGCTTAATGTCTTCTTTTTTAATGTTATAAAATACACAAACACAAAACTTACCATTTCAGCCATTTTCAAGTGACCTTTTAAAATTCAGTGGTTTTAAGTACGTTCACAATGCAGTGTAGCTATCACCACCTCCATCTCCAGGATGTTTTCATCTTCCCAAACTGAAACTCTAACCCATTAAACATTAACTCTCCACTGTCCCTGGTAACTCATATTGGATTTTGATCAATAACACAGGATCCCAGCAGTTTTCTCATCCGTTTCCTTTTCTTTGAGGCTGGTAAGTTGACACTGTCCCAGAGACTTCCCTGTGCCTAGCTATGCCCCCTTTAGCAGGACTGCTGCTATTGAGAGACTCCCCAAGTTGGTAACCCTTGTTCTACTTTCTGTTGATATAAATTTTACTCTTCTAGATACCCTCCATAAGTGGGCTCACAACATTTGTGTCACTTAGCTTATTTCATTTAGCATAATGTCTTCAAGGTTCACCCATGTGGTTGCATGTATCAGTATTTCATTCCTTTTTAAACTTTTTAGTATTCCATTGTATGGATATATTTTGAATATATGAATGGATAAACATTTTCTTTATTCATTCATCCATCAACGGATATTGGAGTTGTTTCCACCTTTTGGTGATTGTGAATAATGCTGGTATGAACATGGGTGTAAAAATACCTGCTTGAGTCCCTGCTCTCAATTCTTTTTGATATATTCCCAGAATTGGGATTGCTGTATCATATGGCAATTCTATGTTTAACTTTTTGAGGGACTGTCATACTGTTTTCCACATTGGTTGCACAATTTTACATTCTCACCAGCTGTGTATAAAAGTTCCAATTTCTCCACATCCTTGCAGACATTTATTTTTTTTTTAAATAATAATCATCCTAATGGGTGTGAAATGGTATCTCATTGTGACTTTGATTTGCATTTCTCTAACAATTAGTGATGTTGAACATCTTTTCATGTGCTTGTTGACCATTTGTATACAGTCATGCATTGCTTAAGAGGGGGATGCTTTCTGGGAAATGTGTTGTCAGGCAATTTTGTTGCTGTGCGAATATGACAGAATGCACTTATTCCAAACCTATATGGTATTGCCTACTACACAGGTAGGCTATGTGGTATAGTCTATTGCCCCTTGTCTATAAACCTTTACAGCTTGTTGCTGTACCAAATACCGTAGGCAATTACAACATAATGGTAAATATTTATGTATCTAAACATATGTAAACAAATATATGACAAAACTATGGTACAAAACATTAAAAATGGTACACCTGAATATAGCGCTCTTACCCTGAATGGAGTTTGCAGGACTGGAAGTTGCCCTGGCTGAGTCAGTGAGTGAGTAGTGAGTGCATGTGAATCCCTAGGACATTACTGTACATTACTGTAGACTTTATAAATATGCTATACTAAATTTATTTATTTATTTATTTATTGAGACAGAGTCTCATTCTGTCTCCAGGCTAGAGTGCAGTGGTGCAATCTTGGCTCACCGCAACCTCCACCTCCTGGGTTTAAGCAATTCTCTGGCCTCAGCCTCCTGAATAGCTGGAACTACAGGCGTCCACCACCACGCCCAGCTAATTTTTGTATTTTTAATTGAGTCGGGGTTTCACCATGTTGGCCATTTGGTCTCTATCTCTTGACCTTGTGATCTGCCCACCTTGGCCTCCCAAAGTGCTGGGATTACAGGCATGAGCTACCATGCCCCACCTAAATTTATTTTTAAAATGAAGTAATTGCACTGTGATATTACAATAGCTATGACGTCACTAGCTGATAGGGTTTTTTCAGCTCCCTTATAATCTTATGGGATCAGTGTTACATACATGACCATGATTATCCAAAACATTATTATACGGTGCATGGCTGTATCTTCTTTGGAGAAAGGTCTATTCAACTTGTTTAATTCAGCTCCCCAAAGAAGAATGAGTGCACCTCCCATAGCCATCAGGGACTTCTAGATATCAGTGTTTCTCTGCTCCCAACATGGCACTGGTCCTTTGATGTATGAAGCAAGCCCCTCCTGAGTGTTTGCTCTGCTTCATACCCTGAGTAGTGTGCTGGGGACACTGAGATGGATAGAATGTGGTGCTTGCCCTTAGGATGGCAGGGAATGCAGGCAGAGAGAATTTCTATGAGCAAGATGTATGTGATTCTAAGGGGCACAGAATAAGGACCATCTGATTGCACTGAGTGTTTAGAAAAAGCACCCAGTGAGGAGACACTAAGAATGAGAAATAGAAAATGAGAAGAAAGGGAGAGCAGCCATCCGGGACAGGGGGACAGCACTGCAGAAGCATGGGGGCAAGGGAAGCACCTTTACTGTGGGAACCCAAGCCCAGAGATGCACAGTTACTTCCCACATGCATGAATGGCATTGTTTGACCTTGAAACCATGACTCCTGTACCCTGGACATCCACAGAGTGGATTTCTATGCCGCTAAATACTGATTAAGGGAGTTATGTTTTTTGCCTAGCTATTCCCCCTTCAGCAGGACTGCTGCTATTGAGAGACCCCCAAGCGGAGGACTCCCATCCCTTCTGGGCTGGAGGCTTATTCTGGAGACAAGAGGGTGAGCCTCTATGTGCTCACGCATGCCCTATTACTGTGAGTCACGTGATGGGGCCACAGAGGTGCCTGTAGCTGCTACCTCACGCATATCTTTGCTTTGCACAGCAGCATGGCTGTGAAATGGATTCAGCACAGAGGTGTGGCTGCAGATGCTTCTCACTGTGGAAGCCCGACTCTGGGGGAAGAAAGCTCAGATCACATTCAGATTACCTCATCCGTCTATCTTCCCTATCAACTCCTGGGATTCTAATACTTTGGTAAATCAAACAAATAAGTAGAGGTTCTAAAAGCACCCATGCATCTGATGTAGCATAGAACTCTAGCTCTGTTGGTTAAACTAATCAGGCTTCTGCTCTGAGCACAGAGTCAAGAGAGAATGCACAACTGAGGACTCCATCAAAGGCACCTGGTACAGCACCAGGGGAGCAGGTGTAAGCAGCAGATTGAGATTGGCAGCTTCCTGGTGAGCCTAGACACTCCTTGACATAATTGAGGGGCAGGTTCTTGAAAAATCTACACAACCTAAATTTTGCACATCTGTTGTGGGCCCTGATCCACCACCCAGACCTCTCCCTGCTGCAGGGATTTCCTTGGCTGAAGAGAGCTCCCCCATCAAGTCTCACTCTTTCTAGGGTGGCCACATTGTGGCTGATCACTGTGGGGGTCTAAAGGTCCGTCCCTGTCACTCTAACTCAGACAGCTCTGATGCATCATTCTGTCCCACGAATTCCCCATGGAGTTGGCTGAGGCCCCCATGGAGGCCACACTGCACCTCAGCTTCTCCCTCTGCCCTCTCCTGCCTCCTTCCCTTCCTTTCTATGGGTGTTGATCCCAAGAAAACACCCTCATGAACTTACTAAACTCTGTCTCAGATTCTGCTTCCCAGAGGCCCAACCTGTAACAATATGGAAATCAGTTTTGCCATAAAAAAAAGTCTTGGTAGGCCATTATCCTAAGTGAAATAATTCAGAAATAGGAAGTCAAATACTGCATGTTTTCACTTATAAGAGGCAGCTAAACAAAGGGTACATGTAGACATACAGAGTAGAATAACACACTAGACACAGCAGAAGGTGGGAGGGGGCAAAGGGGATAAGGGTTGAAAGATTATCTGTTGGGTACAGTGATCACTATGTGGGCAGTGGCTACGCTAGAAGCCCAGACTCCACCACTATGCAGTATATGCGTGTGAGAAATCTGCACTTGCACTCCCTAAATTGATTTTTTTTTGAGACAGAGTGTCACTCTGTCACTTAGGCTAGAGTGCAGTGGCACAATCTCGGCTCACTGCAACCTCTGCCTCCGGGGTTCAAGCGATTCTCCTGCCTTAGCCTCCTGAGTAGCTGGGATTACAGTCCCCTGCCACCACACCCTGCTAATTTTTATATTTTTAGTAGAGATCGTGTTTCAACACATTGCCCAGGCTGGTCTCTAATTCCTGACCTCAGGTGATCTGCCCACCTCAGCCTCCCAAAGTACTGGGATTAAAGGTATGAGCCACCATGCGCGACCCCCTAAATTGATTTTTTTAAAAGTTATGGTAAATGAGAGGGCCAGGGGGAGTCATTCTTAAGTGGTCTATGACTGCAGCTCTTCCGGTCACATTTAAACACAGTGTAACTGAGGGGAGACAGGCAAGGAGTAACAGAGACACATCGTGAATTTGTGAATAACTGCGGGTATGAGTCAGTGAAGTGACCTGGTGGTTCCTGCCAGCCTGTGTGTTCCCTGGGGGCTGAACCCATGCCAGGGCATGATGGGGAGCTTATGCCAGGCCTTCCCTGAACCACCACTCATGGGGCAGAGATTCCTTTATTTGGCAAAGAGGGATTTCATCTGTTTATCTGTTCCTCCTCTGCCTCTGTCTCCATCCAGTTCTGAGGATCTTCCAAGGTCGCCTCTGACCACGTTGGAGGAGCTCTTCCTTTTGAAGCTGTTGTCCTTCTACCAAGTCTCTCCACCTCTCCCTTGCCACTGTGTCCCTTGTATTAGCTTGCTGGAGCTGCCATAAGGGAGCCCCATAGACTCAGTGGCTTAAACAATGGAAAGTTATGGTCCCACGGAACTGGAAGCTGGAAGTCCAGATCAAGTTGTCCATAGGCTTTGTCCCTTCTGAGGGCTGTGAGGGAAGGATCTGTTCTAAACTTGGCTTGGAGGTGGCCATTGTCTTAGTCCATTCCAGCTGCTGTAACAAAATGCTATAAACGGGGTGGCTTATAATGACAGAAATTTATTTCTCAGGGTTCTGGAATCTGGGAAGTCCAACATCAAGGCACTGTCAGGCTTGGTGTCTGTTGAGAGCCTGTTTCCTTGGTTCATAGATGGTGCCTTCTTGGTTCAAGTTCAAGCCGTGCCATTTGCTGTCTGTGCGACTCTGGGCAAGGTGTTTAAACTTTCTTTTATTCTTCAGATGTAACATGAGAATAAAAATAATTAGATGTCTGTTTAGGATATGAATGTAATAATGAAATAATGCTTGCAAAATTGCCTAACAAAACACTGGACCCTAGGTAGGTGCTCAGCAAATATTTGCTTTAAAAATTGTTTTGATTAATGCTCATCCAGTTTACTGTGACCCTAGACCCAGGCCAGCAGATGGGCCACCTTCTAGTGGCTGTGGCCTCTGTCAGGTCTCTGTCATAATTTCCTGATGGAAGATGTTATTACTGGCAGAGAGTCCTGGAAGCACAGCTCTTGTGGCATAGATGTCATTCCAATAATTGGAGATCACTGGACTTTTTCTAACTAGAGGGAACCTGAGAGGTGATAAACTCTACTCACTCCATGTCCAGGTGTGTTAGTTTTCTACCACTGCTGAAACAACATACCACAAAACCAGTGGCTTAAAACAACACAGGTTTATGATACAGTTCTATAGGAGAGACGTCTGAGATGGGTCCCATTGGGCTAACATCAAGGTGTCACTAGGGCTGGTTCCTTCCAGAGCTTCTATAGAAGAATCGGTTTCCTTGCCTCTTCCAGCTTCTAGAAGCTACCCACATTCCTTGGCTCATGGCCCTTTCTCCACCCTCAAAGCCAGCACTTTAGGGCTGAGAGCTCATGTGTGGCCATCTATCTGGGTTTCTTCTCCCTTCCTTTGTGATCACATGGAGCCCACCCAGATAATCCAGCATAATCTCCTGATCTCTAGATACTTAATCACATTTCCAGAGTGACATGAAGTGACATATTCAGTTTTTGAGGTTTAGGATGTGGACATCTTTGGGAAGTCTTTATGCTGCCTCCAGTGCCAGGGGAGGATTTTGAGGATCCAAGAGATCAGGGACTTGACCCACACCAAGAAGCAACTGTTAGAGGCATCAGGACTTAATGCTTGGCTCAGGTCAAGAGGTACAAGGTGGCGGAGACACAGGGAGGGAGGAATCAGAGATGGTGACAGGGCTGAACAGCTCAGTATCCCATCCACACTGCCTCTGTCTCAGTCATTTCCAGGATAAAAGTTTCCAGAGTTTGGTCCAAAAGTCAGAAACAAAGGAGGGAGCAGGAGATAAAATAATGACATCAAGGAAAAATAAACCAAATACTTCCTGGTGTTCTGTTGATGAGTCTGTGAATGGTTGAATTTTCTTTCTTTTAAATTTGTGGAAACAATAAATATCTGATCACTCAAATTAAGCCAGGAACCTACTGTAGATCACCTGCAGGCCTCAGATCCAGTGGGTCAGTTACATGCACCAAGGACACAGCTATAGGATGTAGAGCCCACTGGCTCTGCAGACTCAACCTGCTCTCAGTCTGCCCGATCTGTTTGCATCCTGTCAGCAGGTGGGCAGGCAGACAGTGGCCCTGTGGGTTAAGTTCTGGCTTTTCCGTTACAAAGCCCCACCTTTTGCACCCATGTTTTCTGTTCTCCTTAACTGCATGGAAACCATGAGCCTTTATACCTAGGTCTCTCCCTGTCATGGGGCTGAAATGCCCACCCTAAGGTGGGAAGATGTGATTAAGATCCCAGCTCTTCCTTTCACAGCTGTGGGTCCTTTGAATAGGAGTCTCAGTTTCCCTGTGCTGCCTTAGCTTCCTCTTAATAAAATGGCATTGACGGTGATTACCTCCTACAGCTGACATGGGAATGGATGCCATGAGCACTAAATTAAATAAGGAGGCATAGTGCTGGGCACATGGGAGGCTGTGGTGACTATTGGTTCTCCAGAAGCATCCAATCAGCCAAGAACAGACTGATCAGAGGAGACAAACTGGAAGCTCATTCTGTCACCTGAGCATGGTTGTGCATTCCTACTCAGGATGGCTCTTATAATGCAATCACCATCCCATCCTAAATTGCTCCATGGATTGCCAGTAGCAGCTATTCAGAGGGCCTACTAGGGAAAAAGGCTGTGTGTGTGTGTGTGTGTGTGTGTGTGTGTGTGTTGGGAAGGCAAGTATTAGGTATGGTGACATGAACTGGGGTAGCACTTCATACTCTTTTCTCCTCTGTGGATTCTTAATGCATGTCAGCATCTCAAGCTCTCTCAAGTCCCACAGCCACAAAGAAAGGTTTACTCAGGTGGGGCACAGCGGCTCACACCTGTAATCCCAGCACTTTGGGAAGCCAAGGTGGGCAGATCCCCTGAGGTCAGGAGTTCAAGACCTCCTGGCCAACATGGTGAAACTCCCATCTCTACTAAAAATACAAAAAGTTGCACATGGTGGCGTAAGCCTTTAATCCCAGCTATCGGGAGGCTGAGGCAGGAGAATCATGTAAACCCAAGAGACGGAGTTTGCAGTGAGCTGAGATCGTGCCTCTGCACTCCAGCGTGGGCAACAGACCAAGACTCTGTCTCAACAAAACAAAAACAAAACAACAACAACAACTTGAAAGTTTTACTCAGCCTTTTCAAAGCATTTTGACCTCAGAGACTTGAAACTGGACCATGTGGCAGGACATTGGTGTTCTCAAGATCTTCTGGCCACAATTTTTGAATACTGGGCCAAGGGTATTGCTGGTCACAGCCTCCTTGCTGGGCAACAGGTGACATTTCTTGCAAAGGAACAGACAGCATTTTCATGCGAAGTCTGAGGCAACTCATCTTAGAAAATGTTCCACAACCCCAAACTCTATAAAAACCCATTCTCCACACCCCTAGGGTTTCCCTTTCTAGAAGTAGATAAAAATAGCATGTATTGCATAAAAATAGAAGCCTTATGCGTCAGACTGATCGGCTGGCTTGGGTTTTCTCTACTTGCTGGGTGTTTTCTGGCCAAGTGTTGGTGAAACTCCCATTTGCCTGGGCTGTGCTCATTGTTCCCTGGCTCTCCAAGGCTTCTCGTCCTGGCCCTCTTTGCCTCATAAGAGAAGCCCACAGCTACTTTAGGCTTTGGAGTGCCCCTCCCCATGGCTGGTTGCAGAGAAGGCATAAATAACTGAGTTCTTCAATTCCCAGCTGGCCTTGGAGATAAAGCCCATTCCTACTTCGGGTAGGATGCTGCTGTTTATCCTGGTTGGAAAATAAATGCACCCTGAGTTGCTTGCTCTATCAACAGAGTCTCCTCATTTACTGCTGCTCAGGGCTTGTGCAGTTGACCAGTCTGTGCAACTTTGCCACATTCTTCAATTAGGCGTGCCTTGACTCTCTTAAATGTTGCAATCCTGCTATATTCACCCTCCAAGACCAAGATTGCATACGTCCTTCTTCCTGAACTCTTCCTCTTATCCCTATTTTCTTCTGTTGACTTTTCTATCTACCCCTGTTTTACTCCCTTTCATCATAATTTCTGCATGTGAATTTCCCCTCCTACTGGGCTGCAAACTTCTCAGCAGAAAAAATAATCTTGTTCCAAGAAAGTGTTTATTGACTACCATCCATGTTCCAAGCAAATTACTTAAGTTGGGAATTTTGTTCTCCCATCACTATGGAGTGGGGAAGAGGGATTATTATTATCCTCACTTGATTAAAGAAGATACTGGGATTAGGGACATTATAGGATTTGCTGAAGATAGTGATATTTAGAAGATCTCAGGACCTGAATTTTTACCTGGATCAAACTTGTATCATCATTCAAGCTTTATTTTATGTTTCTTTTTTGTTTTTTGATAGAAATTTGCTATACATTCTATCACCAGGTTTCCAAATCCTATTTCTTTGCAATAAGGAAAATCCAACTTCGTCTCCCATTTAAATATCATTATCAGTTTTATTACAATTGTTGATATAGGAGTTAAATAATGACAATTTGAACACACTGAGAGATATTCCTGCAAACCTCCTGGACTGTGAGGTTATCCTTTTAATGTCAGGCTTTCATGATGTTAATGAATACCTGTGCAGCCAACCTGCTCAGTTGTGGTTTTTGACTGGAGGAAATTTCTAATCACAAGCCTTCATGGCCCTGGGGATATGACATGCCTTTGACTTTCGTAAGGAAGATACTGACAACATGGAGCAGACCCTCCAGGTAAACCAGGGTTTGCAAAGCATATCAAGAACTTAGCTGAGACATATGGGACCAGACAGAGCACCAGTCCTCAGGCCCATTGGTTCTTGTGGGACTTTAACAGATCTCGAGTGCCACGTCAGACCTGGTGCATCATACTCTTTGGGGTGGGCTGGGGCATCTGTATTTGCAGACAACTCGGCAAGTTGGGTTTTTTGTTTTTGCTTTTGTTTTTTTGAGACAGGCTCTTACTCTGTTGCCCGGGCTGAGTGCAGTGGTACAACCAGGGCTCACTGTGGCCTCAAACTTTCAGGCTCAAACAATCCTCCAACCTCAGCCTCCTGAGTAGCCGAGACTACAGGCACACACCACCACACCTGGCTAATTAAAAAATAAATTGTTTGTAGAGATGAGAGTGTCACTATGTTGCTCAGGCTGATCTGGAATTCCTGGACTCAAGCAGTCCTCCTGCCTCAGCCTCCCAATGTGATGGGATTACAGGCATGAGCCACTGTGCCTGGCTTCGGCAAGCTTTGAAGGCAGCCAGAATGGGAAATCTCTGGACCCAAGGAGGGAGGACCAAAAGTGTGGCCACCTTATCCTATGAGGAACCCTGCAAGCAGTCAGGGATGCTTAGCCTGAGGTCCAAGAGAACCAGGCAGGAGGATGATCCTGGGAGGATCAGGATCCCAGAGAAAGGTTGACTTCTCAGCTCCTAATGCACTTTTGAAATTATGAAGTTCTAGGACCATGGCAGGTTTTTTTTCCCATTTGTTCTCCATTCAGTGAGGAAAAGAGACTTGAAAAAAAGTGAGGGTGACCTTTGCAAATAAGTTGAAGTATCTGCTGTGCGCCATACACTGGCATAAGGCCTGCAACGTTCACGATGTGAGGTAGCAAATTGTTCTGTTTGATGCTGAGTCATGTTATCAATCCAGCAGGTGCAAACCCCTCAGCATTCAGAGATGGGGAAAGGAAGAGCCATGGCTCCCTTCCAGATTCAGAGTAATACCTGTGACATTCTTGTCCTTTCCCGCGCTCTGGGGCTTTGGTTAAGTTATCTCAATTGATCAGTGGCCCCCAATCTCTTAGTGTTCCCCTGGGCCAGGGCTTCCGAGGCCTTAGCAAGTTTATGACAATATGTTGGTCATTTCTGATTCACTTTCAAAATAAGTTGTGGATAGATCCTAGGATTCCCAGACTTGAACTCTGAAGCCCAGGGTTTTGGTCCCCAGCTCTGCCACTTATAAACTATGTCTCCTTGGGCCAAGTATTTAATCTTTCTGAATCCCAATGTTTGTTTATTTATTTGTTTGTTTTGGAGATGGAGTCTTGCTCTGTTGCCCAGGCTGGAGAGTGCAATGGCATGATCTTGGCTCACTGCAACCTCCACCTCCTGGGTTCAAGCAATTCTCCTGCCTCAGCCTCCCCAGTAGCTGGGATAACAGACGTGCGTCACCATGCACGGCTAATTTTGTATTTTTAGTAGAGACAGGGTTTCACCATATTAGCCAGGCTGGTCTCCAACTCCTGACCTCAGATGATCTGCCCACCTCAGCCTCTCAAAGTACTGGGATTACGGGCATGGGCCACCGTGCCCGGCCCCCAGTGTATTTTTACGTAAAATGATCACAATGATCCCTAGGTCACAGTGCTTGGGTAAGAATAAGATAATTTTAATTCACAGGTTGGCAAAACTTTTCTCAAAAAGGCTAGAGGGGAAATATTTTAGGCTTTGTGACCTATATGTGCTCAGTCTTAATTATTCAACTCTGCCATTGTAGAACGAAAGCAGCTATAGGCAGTACACACACGAATGGGTGTGGCTGTACCAGCAACAGTTTATACAGCTAGTGGCCTTCATTTGCTAACCCCTGAATTAATGCATGTAAAGGACTTAGCACAGGGACAGGCACAAGGTAAGCCATGAATAAACAGTGCCACCACTGTCATTAAGTTTTCTGTTTTGTTTTGTTTTTGAGACAGAGTCTCGCTCTGTCACACAGGCTGGAGTGCAGTGGTGCCATCTTGGCTCACTGCAACCTCTGCCTCCCAGTTTCAAGCAATTCCCCATTCTCAGCCTCCGAGTAGCGGGAATTATAGGTACCCACCACCATGCTTGGCTAAGTTTTGTATTTTTTTGTGGAGACAGGGTTTTACCGTGTTGGCTAAGCTGATCTCAAACTCCTGACCTCAAGTGATCTGCCTGGCTTGGCCTCCCAAAGTACTGAGATTGCAGATGTGACCCACCGTGCCTGGCCTGTCATTAGTATTATTAGTAGTTTAGTAGTTTTACTACTAGTTATCTTTGGGCATAACCAAGTTCAGCATCCAGGTCCCAGCTGTAAAGATGTGTGTGAGGGGTAGAATTCCAGGAGACCCTGGTGGGTCACACAAATACCATCCCACAGCTATCCAGTGACCTTATAGAGAGCTCTCATCCTCTGGAATTACTGGGAAGATAAAAAGGGTGTCAGCAGAATAATACAAACCATTTGTCACCTAAATCCTCTGTCTGTATCTGGCAGGGAAAACCCATCACCATTAGAAGGGCCTTAATTGGAAGCAATGCCCTAAGATAATGACCGTTTCCTTGGTTTGAGCAGGACTGGAATCCTCCCTTTGACCTCTCAAAGTCACACTGTGGCAGCTGGAGGGAAGTGTGGGACTGCCTCTGTCACCCGCCCATGGTGTAGCTCTTGCCTTCTGGCGCCCTCTTCTCCAAGTTCTAGAACATTCTCTGCGACCTTTTCTCCTTTGGCTTTCAGAATCCCTGTCTGCCTGTTTATGGAAGAACAGGAACTGGAGGCTTTAATGGAGAGGGGCTTAAAAAATCATCCCACAAGATGCCAGCATTATGGTATTATTAGGGGAGAATTAAGTTGCTGCTGCCCCAGGTAAAAGTGAGGGGGCCTTCCTTGGGGACCACAGTCAGGTTCTAAACAGAAGGCCTTAGAAGAAAAATAGCTAACCTTCTATCATGGCCCCACAGATGCTGATCTATATAGATAAAGCCTTGGGAAAGCATGTTATCATCCAACAAGGACACTGGAAAACTGCCCAGACAGCAATTCCTGGGTGAGTAACCACAGATTCTGCAATAATGACGGACCCATTTTCTCAAAGATTCCAGAGCTCTCGGCTTGTTTACATTTTCCTTCCCTTCCTCCCTCCCTTCCTTCCTTCCTTCCTTCCTTCCTTCCTTCCTTCTCCCCTCTCTACCTCTTTTTCTCTCTTTCTTTCTCTTTTCTTTTATTTTCCTTTGTTTTCTTTATTTTCGCTTTTGACAGAGTCTCACTCTGTCTCCAGGCTGGAGGGCAATGGTGCAATCACAACTCACTCAGTAGCCTTAACCTCCTGGCCCAAGTGACCCTCCCACCTCAGCCTCCTTAGTAGCTGGGACTACAGGTGCAGGCCAACATGCCTGGCTAAATTTTTTATTTTTGTAGACATGGGGTCTCCCTAGGTTGCCCAGGCTGGTCTTGAACTCTTCGGCTCAAGCCATCCTCCTGCCTCAGATTCCCAAAGTGCTGGGATTATAGGTGTGAGCCCTGTGTCTGGCCCCAGAACCACCCTCTCACAACCTTAGAAAGACCCTGGCCCAGTCCTACTGGTGTGTCTGAAAAAGTGCCCTTGGGCTTTGGCGAAAAAAAAAAAAAAGAAAAAGAAAAAAAAATCCAAACAATTACTAATGGTATTCTCCTCCTCTGCCTTTTAATAAGTTAGGTAACTGAGGCTCAAAGCAGTTAAGGGAGTTACTGATAAGTGGCAAAGCTGGGATGGATTTTTGCTGATAAGCAGCAAAGCTGGGCTTCAAGTCCAATTTTGTCTGATTGCAGAGCCCTGCTCTTTCTGCGGCACCTGCTGCATTCCTACCACCTTTTCTGAGCAGAGCATGGGGCAGTCATAGCTGCCCTTGCAGCAGTATACCCTCTGCATTTTTAAAGGATATTACTAGGCTGGTATATTTCCTTATAATACTCTTTCTTCTGCTGTTCAGAGCAGTTAACTTTGCCTCATTATTATTTCATTGGGCTGAGCTTTAGTGAAACACAGCCTTTAATTTGTTTATTTAACATTCCTGGTCTGCACTTGCTGATAGAGTATAACTGATTAATTAATTAATTGTAGCCTGTCACTGCTCATGCTAGATCATGACAATATTTCAGACAGCAATGGAAGCTCAGGCAGAGGCGGGCAGTAATGGACATGTGTCACCAAGCCCAGGCCTGAGCATAAGGCAGGGGTGGGGGCAGGCTGACCACCCCCAGAGCTGTCCAACAGAGTGTCTGAGACCACCCAGGCCTGGTACAGGAGGTAGGCTAGCAGCCTCAGCCACAAAGAATCCAGAATGAGTGTTACTGCCCAGTCTAGGCAACTGCTAAGCTTGGTAGAGGCTGTCAGTGGGGAAGCCAGCTTGCCCTGGCCTCTTCTGCCTGTGTTTGTACCATCTGTGTGAGCCATGATGATTGATGAAATCATTGGTTATTGGTGATCAACTCAATCTTTAGCTCCTTCTCTCTCCTCCCAGGGGGTTGAACGGGAAGGGTTGGAGCTGAAAGTTCTAGGTGATGAGCACACTGTCCCCGGAGGGACTTGGCTAAGTGGATGCCCCTACCTACCCCTGCTTACCCAGGGGTTTTGGAGGCAGTGGAGGAGGGGGATGAGATGACATGTAAGGTCCCACCTCGTTTGAATGTTCTTGGGGTTGAGGGCCAAAACTGATGCCATCCTGAGTTAGTCCTCCAAAATGGTCACGGTCATGTTGTTATTTAAAATCTATCTATCTATCTATCTATCTATCTATCTATCTATCTATCTATTTTCTATCTATTATTATTTAGAGACAGAGTCTCAGTCCGTCACCCAGGCTGGAGTGCAGTGGCATGATCGTAGCTCACTGTAACCTCAAACTTCTGTGCTCAAGGAATTCTTCTGCCTCAGCCTCTTGAATAGCTGAGCATGCCTGGCTGTGTTTATTTATTTATTTTTTTGATAATTCTGATCCTTAGGATTATTTTTGGAAAAGAATTGGACCTTGACGAAAAAAACAAGTAAGAATAAGAGCTTAATTTTTGGTCCACTCTGGACCAGAGTGACAAGTGAGAATGCTGAGCTAGAAGTCAGGAGGTCTGAGCTCACCCCTGGGTTCGCCTCCCATGCAGGAGCATTCTTGCCCAACAGATTCATTTAACCATTAAGTATCTACAATGCCCGTTACTGAGCTGGGCCCTATCATATAGCACTAAGTATTACCATTCATGCCCTAAAATAACTTGCCTTTTGTGAGTTTGTGAGTGCCTTCTTATAGACATGAGCCTTCAGCTGCAGGAGCACAGAGAAGGGAAACATGGACTTTGCCTGGAGAGACGGAGGAGGCTCCATGGGGAGGTGGCGCAATGTGATTTTAAAGGATCAGTAGAAATTTTCTAGAAAATAAAAAAGGAGAAGGACATTTCTGAATGAAGGAATGACGAAAGCAAAGGCTCAAAGGAGTGAGCAAAGAGGAAAGGTTAGGGCTCAGGGCAAAGACACCTCATAGAGAATACTGCTCTCTGCTGCTGTTTAAGTTCTTTGGGCTATTGTTATCAAGCCAGCATTTTTAACTGTGTGTTCCAGGCCTGGTTTCTCCCTATGTCTAAAATCATGTGTGGGTGGTTCTAATGCTTGCTGCATCCCATGGGGACAAAACACAATATGGAGAAAGGAGGAGAATCTTGTTTAGAGTTGGGCAAGCTCAGTCCTCACTGGGGATTCCTCCTCCTTTCTCTCCCAAAGGATACTGGTCTTCAAACTCCAGGACATCTCAAAGAATGTCCCATGCATCAGTGACCATCATTCTTTCCTAGGCTGATCCATGATTTCTCCACGCCATATCTCTGTGCAACCCTTTTAGTTGTATTCTGGGGCTTTGGGTATCATTGTCTTTCTGCATTACTGATCCAAAAGTTCCAGAAAAAGATTTCTAAATATGAACATGTTTAAAATGGTCCTAGCCTGAGTGGGCTTGCCTAATACAGGCAGGAGCTTTCAGGAGCTCCATCCACTCATCCTAGCAAATGATATAAACAAAGTGACCTACAGCTGGAAGCCAGGTGCTTTCTTCCTGGTTGAGGTCAAGGCTCTGTCTTCCTCCAGGAATGGGATCTGAAGAGATAATGGCCTTTCTGTCATTGTCTATCCATGTGTTGGCCCTAGACCTTTGGTCACAGGATTCAGGTTTTGCCCACCATGTTCTCCACCACTGGCCCCTCTTGAATCAGGACAGCAACCAATATTCATTTATTCCTGAATTCAACAAATGTTTATTAAATTCCTATTATGTTGCAGACTATCTTCTAGGAATTGGAGACTCAGTTGTTGCCCCTGTCTTCCTGAGGCTTATTTATATTCCAGTCTCTCCTGGTTTCTCTCCCAAGTGCACGCATTGCTTTCTTTGGTCTCTCTGCAAACTTCCCACAGGGTCTGGCCAGCCTGGTGGATACTTTTCTCTTTTGTCTTAAAAAGTATCTGCTATGTACTAGATATGTCATTTCCTTTAGTTTTCACCCTAAGCATGCAAGGAAGGAATTACTATTTGACTTTATGGGAAATAAACTGTTTGAGAGGTAACATAACCTCTGTAAAGCCAGAGTGTGTCAGAGTTAGTACTAGAACCCTAGAATTGTACTCTAAGTCCAGGGTCTAGTCTACCCAACTTGGCCAACTGACTTCTGGCCATCCCTGCTCTGGTCTGTCCTGCTGCCAAAGAAATGACTGTGAGCTGCTGTGCTCTGCTGGGACATTTCTTGGGAGAAATGAAGGGTCTTGTTGGAAAATTGTATTTAGTGATCCTGTAATTACCTTCACCCTTGAAAAGAGAATAATGCCAAGACAAGACAGATTTTTCCAGGGCATAGGTTCCTCCTTGGACCTGGCCCCAGCTACGCATTATGTCATGTCTGGTTAGGACACACCAGGCCAGCTTCAGATCAAAGCCCAGCCCTGCGGGAACTCTGGCTTCTCCTAGTGGTCTGCTTTGTTTATGGGCACAGTGCCTGGCACCAGGTCATTCTATAATAAATATCTGTTGAACAGTGAATCGAAATGAATGAATAAACTATTTAAGTTTTTGTTTTATCACTTTTTACATGGAGGGGCCTTGGACAAGTAACTTTATTTCTTTGAGTCTGAGATTTGTCAGCTATAAAGTGACACAAACTCTCAGTCGTTGTGAAGATTAAATGAAATGTGGAAGTACCCAGCTTGGTTCCTAGTATAATGTAGGTACTAAGAGTAGCTTCCCAAAATCCAGTTCTTGTAAGTATGGACAAAGTCCTTTAGATTAGTTTTGTGCTCATCGGTTCACAGGTATCTGATTCTCTTTGTTTAGCTATGCTGAACATGGAGAAATGCAGTTGCAGTCAAGTGTTCCTGCCACCCCAGCAACTCTGGAAACATGTGCCTTGTCTGTTCTCAGTCTTTCCAACCATAAAAGGGAGACATGGGCCTTTTATTGAAAGAGCTCCACAGGCAGCATGGTAGCCCATGGTACCACTCAAGACCCAGGAAAGAATGAGCAAAGTTTATTTTCAGTGTGCTGGGCAGGAGGAAGATGGAAGCGAGAAGGGATTAATTGTATTACCTGTTTGTCTCTAAGATTTGACCTATGAATGTTTCTGTTCAAACAATGGTGTTTAGCAATGCTCAGCTAGGCATAAAAGCTCCATCTGCTCCTTGGGTTTTCAGTGGGCAGAGCCTGGTCGGGAGGGGGAATCACTTTTCAGCCTCACAAATGTGCTTTGCTTTTTTGCTACCTTGAGTGGTTCACCTTGAAGAAACACCAGTGTTGGCTCAAGGACCAACTAATTTGTCTTCTCTTTTTTAATGGAAGAGTAGTGAGGCATTTCTCAAAAAACATTCCTGGATAGAAACTTGAGTCGGGACAGAATGGGTCCTAAAGATGATAATAACTTTTAAAAATCATTGCTCTGTTGGAGGTAAGGTAGCTGATTTGCTTTGGGGCTGTTGCACTAAGGTGAAATATGAAAAGGAACCAATTTTTAAAGTAGGATCAACTCAAATCATCTAGGTAGCAAAGATTTAGAGTTGGTCTACAGTGGGAAAGATATTCTGGAAGAAGCAGAAGTGGTGATGGGAAAGTAAAGGACAAATGAGATGGAATTGTCCTTCAGGAGCTCAAGGTCAAGTGAGAGAGACCCATCATGGACAAAATAGAAATACCAGTTGACATAAGATGGCCGAGGCTGACCTGCATAAGAAGGACAAGAGGTCAAACGGGCTCCTCAGGGAGGTGGGAGGGGTTCTTCCTAGGGGCAGCATGGGTTTTTGATAGAGAGAAAGGATATAAACATTTGTAAGGGCATGAAGAGGTTGTTTTGGCATGAAAGGCACTGATGCAGAGAGGGGTCTGCTCATGGGGACTGGTGGGCTCACAGTCACACTTGCTCAGGGGTCAGTGGGGTAGAAAATCCCAGACTCCAGTTTTCTGCTTCATCAGTTAGTAGCTGGGTGACCTGGGGCTAGTTGCTCTCCCTGTCAGGACATCAGTGTCCTACTTAAAACCTGAATCTCATGTCTAATTAAAGACGTGCAGCGGTAAAGTGAATGTGAAGACTGGCCCTGGCTCAACAAATGCTCTCCTCCCTCTTTCTTCTGAAATGTCTGAAAATCAATTCCACCTGGTCAACGGCCAATGGGTATAAGGTAAGGAAAGTCCCAGAGCCCGCAGATAACCACTGGGTGTGACTGGTCAGTGTCACCTGTGTCCTTCCCCCAGAGGACTGCCTGGGAGTCTTCAAGAGAGGATGACAGTGTGAGATGCTGTGGCCACAGTATCCTCTGCATGCAGCATCCCACCATATTGGAAAATGAGCTAGTGGGCCTTGTCTTTCTGTAATCTTTCAACTGAGATCTGACACCCTGCCATGGAGTGAGGGACATGCTACAGCTGCTCCTATTGTAAAAATGTTTTTATAAATGACAGAGAAGCTTCTGCAGAAACATACAATGGTAGGCAGAATAATGGCCCACAAAGATGTCCATGTCTTAATCTCTGGAACTTGCAAGTCCCTCACCTCTTATGGCAAAAGGAAGATTGAAATTGTGGATGAAATTGAGGCTGCTAATCAGCTGTTCTTAAGAAAGGGAGGTTATCCTGGATTATTTGGGTGGGCCTAATGTAATCAAAGGGTCTTTCAGAGGAGAAAAGACCACAAGACACTCGGTAGTAAAGCAGCATGAGAAAGACTTGGCCCAATCTTCTGCTGTGAAGATGGAGGAAGGGGCCATGAGCAGAGGAATGGAACGTAGGTGGCCTCTAGAAGCTGGGAAAGACAAGGAAGCAGATTCTTCCTTACAGACTGCAGAAAGGAACCAGCTCTTCTGACACCTTGATTTTAGCCCAGTGAGACCCATGTTGAGCTTGTAACCTATTGAACTGTAAAATGATACATTTGTGCTATTTGAAGCTATCAAGTTTAGGGTAAGTTGGTACAGTAGTAATAGCCAATATACCTACCCTTTACCCTAATTCTTCTCTTGAATTTCAATAGGCCCTGTGTTTCATGCAGACTCATTCACTCATGCTTACATATATTTATTCATGTATTTTGTACCATAGGTTCAAAATGTTTAAAATAGAAACTAATTTTTAAATAGAAATTAATAATAGTAGCTAGGCATGGTGGTTCTTGACTATAATCCCAGCACTTTGGGAGGTTGAGATGGTTGGATCTCAAGGTCAGGAGTTCGAGATCAGCCTGGCCAATATGGTGAAACCCTATATCTAGTAAAAGTACAAAAATTAGCCAGGCGTGGTGGCATATGCCTGTAGTCCCAGCTACTTGGGAGGCTGAGGCGGGGGAATCGCTTGAACCCAGGAGGTGGAGGTTTCAGTGAGCTGAGATCGTGCCACTGTACTCCAGCCTGGTTGAAAGAGCAAGATTCCATTTGCAAAAAACAAACAAACAAACAAAAAAACAAATAATAACAGTAAAACAAAATTTCATAGGATTGAATTAAATAAACAAATAAAGGCCTTAGTGTATTGACAAGCAGTTTGTAAGTCCGTAAATGTTCAGTTTCCATTTTTATTTTTTGGGTTGTTTAGGTAGCTAGCTGTTTAGCTGTTAGGCAGCTAAGGGCTTGTGCCAGCTCCATCTGAGGTCAGGCATGGTTCTTGGAAAGGAGAAGGGGAGGCAAGAAATGGAAGATGCTTCCTCTCAAGCCCCACTCAGTATCTTCTGCTTATGTCTCATTGGCCACCCCTCTCTGCAAGGCAGGCTGGTAGACCTAATTGTTCAGCTGGGCTCATGGCAGCCTCCAAATAAAATCACCGTTCTGTTTCTAGAGAGAAAAGAGGCTGGTATTTTAGTGTGGAGTTACCCATAGTTGGACAAGGCTTTGGAACCAAAAGAAGGAAGTTAGAGAGAAAGGGAAAGAATAATTTAGGAAGTACCTTATGTACTGTATTTGTATATTGTTCATTTACCTTTGCAGCCACCGTAGGAGGTCAGTAGTCTTGCTTCCATTTCACCTTGATAAAACAAGATCACGCAACAGATAGGAGGCAAAGTGAAATGGAACCACTGGACACTGGATAATGAGTCCATGCTCCATCTGGCCACTGCTGCCTCATTTTGAATGTGTGAGGGGCTGCAGACCAATCCAGCAGATAGAAAATTCCACTTCTCCCTGTTTTTCTACTCTCCAGCTTGACTGCAAGAAGTTGTGTTTAACCCGGCAGGACATGGACTGTTTTCCTCTAGTCCCTCCACCTCTTCCCTTTCAGTGCTGTGGGAACAGTGTTGCCCTCAGCTTTCACACTATCCTGGTACCTGGGCAAGTACATCCAACAGGAAGCATTTCATGCAGAGCAAGTGAAAACACAGCAGGCTCTGCTGGAACAAGTCTTTCAAAAGAAAAGCCCTCTCCATTTTTGGCTCCTAAGAAACCACATGTCTTGCTAACCTTTACTTTGCAGCTTCTCCAAGATGTGGGGGAGCTGTTCTCAGTGCTGTCTGGCATGACCCTATTTTCTTTTGCCAGAGCTTTCTTGCATCACTGATGCCCATTGAGCTTTTCCATTCACACTTCAAGATAACCCTTTGCTTCCTGAGTGCTCCCTGGACAGCAGACCCCATCTTGCTTGAGCAAATTGTCATGGAAAAACCCTTCAGGTGGCTGAGACACAGGCATGAGGATCCCCACTGGTGGGTCCACCTGTCTGAGCCAAGACCTGTCATCAGTTGACCTAATTGAAATTGAGGCACATTAATAATTAGACAGACAATGGGCCAGCAAGTAAAATGGGGCCTTTAGCTATCACTGAAAAATAATTATCCGAATAAAAACTGGTTCAGTGATTAGGCTCCATATTGGAGGCAAAAGCTCTTACAGACAGTTGATGCCCAAGGGTGACTGATGACAGAAAAAAGCCACCGTGTTTATCTCTGGGACCACATAAGCAGGCACAAGCAAGAATTTCATCATGCCTTTTTCTAGCTCGCCGCAGGAAGGCAATTTGGGGCTGAACTGCAAGAACTTTAACCAAAGCACTGGCGATGCACCTCTGACTTTGCAACTATAAGGAACTTTCATCCAAACAGCTGTTTTACTAAACATGGGCATAAAAAATTTTATTCACAAGTTAAGACTAGCATCCTGAACTGTCCTCTCCAATCAGCCTATGTTCACAACCACAGGATGGCTGTGAGGATTAGATGAAATGGCTGTGTGTAGTATGCACTGCAGAAATGCAACATTTCTCATGCCCTAATGTCCTTGCCCTGTCAGCATCTCCTATATGAGAAGAGTTAGGTGGTCAGCAGTGTTTCCTGGCACTTTCTCTGCGTGCTTGTTTTCCATGTAGCTGGAGTAGAACCCAAAAGAAGAGAATAGACAAAACAAGTTGACTTGATTAAGTACTTACTATGAGCCAGGCATTGTGCAAAGGGTCTTCTAATCATGATCTGATAACTTCCTTAAAGCAATGCCATTATATCAAATTCACAAATTAAAAAATTAAGGCCTGTGGCAATGAACAGCCAGCAGCTCATACATTTAGAACTAGGACTCAACCCAGATCTGCTTAACTATGAAGGAAATCCATGTCATTTTCACTATATCAGTGAGAAACCTCTAATAATCCACATGTTTACCTGTATAAATGCTGGAAAATGGATGTTTCTAGTTATGCCTTGGAGGCAATACAAAATCCTACCATGCCTTACAAACTCTCCGATAAATATTAAGTTATGTTTGATTAAAATTTTGTTTAAAAAAACCTGTTGCCATGTTCCAACATTGAAAACTATGCAATATCTGATGCCTTCCAGTTAAATAGAATATTGAATTTATCAGGGCATCAAGTTCCTGAGCATTCCAGATTTAAAAAAGTTTTCTTTACAAATATGTAATAAATACAATATGGAGAAAAACTCACAGACTGTGTTTTGAGAAACACTTTGGAAGTAGTGGGACTATACCAGATAATGGATGACAATTGACTTCTTCACTCTGTTCTGCTCTTTTTTGTCCAATTTCCATCACCTTTCTAGGAGATTGGGATTGGAATGAAAGAGGAACACTGTCTCTGCTTCATTTTTGTCCTTTATGTGTCTGGTGCCTTGATGTGTGGGAGGGGAGGTGGCCCAGATCCACAAGTCATGGTGGTCATAGAATGCTCCAGTCCTATGGTAGCCTTCAGTCTTTCACTGGTTGTCCTGCTTGGCAAAGAGAAGACTTGAGTTAATCTGCCCATGACTTTCTCTTGGTTGTATCTATTATCTACTGCAGATCCCTCCTTTCTCACGAGCGGACAGTGAAGGAACCAAATGCACATGGATTATTTTATTTCCTCAACACAAATCCCAGGGAGGAGGAGTTATTTTGCCCAAGTTATAGATAAAGACACTGAGGCTCTAGAAATTTAAGTGATGCATCAATAGCAATATAGCCAGTGAGCAACAGAGAGGAGCTTTAAATCCAGGCATTTCATGCTCCCACAGAAATTGGAGTTGTATAAGAGGCCACAGGAGGCTATAATAGGTAGCACTGGTGTGGACCCTCCAGAATAGAATGGCTCTGGTGGGCCGGGCAGGGATGTCCGGGCTCCACCTATGATCCATGACCCCTGTGTATCTAATAGAAGGAGGGTGTTACTTATGTCATTCAGAACAGAACTTTATGCATTTTTTAAAAAAAGTGTTATTTCCCTCCAACTTTATAAGGCAAAGAGGATTGAATGTTAATGAAATAAACCCCTCAGAAATAAATGAACATTTCATATTGTGCTTCATTTCGGTTTCATGAGCTCTAAAACAGCACTTCAAGTGATTCATGTTTTCTTTATTAACCATAACTAAGCCTGAGTAAAGCCTCTCTCTTTTCTCTAACATGTTTTTGCTGGAGATTGAGGGAAGTTCATTTCTAAAAGTAACCCTTTGGAACCTACTGTAGGGAGCTTAAGGTAGCAGAGACAGTATAGACTTTGCTGTCGGGCAGATTTTGGCTGGAACCTTGGTCCTGTGACTTTCTGCATGGCCTTGAAAGAATGGGTCTTAGAATATGGGGTCTTACAATAGTTCTAATATTTATATCCATATTCTAATGGGGATATAAATATTAACCTCATAGAACTATGGTAGTCTGCGACATTGGTGGCCCCAGTGAATTGTGCGTCCTGGTATTCATGTTCTTTGAAACGGGGCTGTGTCTATGGCTTGCTTTCATTGATACGATGTGGCGGAACTTCTAAGAGTGCTAAAGTGCAAGTCTTTCTAAAGCCATAATTCTCAATGGGGGATGATTTTTCCCCGCAATGAGACATTTGGCAGTGTTGAGAAACACATTTTAATATCACAATTGGGGATGTGCTACTGGCCTCCAGTGAGTGAAGGCCAGGAATATTGCTGAATATTCTATAATACGCAGCTTGGGTATCTACCACTTCCTCCCCCCCAACAAATAAGTATCCAGCCCAAAATGTCAATATCATGGGGGTAAGAAACCCTGTTCTAAGTATTTGAGTGGGTCCTGGTCCTAATTCTCCATGTAGGAAAACAGTTAGTTTGCAGGAGAGATGATGTGAAGGGGCTGCCTGTAGGTGATGAGGTCATGTTGAGTGGAAGAGGCCCTGAGACTCCTTGGAAAGAACAAGAGAAGCCCAGCCATCCCCACTGTCCCAGCTAAGTCCGGCCCACAGCTGTCTTACCAGATGAATGCAGCCAGTAAGTGATCAGCAGCAAGACCTGCAGAACTGTTCAGCTGAGCCCAGCCCAGTTTTCAGAAACACGAACAGAATTTCAATGTTTGTTGTTGTTGTCTTAAACCAACTTGGGAGTGGTTTGTTACACTTCAGTAGATAACTAAAAGAGCATACGTTAAAGAAACTGTGGGGTCTCAATAAACATTAGATCCCTTCTGCAGGGAATGCTATGGTGTATCACTGGGATCTGCTCTTCAGGACTGAGGCTCTCATCTCACTAGCAGCCGGTTATGTTGGCAGCTGATAGTTCACAGCTGAGTGCCTCACCAAGGTTTGGTTTTAGCTGAAGAGAGTTGCCTTACCTAAACTCACAGTCCTTTCCCTGGGGCAGCTGCCTCCAACGTCTGGTCCATGTAGTTGAGAAGAAAGGCCCTTGCCTCAAAACAGAACAACAATAAAGAGCCATCCCAGTTCTAGAGTTCCCCAGGGCCATTGGTGAGATGGCAACTGTTAAGTATCTCTTTCTTCCAGCTCCAGAGTTCTTCACCACCTTCAGGTCTTGATCTTGAGGGAACTGCCCCAAGAGTCCCCTGTATGCAAGTCTTATTTTCCAGGGAACTCGACTTGGAATGCTTTCTTCCTCCTTCCATCTAGAAGTTTTTGCTTAATTAAGACCCTAAATATGCAAGGTAGTTTGGCCAAGAGTTCTGTCCTTGGATAGTCAATCAAGCCGTAGTCTCTCCTCCATCCCTGGCTTTCAGGCTTTGTCAGGTTCCTGTTGCTTGGACAATAAAGAAAGAAGCAATACGTCTTGCCCTAAGCTCAAAGAGAGATTCAGAAGTTTAACTGTTTCTCTGGGAAACTTACAAATAGAAAAGAAACACAAGGAAACATATTAATCTTTACCAGAAATGCAAGAAGTGTGAATTAAATCCACCTTGAGATACCATTTTGCACTGACTAAATTAGCAGAACAAAGTAAAAATATATTCAAATACACATTGCTGGTGACATTATGGTGAATATTGGGCCTCTTAATCTCCTGATTTAAATATAAATTTCTTAACACTAGGAGAAAGCAATATGGCAACAATTGTGGAAGCCACAAATGTGTTCTTGCCCTTTGGCTCATTAATGATGTTATGAGAATCTATCTGAATAAATTTGTTTAAGAAAAGATTCAGGATTTAAATTATGATCTCTTAAATCCTGCCAGGCTGAAAACCATATATGTAGTGTCCATAAATATGTAGTGGATAACAAAAAGCTGGAGCATAGAACTGAAAGATTGGGAGCTATGTATTGCATTAGAAAAGCAGCTGGAATTGAACATTCTGCAGTAGCCCCCCTTGTCCTCGGTTTCACTTTCTCTGGTTTCAGTTACCCACGGTCAACCTTGGTCTAGAAATATAAGGAAAATTCCAGAAATCAATAATTCATAAGCTTTAAATCGTACACCATTCTGAGTTGTGTGATGAGCTCTCATGCTGTCCTGCTCTGTCCTGTCCAGAATGTGCATCAGTCCTTTATGCAGCATCCGTGCTATGGGCGCCACCGTCCAGCATATCCATCCTATAGATACCACTCAGCCATGAGTCATGTAGGAGCCATCTAGGTAATCAGGCCAACTGCCACCGTATCACAATGCTTGTGTTCAAGTAATCTTATTTTACTTAATATTGGCCCCAAAGTGCAAGAGTTTTGATGTGGGTGTATTACTATACATATTCTATTTTATCATGAGTTAGTGTTAATCTCTTACTGTGCCTAATTTTAAAATTACACTTTTTGCTAGGCCAAGTATGTATAGGAGAAAAACAGTTTATATATGATTCAGTACTACCCATGGTTTCAAGCAGCTACTGAGGGTCTTAGAATGTATACCTTGCTGATAAGAGGGGACCACTCTATCTCAATGTTTCTCAAAGCTTGGCCTTCTGACAACACCCAGACAGCCTGGGGCATTATTAACAGGTGTAATCCTGACCCTGACCTCAAATCTCAAGAATTAGTTTATGTGAGTTGGGCCTGGGAACCTGCATGTTAAGTACATTCTCCAGGTGTCCTTCTGCTCCCAAGTATGATTGCCCTGTATTGAAACTGTTGCTTTACAGCTTTTTGAGGGGCATAGAATTAGGAGGGATATTATCTTTTCAAATTTGCTATAGTTATTTTGTTATTATGTTTTCACAATTGTTAGGAAGGGAAAAAAGTGTAATTTTCCTTGTGAACTCCAGAGAAGTCATTTTAATTATAGATGTCTTAATAGTCCCTCATTAAGGTGTATAGCTTAACCTCATCTACATGGGTAAGTGAAGTATCAAGAGAGAAAAGTCTTGACTAAGTAAAGGACACTCTTATCATTATTACTCTTCCTGGTAATAGGTATTTATGATATATTTAAGGATCTTTTGTTATTAGCCATTCCAAAGCCCCCTTGGTTCTCTTTCTAACACACTTCTGGCTCCTGCCTGGAGGAGGCTGGGATGCCTAATATGTGGTTGAAGTTCTGTCATTGGTTTTAGGGAGAGTTTTTCTGAAGGCTAAAGCAAAGACATTAAACCCCAAAGCTTAAAAATATTGTCCCCTTAATCTGGAGAGAGGAATACACATGTGAGACAAATGCCTACTTCAGGGTGGAACTGGGAAGACAGATGGAAACATTAGATTTTGAGTAGCCCACAGCACCCCATCCTTGCCTGGTGGAGCCATTAGCACAACTAAAATAGCCGTAATAAAAGTAATGCATATCTCTGTCTTAAGAATTTATTCCAATGACTATTTAACCATGTGCTGGACTAGTAGACTTTCTGGTCTTTTAAGAAAAAAAACTTCTGGCTTTAGCAAAAGCATCTTTAACTCCAAATGCTGTACCAGAGGAATATTGGAAAGGGAGGCTTTTCAAAGGTGAGCTCTTGATGCCAATTTGTGTTTGCCTGATACCCAGCCCAATTACTGATTGAAAGAAGCAAGAGAGAAGATTAGAATGAAGGTATGTGTGCATATTTGTGCATGTGTGCACACATACACACACACAATCCTCAAATAGGCAAATAACTCATACAGTGAAGAAGAAATATTACAGGATTGTAGATGGCACGTATTGATGCTGATGAAGCCAAATGACAGAGGTAGAAATTTGTCTTTTATTCCTTGTCATGGTTGAAGAAGATGAAACAAAAATCTGTTCTTGGTTTCATGTGAGCTGAGACCAGGTCACGGGGGAACTGAATAGCTGTAGTGGCTTTCAATTAAAATGAAGTCGTTCAAACCTCAGAGTCCAGAGACATCTTAAAGACTTTGCTTTTCCTAATGAGGGAAATATGTAAAGATTATAAGACATTCCAATTAAGCTTGATTCTTAAAATTGAGGTTTCACCAAGTGGTTTGAGGTTTAAAAGGAATGGAAAAAGGTACTCAACTCAATCTCGGGTTTTTTTCTTTAAATCATGCCCTGTTTTATTAGTGTTTAAGTAGTACCTCTAGTACTGCCAGTTAAGATAATTACGGCTAAATTTCATAACTGAAAATTACACTTTTGCTTTTAAATTAAATCACATATTTGATTTAAAAACTCTTGCTTACTTCTGAATATCTGGTAAATGTGTGTTTCACAATTTAGACCGTGCGTGTCATAAGTAACACCTTGCTCCTCATCTGAAAAATCAGAAACTGGAACACCAAAATCAAGTGAGGATAGTGAAGCTACAGTAGTGTTGAACTTTTCAGGTCATTTACATATATGCTTATGTATGTATGCATGTCTGTCTTCCTTATTCTAAGAGAAATCAAGATTCTTTATAAATATGGATTCCTATGGTATAGTATTTTATGGTATAGTAAACATACAATTTGACTGACTGAATATTAATGTCTGTTAAACCTAGAGGGATATAAATATCATTCATCAAATTTGGTTCTGTATTTAGCTATATGTTCTAAATATTTTCCTAGTAAAAGCAAATATACAAGCAGAAAAATTATATGGTCCAGGAAATAGATAAATACATGGTAGGAGTGTGTGTGTGTGTGTGTGTGTGTGTGTGTGTGTGTCAGAGGTAGTAGACAGATAGAGTGTTCTTTTATAGAGAAGAGCAAACATTTCTGTAAAGGGCCAAATAGTGGATATGTTCAGCTTGGTGGAACATAAGGTGGTCTCTATTGCATCTACTCAGCTCTGCCATTCTAGCATGAAAGCAGCCCTAGACAACGCATTAAAGACTGGGTGTGGCTGTGTTCCAATAAAAGTTTATTTACAAACACAGGTGGTGGGCCAGAGTTGGTTCTTAGTTTGTCAATCCCTGGTTTAGACAGTAGATCAGGCAATGTATCATCAGAATTGTTTTTTCCACACTCAGTATTTTGCTTATGAAGACATGAGACTCAGAAAGGTAAAGTGACTTGCCCCAAGACACACAGCAAAGCCAGAGTCCAGATTTTCATGATGTCCCTTGACCCCCTTAACACAGAGTAGAAGCCAAAGTTGTGGCTTACTCCACAGGCAGAGGGAAGGGGGCCACAGGAGAGAGTGAAGAAAGTCTCCTTCCTGACAGTAATTGGGGCGAGCCTGTGTTTTGCCCATGGTTTCTTGTTTGGCTGGTTTTTAGCGGGGAAGGTACCACCAGGCAGGGAGGTTCTTGGATCTGCCACTCCACTTAGCTCTGCACCTTTGAAGCAAATCATTTCCCCACCTTGGGCTTCATTTTCTTTAATCTGTAAAATGAAGGCTTTGACTTGATGATCTTGAATTTCATTTTGTTCTCAAATTTTATGATTCTTCAAGTGTATTTCTTCCAGTTCAGTGTTTTTCCCATCAATCCACATTGATTCACCAGTGGGCTAAAACTTACACAGGCCTTGAGTGCAGAGAAGCCTGAAGTTGGTGGCCTTGGGTGCAGAGAGGCCTGAAGTTGGTAGTTCCACCTGGGTGCTGCATGCCAGGTCACAGATTTCTGTGTTTACTGGGACACCCACTTCCACCACCCAGGAACTCTGATGACCTCATTGTTTCTTGGAGCCAGAGTTGATTACCATAATAAAGGTACCCACCTGCTCACAAAGCCTTTCTGTTTTTGGCTCTGAACTGCTGAGCTGGGTGTTTTACCAACTCATTGGTCTTGCTCTAGATTTATCTATCCCCTTAGAATCTCCACCTCTCACTGAACTTCTGAACAGTAAGCATTTTTATAGGAAACTGTGCCCTGGTTTCAACATATGCAAGGCAAGGCAGGATGAGGCCCTCCTATGGAGTTATTCTGGGTGAGTGTATTACTGCCACCCATTGGTACATTTCTTCCAAGGGGACTTAACATTGTCCTTTCTCTACTCCGGGACCTCCTCTATTATAGTTAAATTTTCTCCCTAGAAAAATGCAGTATAGGAAACAGAACACTGGACTGAGTCAAGAGACCTGGATTCAAATCCCGATGGCAGTCCTTTACCCTTTCTCCCAGCTCCCCAACGGAACACTACAGAAGACAGCCTCTCTCTCATCTTCCACAGCCCATTGCAACGATCTGAGCTCCAGTTCTACATGAGAATAACCAGGGATGTAAAAAAAATTCGGACTCCTGAGCTCCTCCCCAGATCCAGTGGATCAGAGCCTCTGGGGGTGGTACCCAAGCACTGACTGTTACTAAATGCTCCCCAGGTAATTTTAGTGAGCCACGAGGCTCAAGAGTCACAAGATGCAATAGACTAAATTATATTATCAATGCGAATGCACCTTTAAAAAGGGCCATATCAATGTGTTGCCCTATTATTTTTCTTGGTATTTCTATTTAAAAGAAAAATACTGAAATTCTATACAAATAAATCCCAAGTAAAATAAAATAATAAGTGAACAAAATGAAGCAGCCTATTCTCCAACACATTTGAGTTTTTTGAGGTTTCCCTTGAGATGTACAACCTTCCTAGATTGAAATTAGGGCCCAGGCTGGACGCAGTGGCTCATGCCTATAATCACAGTACTTTGGAAGGCTGAGGTGAGAGGATTGCTTGAGTCAAGGAGTTCAAAACCAGCCTGCGCAACATAGTGAGACACTGTCTTTACAAAAAAATAAATAAATAGACAAAATTAGCTGAGCATGGTGGTGCATGGCTATAGCCCCAGCTACTTGTGAGGCTGAGGAGGGAATATCACTTGAGTCCAGGGAAGTTGAGGCTGCAGTGAGCCAAGATCACAGCACTGCACTCTAGCCTGAGTGACAGACAGTGTCAAAAAAAGAGAGAGAGAGAGAGAAAGAAAGAAAGAGAGAAAGAGAAAGAAAGGAAGGAAGGAAGAAAGAAAGGAAAGAGAAAGAAAGGAAGGAAGGAAGGATGGAAGAAAGGAAGGAAGGAAAATTAAAAAAAAAAAAAAAAAGGATCTGGTAACACCTACCCAGCATCCCAAGGGACTAGATTCAATGTGCTGCCATTATTTAATCCTGTGGAAACCCTGAGAAATTGTGTCGGTGGTCCCATTTTGTAAGGGAATCATCTAATGCTTGGGGAGGCAAATCACTTTGCAGAAATTCTCATAGCTGGGAAGTGAGAGTGATGGGAATGAACATCAGGGTCAAGGGCTCTTTGAATTAGATTGTAGCTGCTCCCTGATTCTACCAGACAGCTGAAATCACCATCACTTTAAGTTGCAGATGACAAGTGAATAACCCTAATGATGGCAGTAATATCACATTATTATCCTTCATGTTGTCAACTCTCCAAGATACTTTCTCATCTTTTGTATTTTAGAGGATCATCTTATTGAAATCACATCCCCAGATAGTGACTAAAAAGCTGTCCTCCATGTAAAAGTGGGTGGAATTCCAAAGTTTTAATAGGAAATCTCCTAAGGAACAAATGATGTAGACATGTAGCAGTTGAGTTCTTGCTAACCCATTATAACCCTGTCCAATGCTGAGGAGGAGGCTGGCTCTGTGACTGGTCAAGATCCTACCAGTGGAAACAAATTTACCAAGTGATCTAGCAATTCCACTCCAAGGTATCTACCCAAGATAAATAAAAACATCTGTTCATATGCCTTTGAGTCCTTATAGCTTAGCTCCCACTTATGAGTGAGAACGTACAATGTTTGGTTTTCCATTCCTGACTTACTTCACATAGAATAATAGTCTTCTGTCCATCCAGGTTGCTGCAAATGCCATTAATTCTTCATTTTTGTGGCTGAGTAGTATTCCATTGTACACATATATACCACAATTTCTTTATCTACTCGTTGATTGACGGGCATTTGAGCTAATACAGTGGACTTTGGGGACTTCGGGGAAAGGGTGGTGGGGGGTGAGGGGTAAAAGACTACAAATTGGGTTCAGTGTATACTGCTCAGGTGATGGGTGCACCAAAATCTCACAAATCACTACTAAAGAACTTACTCATGTAAACAAATATCATCTGTCTCCAAAAAACTATGGAAATAAAAAATTAAAAAAGAAAAAAACCAAAACATGTGTTCAAAAGGCTTATACATGAAAGTTCATAGCCAAAAAATATAAACAACACAAATATCCTTCAACAAGTGAATGGACAAAGTGTGGCATATTTGTACAATGGAATACTATTTGGCCATATAAAGAAATGAAGTACTGATAAATGTTACAACATGGATGAATTTCAAAAAACATCATGCTAACTGAGAAAAACCAGATGCAGAAGACTACATAATTAATATGTCATTCCATTTATACAAAATGCTCAGAAAAGGCAACTCTGTAGAGACAGATCGGTGATTCTCTAGAACTTCCAGGGGATGGGAACAGAGATTAATTACAAACAAGCACAATATCTTAAAATGAGAAATGTTCTAAGATGGAATTGTGGTTATTTTAATTTTGTAAATTTTGAGGATTTTACTATAGGTGTATGACAGCAAGGTCACTATGATTCAGAATTCTGCTTCTCCTTGGGCAGGCACAGTGGCTCACGCCTGTAATTCCAGCACTTTGGAAGGCCAAGGCAGGTGGATCACTTGAGGTTGGGAGTTAGAGACCATCCTAACCAACATGGAGAAATCCCATCCCTACTAAAAATACAAGATTAGCCGGGTGTGGTGGTGCATGCCTGTAATCCCATCTACTCCAGAGGCTAAGGCAGGAGAATCACTTGAACCCGGGAGGCAGAGGTTGTGGTGAGCCGAGATCACACCATTGCACTCCAGCCTGGGCAACAAGAGCAAAACTCCTTCTCAAAAAAAAAAAAGAATTCTCCTTCTCCTTTTCTCACTATATTTTGGCAGAACATCCAGAGAAGATCTAGCCCATGGGGAATTGCACCAGAAAGCAGATTCTAGAGACTGAAATGTAAACCAAATTCCACTTTATAAATTGATATAAAGAAACCTGCCTTCCCAGGAACAAGAATGCCCATGCCATCCTACCAGGGCCCCCGCTTTCTGCACTGAGTATTTGGGAGATGGTTGTTCATCTGCGGCTCACTCTCTGAGTATGCAGAAAGACCACAGAGTAAGGGATGTTTCATACCAGCCACCCAAGAGGCCTCTGAACAAACCAGCCTTTTACTGAAGATGGCCCTTTATGGACCACTTTGCTGCCTCTCAGATTCAGTGAGTCTTGATGAGGACACTGCAGGTCAATGGCTGCCAAGTCTGCTTCCTTCCTTCCACTTCATCATGCTCCATCCAGACAACCTGCCTTCTGTTTGAGCAGTCTTTCTCGGCCAGGATACCATGCAATGTCTTAGGTTTCTTTATTCTTATGTACTATGATATTACAGATCTGTCTTGACATTTTGGTGTGATTATGCTGACCTACCTTTCAAGAGTAATATGTGACCAGATAGCTGACACCCTATTACTGGTTCAAAGACCCTGCTCTCTTAGATTCTGAGGATGCCTGCCACACCTGTGGACTGACTGATGCAAGGTAGAGGCATTAGCTCAACCCTCATAAACTTCCTATACTCTTAAATGCAAAGTGAACAAACAGCTGTCTTTTCTCAAAGTTTGTTTAGTAGTAGAGTGCACGGCATTCTCCCTTCACATGAAACTCAAATCATTCCAGTTTACTTCTGTTTCTGCCTCCTGGAAAGGGATACAAACACGGGATGGACCTTGTTCATCAACGTGCTCCAGATGTCTCAGTCGTAACACCTGGGTAAGTGGACAATTGTAGAGAGGGCCTTCCTCACTTGTAAATGTCACATCAGTTCTGTCCCCACCTTGAACTGCAGGAACTCGGACTAGATGGTAGCTGAGCTGTTTGCATCTGTCCAAAATAATTACTGGGCTTTAGTGGCTCTTTGGAAAGAATCTACTGACAGGGTTGTCTCATAGCTCTACTCTTAATCCCCACCTTAGCCCAAACCATAGATCTATCATGAATCTTAATCTTAGACTTGAATGAACACCAATCTAAAATGCTATAAGAATATACAGCACTCAGCATGACAACTGGCACAGTTTCACTTCTAAGATTATTATTTCACCTTTAGGAACATCCTTTATTTTATCCCAACCCTCATGGTATTAATCCTGTCTTTAGGTTTAATTTTAAAATCACTTCCATTTGTTGAATGCCTAGTGTGTCTCATGTAAGAATTTTCTCTCATTTACCTAGCAATCAACTAGTGTCCATGATTTATATATGTATAGACGGAGATATTTTATGTCATATAGCTCCATCATATATATAATATATGTATGTATATATACATATATATACACATACACGTATATATATACGTGTATATATATATACGTGTGTATATATATATATACGTATGTATATATATATATACGTGTGTGTATATATATATATACACACACGTATATATATATATGATGGAGATATATGACATAAATTATCCATAAATTATGGAGATATGTGACATATATACGACATATATATATGATGGAGATAGATGACATAAATTATCAATTTCTCCATTAGCTGTGTATTTATCTTGTATCATCTACTTACCTATATTTTATCTAAAGTTTTTCAGTATCAGTGTCAGGTATCAGTACTACTGGCATTTTGAACTGAATAATTCTGGGGGTGGGGGACACTGTCCTGTGTGTTTTAGGCTATATAGCAGCATCCTGGGCCTCTACTAGATTTTGGTAGCAACATCCCTCCCCCCCACCAAGTTGTGACAATCATAAATATCTCCAAACAATGCCAAATGTCCCTGTGAGGTGCAGCCCTGATCTAATTTATCATCTGTCCATTTATTTTTCCTGGATAGATGTAAAAATGTTCAGAAAGCACAGAGTAGACATTATTATTCCCATCTTGCAGATGAAGAAACTGAGACTGAGAGTTTTGGTGACTGGTACACGGTTAAGTAAGTACTAAGAGATGGTACAGAATTGCAAAAGTAGATTTGCCTTATTAAAAAAAAGTCCATGTTCTTTCTATGATACTAAGCTATTTTAAATTAAACATAATGCTACACATTTTATCCTCAATGCCATCATTCTCCTTTATTCTCAATTTAAAATTATCCTCACACTTAATTCTGACTCTCAAGAAACTTATGTCTTCCAGCCAAAACATATGTAAATGTATTTAAACCCCAAACCTTCTTTTTAAAAAAATTTTATTTTAGATTCAGAAGCACACATTCAGGTTACATGGATATATCGCATAATGGTGGAGTTTGGGCTTTGAGTACTCATCACTCAAATACTGACTATTTTATAAAATCCTGTCCTCCACTCAAGACTTAACCCTATTTCCAATTCCAATTCTTAGTGACACAATTGCTTTCTCAATTTTGTTTCCTATGATCCCAGACAGTGAGGACGTTAGTTGAGAAGAGGGAGTCCTGCAATGCCAGCCCAGCAGAAGTTTATCAGCTCACTTACAGCCAGAAACGTGGTTTCCCAGGCATACAGTTCCATTGTAAAGGAGGCAATGGGTTTCTTCTCCTCTGCCGATCCATTGAGTATGCATAGAGATGCTGGCCTGCCACAAACCCCCTGAAGTTGGGCTATCTGGAAATTCTAATAATAGAATGTATCTATTTGCACTTTTCCATGATAGGCTGGAACTTATAAATTTAACTCCTGAGAAACCCAGTGCTATGGTCTGAGTGTGTCCCCCGAATTTTATATGTTGAAACTCAATGGCCAGTGTGATAGTATTAAGAGAGGGGCCTTTAGGAGGTGGTGAAATCATGAGAGGAGAGCCTCTGGGGTAGGATTAGGGCCCTTATAAAGGAGACCAAATGACTGGGTTCATCCTCTTCTATTTCTTTTGCCACATGAGGACATGGTACTCAAGGCTCTATCTTGAAAGCAGAGTCCCGGCTCTCACCAGACACAGAACCTGCCAGCACCTTGATATTCAACTTAGTCTAGAAATAAGTAAGACATTTCTATTATTCTATTATTTTTATTATTATTGTATTAGAAATAAATCCATTTAAATTAGTATAAATTACCCAGGCTTGAGTATTTTGCTACAGCAGCACAGACAGATTAAGACACTCAACAAATGAAAAAAGGGACTTTGAACTGATCCGCCGGCTTGTCAGAGTCTGACATTCTGGTTCAGCTTTAACACAGTAATTTTGATTTCTGCTCCAATACCCTGATGTCCATTAGATGGCTGATGGCTTCAGGTCTTCATGTCCAGAATTCAAACAGAGGGAGACATTGTTTTATAGCAATTAACAGTGATGCTTTGAAGGGATGGCAACAAGCTGAAAAAAAAAATAATTGAAAATTTAACCTTTAAATAAAAATACTCAGACCTTAGGTTTCCATTTGTAAGCAGCTTATGCTGTCTATGCACATTCTGCTGTATTATTTAAGTATTTTCTACACCATTTCTGATTAATACAGCAGTGCTATTTTCCAGTCTAGCATCCTTAATAAATACATGTGTCAAATATCTGCTTCCTCCCCTCAATGCAAAGACTTTTAATTCCCCTTGTTTGCATGTGCTAACTGGTTACATAACGAGATTAACAGCTCTGTCTTTTTTTCCTGCTGCAGATTTTATAAGAAAAGCCAGTGGGCTCCCAGACAAAGTTAAAAAGGTATCTTCTTTAATTTTGCATATTGTTAGCTGCAATCCGGTTGCTAATGTTTGTTTTATTTCCATCTGTCAAAAGCAATGCCAAAATACGTTGTGTTTGCCTTGAGTTGGCTCAATTAATCCTCCGCTGGAAACAGTTCTGTCATTTCATGTTTGGTTAAGGACCTGATTCAGTAGCTCCCAAACTGAGAGCTCATCTCTGCCAATGGCAGCCAGTATATGTTTTACTACAAATTTATGGGAAATATCCACTTGACAAAGACAAAAGAGAAAGGTGGGGTGGAGCCCTTAGAGGAATGTCGATTTGGGGTAAGCCCCATGTCCACCTTGGGAACAGATAACAACGTCCTGGGCTTGGCCCTGTTGACTTGCTCTTGTGGCACTAAAACAACAGCTAGGCTGGGTGCGGTGGCTCATGCCTGTAATCCCAGCACTTCAGGAGGCCAAGGCGGGTGGATCACCTGAGCTCAGGAGTTCGAGACCAGCCTCATCAACATAGTGAAACCCTGTCTCTACCAAAAATACAAAAATTAGCCAGGCGTGGTGGCGCATGCCTGTAATCCCAGCTACTTGGGAGGCTGAGGCAGGAGAATTGCTTGAAGCCGGGAGGCGGAGGTTGCAGTGAGCTGAGATCGTGCCATTGCACTCCAGCCTGGGCAACAGCCTGGAGCAAAACTCTGTCTAAAAAAAAAAGAAAGAAAGAATAGCTAATGGGTTACCCTAGGTGAGTGGCTTTAAAGGGTCTCAGTGTGGGGCAGACCCCAATAAATCGTGTATTAGTTTGTTAGGGTTGCCATGACAAAATACCACAGACTGGGTGGCTTACGAGACAGACTTATTTTCTCAAGGTACTGGAGGCAGAAGTTTGAGATCAAGGCGTCAACAGCACTGGTTTCTTCTGAGGCCTCTCCCCTTGGCATGTAGATGGCTTCCTTCTCCCTGTGTCCTCACATGGTCTTCCTTCTGCACTGTGTCCAAATCTCCTCTTCTTATAGAAACATCAGTCATATTGGATTAGGGCCCAGCCATATGGCCTCATTTTACCTTAATTACCTCTTTAAAGGCCTTATCTCTAAATACAGTTATACTCTGAGGTACTGGGGGTTAGGGCTTCAGCATATGAATTTTGGGAGGACACAACTCAGCTCATAACAGATGGTAGCCAAAATAACATAATATAAAATAAATGCATAATGAGATAAGAAGGGAAAGATCTCAGAACAAAAAATGTAAAAGCAGCCGCTCTGTAGTTTTCTCTCTATATATAACCTCTGATTCTTCTTGCTTCTTCTCTTTCTCTCTTTGAATAAAGCTCTATTGCCATGTCTATGGAGCCAGCATATTTGGCAGAATGTAGGCTTTTGAATTAGTATGTTCTGAGTTTGAATCCTGACTTGACCTCTCATTAGCTGTATGGCCAAGGGCAAGTCATTTAAATTCTGTCTCATGTTCCTCGTTCTTACAGTGGGGTTAGTAACAACTACCCCAGCTGATTTTCTTTTGTAGGGGTTGGGTACTACACGTGGAAGCCCGTGGCATATCAGGGTTGGATAAATGGAAGTAGTCTGTCCTGAATGAAGGCCATAGTGGGTATGTTGTCTACAGAGAAGGTAAAAGTAATAACACAACTGACTTTGACAATGATGTCAGTGGTGAAACACTGTCAGAGCAGGTGGGTCTCACTGCCAGTCCCTCCTCCCTTGTATACAAATAGACAACACACCATATCATGTTCTTTCTCTTTCTCTCTTTCTTTGTTTCTGTCTCTCTTTCTGTCCCTCTCGTTCTCTCTCTCTCTTTCTTCCTCTCTCCTCCACTCTCTTTCTCTTCCTCTCTCCCTCTTTGTTTCCCTCTGGCTCTCTGTTGTACACACAGTCACGCATTCTCACACCTGTATCTCAAATTTAGTCATTCTCAAAAAAGCCTAACCAGAAGTATTTCATAGGGTTGCACATCTTATTTTTTATTCATTTTTTCCAAGAATTGTGCAAACTTCACATAAATTATATATGATTGAGGATAATCATCATTTATTGTTGTTTTGGAAAGAGGAGGCCTAGTGGTCACTGGCTAGAGCCTCCCTCTTCTATCCCAAATGTCATCAGTCTCTCCAGCTGGCTCCTAGGTCCAAAAAACATTCTTACCATGAGTTAGGAATCAAAATGTGCAACAACTAGTACCAGGAAAAGTATGCTTGCCTAGGCTCATATTTTTATTATTCCCCACTCCTTTCTGAAGTGGTA
The DNA here is from genome assembly GCA_963573385.1 of Cacajao melanocephalus. Classification (NCBI taxonomy): domain Eukaryota; kingdom Metazoa; phylum Chordata; class Mammalia; order Primates; family Pitheciidae; genus Cacajao; species Cacajao melanocephalus. The sequence continues at coordinate 285,876 of CAUYLG010017131.1, forward strand.
CCCAACCCCTGGCATCTTTATATAAAGCAGCTGCTTATATAACTAAGTAGCTATGTTTTATAAGTAACTGCTTTATATAAACAGAAGAACAGAAAGTTGGTTAGTTGTGCTAAAAACAAAAACAAGATCAGCAACAAGAAACAGAACTCTGAATAGTACATTTCCTTTCTCAATGGGAAACATCTGTCTTCATGCATTATCAAAAAGTCTAAACCCTGGGCATGAATCATTAAACTTTTCCAGAGAGATATTTTACTTTGGGATTTTGCGAAGTAACTTTCTCATTCTAGATCCCCAGTGATAGAAGAAATAGATGATGGTGTATGCATTGTGTGAGGTATCATACAGCTATTTAAATGATGGGTGATGATGGCCATGTAATATGGAGATATCTGCAAGTTATATCATGTTAAGTGAAAAAAAGATGCAAAATGTTATATATTATAAACCTCATATTAATATGTCTAAGAAATTTAAAAATATGTTAAAAAATAATTAAAAAATCCTAATTATGTCTAATAATGTTTAAAATTAGCACTCTCACCCCAGGATGCATATGGAAAGATGTGGGTGGTAGGTCTTTTATCTACTCTGTCCTTGTTGCATCTCAGAATCCCATTGGTTTAGGCCCAATTCAGGTATCTGTAATTAACAGAACAGGTGGCATGTGAGCTGTGAGTGAAAGGTGGGATCTAATTTAGGGTTTAATGAAGGTAATCAAAAGATGGGGTTAGTATGGTTGAACCTAATCTGAAATGACAACTTTACAGAGATTTTTTTAAACAGTTGGCTTACCCATAATTTATATAACTTTTGAACATTACTAAGCAGAGCTTTAATGAGAACCTCTGAGTTTTTCTAACTCGGACACGGTAAAATGCTTAGCTTATAGAGGATTGTTTTTACTTAGGTGGCTTTTTTTTTTTCTTTTTTTTTGCCTGCCAAGTTCTTTCTATATGATTCTGGATGCAAGTAGATTTGCCCAGTATAACAATTCCATGGGTCAGGCCCATGATTGTGAGTTGCAGGATTTTCTAGGTTTCTGTTCATAGAAATTGTTTAATTTTAAATATGTGAATGATAGAGTTATTATAAAGTCATATTTAAAGGGCATTCTGCTTTCCCCCAACATGTAGCCACCTCTCTGGTTTGCTATGCGCCACTCACTCTTATTTCTGTCCCCTTGCATGGTTAGAATTTTTATGATTGCCTTTGGGTGTGGTGCTGTGAAGGCTTTTAGGAAGTAGTAATTATTTGTCAAAATGGGAAGTTAACAAATAATAAAAGTAATGTCTTAGCAGCAGGACTATAAATTCCACTCCTTTTCCAAAGAAGAGGAAGAAGAGTAAGAGGAGAGGAGAAGGAAGAAGATCAAGAAGAAGAAGAGGAAGAGGAGGAGGAGGGGAAATGAGGAAGAGGAGAGGGGAGGGGGAGGGGAAGGAGGAGGAGCAGAAGAAGGAGGAGGAGGAGGAGGCTGTGGCGGCAGCTAGGCGAGGTGGCTTATGCCTGTAATCCCAGCACTTTGGGAGGCCAAGGCAGGAGGAAGAGCACAGGAGTTCTAGACCAGCCTGGACAACATGGTAAGAACCACATCTCTAGAAAAATAATTTTAAAAAATGGCACGGTGTGGTGGTGTACACCTGTAGTACCAGCTACTTGGGAAGAGGCTTGAACCTGGGAGATTGAGGCTGCAGTGAGCTGTGATTGTGCCACTCTACTCCAGTCTGAGCTAGAGTGAAATCCCATCTCAAAAAAAAAAAAAAAAAAAAAAAAAGAAAAGAAAGAAAAATGAAAAACAATAGATGACAGAACAATATTTTTCACTCATGAGAGAATGTAGGATGAAAATGTGTTCCCCGCTTCATCTCATACCCATACATGCACACACATATACTGTCACACTGTCTCCATCTGTCTCAGAGACTCAAGTTTTATACCAATCATAAAACTAGTTAGTCATGTATTTAAAGCATCTCTTGTTCTTGAAAGGGGCAGTTGACTCCCTGCGTCTTGTTCCATCTCACTGACATCCCCTCATAGGAAATAAAAGTGGGCAGTGAGGGTGGGCAGGACACCTTATATCTCTAGGGCCATAAACCAAAACAGGGAGAGGGCTGTGTTGGGGCGAGGAGAGGAAGGTCCCTGGAAACAGTGCATGCAACGAAGGCTATTTCTGTTATATTGAGTCATTGGTTTAAAGCGTCAGAGAACCAAACAGATAGATTAGGAGATGATTCCCACCTTACTCAAGCAGTGCCTGAGCAGAGGCACACCTGTTACAAACTAGCAATTTCATGTGTTATCACTTGGGAGTATCTATCAACAAACAGAAGTCAATGGGGGTGACTGGGAAATACTCCAGAACAAAAATAAAAAGGACATTACACTGAAAATGATTTATTGTGTAAGTTGAGTGTGGGGAGAGCATATAGAATGCTTGGTAAAATACCAGAAGTTGAGGCCCTGAAACACTATTTAAAAACCACTTTGAAAACAATAACCACAACATAGACGGACATAGAAAAAATAGAGCTGCCTGGTACAAGAAAAGGTTGCAAGGAACTTTTACTATTCAGCCATAGGAGGAAAAATGCTAACTACCCACAGTTAAGACAGAAATGATCAGAAAGTTAAATCAAAGCTGAGTAGGATACACTTGAAAACATGTCCCCAGATTCCTACCTTCCTTCCTTTTTTCTTTCTCTTCTTCATTCTTTTCTGTGGTCCTAAAAGATTTATTGAGCATCCAATATGAGTCAGAGGAATACAAAGGGAAAGATGATAAAAGGACTAGGGAGACAGAGAACTGATACAATATACATAAATTGTAGATGTGTCTAAAGATTAAAAGAGAGCAAGTGAAAGAAAACAATCATCAAGGGTTTAATTAGACACAATTTTCTGAAGCTGAAAAGATCTAAATATGGAGATCAAAAATTCCTACTGTATTTTCAGAAAAGATAAGGAAAAAAGATTCACACCTAGAAGAAAGTAGTAAATGCTGGAAAATGGGGTAACTTGCACAGTGTTTTCAGGGAGAAGTGTGTAATCCAAGAATGTTGTCATCAGCCAAATGGCCACTCATGGATAAAGGTAAAAATAAATGAATAAATAAATATAAAAATATAAAATAAAACAAAATACATTTTTAAAATGTCCAAAGTATGCTATCTGTAAACTCTTATTTGAGGGAAAAAGAATTTGAATGTGATCTACTGCTAGAACTGACTGGGATGAATGACCCAAGAATGGGGGAAATCATGGTATTAAAAGTGATTTTGAGAAAGCAATTGATCTGAAGTCAAAAACTGTAAATATGCTTCCAATTTGAATGCAAATGTCAATATCATTCTCAAGAGATAGTTCTCAATTATGCAGTGCTAATAGAATAGAAAATGGGTTTAGAGAGAGGCATGAAAAACATAAACACATTAAATTGCTCATCTTTTAAAGGGGATGAGAGTTGACATGAAATCTTGAAAAACAGAGGAAAAAGCAATTCAAAGATGGAAAATGAAGACAAAGTAAAATTTTGAAAAGATTCCTTCTAAACTACTGGGAGAAAAAAATGAGCAAAAGCAAAATGCAGACCAAAATAATAAAAATAATAAATAACTATTTAAGGGAAGTAGCAAATCATTATGTGAAGCAGATGTGAAATAAGATGGTCAAATTAATAATAACGTTAGCTAATTGCTCCCTGTCAGTTACTGCATACCAAGAAATTTGCTCTAAGTACTTTATATGCACTCTATGGCTTCATGTAATCTTATTTTACAGACGAGGAAACTGAGGTACAGAGAGTTTAAATACATGCAAAGAGCTTAAAGCAGATCTCTTCACATAGCGCATTGATGCCTGACATCTCCCATGGCACTGTAGACAAGGCCCTGTGTAAGCCTGCCTTGGCAGAGAGGATGCCACCTAAAATCTATAATATGAGTTTCTCCAGTTTTTTAATAATTTTATTCCCCCTATAACACAACTCTGATAATCGCCCTACTGTTGTGTTGAGAGTACAGGAGAAAATGGCAGTGGATATCTATCAGGTACACATGGAAAAGTACCTGATAATATCATTACTGTAAACATCTAGACTTTACCTAGTAGTTACATCTTATTTACCTGTCTTGTTTTACTTGTATTCTGAGTATCAAAACTGACTCTCTAGCCTAGAGGCATGCTGGTTTAGCCAAGGCATGTAGCCAAGAGTGAGATGGGGCCAGGGGCTGACAATTCGCAGCTCTGCTTCCCCGAGGAAACCACACAGAGACAGTGCAGTATCTGCCAACAAAAGGTTTCCACTGGGCACTTTTCAGACAATTTTTAAAGATTCTGTATAATTAATGATATTTCCCAACAATTGAAAAGGCCAAACTTTTCTTACTGTGTTCGACACTGCATCTCTACCTGGTGCTACATACAATGAAAGGATAAAGAAAGTTGAAAAACATGGTTAAAAAATATTAACGGGGAAATACAGAAATAAAGAAAGCAAGGCTGGCGACATTAGATCAGACAAATTTTATTCCAGACCAAATACTATTAAAGGAGACAAAGAGTGTCACTTTACAATCCACAGTGAAAATAAAATGTCGTGAAAATTTACTTGCTGAATAAAATAACATCAAAATATATAAAGCTAAAAATATTAGAAAGAAAGTGGGAAATTTACAGAAACATGTTTGCTTTGGGAGAAAGTAACATACCTCTCTTACCCTTGGCAACTAAAATAGACTAAAATACATAAATATATAGTACACAGACACATTTAAATAAAATAACAAGAATATGGATATATTAAAATATGTTCTTTAAGCTTTTATGGAAGATATAAAAATTTTTACGTTATAGGCCACAAAAATAAGCCAAATAAAGTTTTATTTTTTTATTCTTTTAAGTATATACTTTATTTTTAAATTTAAATTTAAATTTTTTTTAATTTCAAAAAGCTTTTGGGGAACAGGTAGTTTTTGGTTACATGGATAAGTTCTTTAGTGGTAATTTCTGAGATTTTGGCACACAGGTCACCTGAGCAATTTACGCTGTACACAGTGTGTAGTCTTCTATCCCTCACTCCCTCCCACCCTTGCCCCTGAGTCCCCCGAGTCCATTACTTAATTTTTAAGTGTTTGCATTCTCATAGCTTAGCTTCTATTTATTACTGAGAACACACAATATTTGGTTTTTCATTCCTGAGTTGCTTCACTTAGAGTAATGGTCTCCAATTGAAAAAAAAAAAAAAAAAAAAAAGAATAATGGTCTCCAACTCCAGCTAAGTTGCTGCAAACGCCATTATTTCATTCCTGTTTATGGCTGATAAGTATTCCATGGTGTATATATACCACATTTTCTTTATCCATTCGTGAATTGATGGGCATTTAGGTTGGTTTCATATTTTTGCAATTGTGAATTAGCACAATAAAGGTTTAAATCTTTTAAAATAAAAATTATAAGATCAACTCTTCAAATTTAATGTCAATTAAATACAAATTAAAAATACAAGTAAAAAAATTAAAAACAATTTAAAAACAATTTAAAAAATACAAGAAAAAATCTAAAAAAAATTTAAGAAATTAAAATTTCTTAATAATTAGAATAATAGGCTTCACAATACTGTTTATTTAGAAATAAACCTAAGAAAATTTTATCATAAACATATGTTATACTGACAAAGCTGTACTCCTAGGCAAGCTCATACCAGTAAGTCAATTCTTTATTAAACAAGAGATAATAATAACATTAAATTATTCAATCCATTTAAGATATTAGACTGAGACTCCAAAACCAACCTAGCGGAACTAGGTAGATGCAAATTATGAAGATAAAAACAGAAATAAATTGAAATAGAAAATAGGTAGAAAATGGAATCATTTATTCCAGGAAGTTATCTCCAAAATAACCCCCTCCCCATGTCTCAAAAGTAGATAAGATAGATCTCCTAGATCAACTGCTAGTAATCTAATGAAAGAAAAAAAAATAGGGACTCACTATTTACCCTTAAAAGGGAAAATTAGAAATAAGAGAGACCAAATGATTCCAGATATACGGATTGTTTATACAGAAGACAGTATAGGTGTAGTGACCAATTCTAGGTTAATACATTGAAAAAATCATTGATAAAGTTAATTATTTAAGGGAGAAATAAAAATAATTGAAATTGACTCAAAACAAGGCCAAGCAAAACAACCAATTAATTGAATAGACCAGTAACCACAGAAGAAAATTAAAATGTACTGTCTTACATGGCAGAGAAAGGTTCTCTTAAACTTTTGAAAATCAGATAATTTCTATAATTAATATATTGTTCCAGGTAGGTGAAATATGAATAAGTTAGTAATGCCACAGACTATGTCTGGTATGCCTTTGAAGATGCAAAAAGACAAACTAAGAAAACAGCATCAAGTTAAAAGAAGAGTATAGGATCTTATGCTTCCAGGTTTATGGAATGGATTGAGAAGCACATTCTCAAAACCAGACAGGCCATATAGCTTAGCAAACCTAGAGGAAAAACAATTCTGAATGCAACAAGCACCCTCTTTCTCCCTCTCTCTCTGTCTTCCCCACATAGGGCTTCATATGCTCATGCATATGTATGTGTGCATGCAAATGTACATTTGCATATTCTCTCTCCCTCTTTCTCTCATGTGCATAGGCACACAGATACACACACACACACACACACACACACACACACACACACACATTTTATACTTTCACTATCTAACCTTAACTTGAAGTCCCCGTAGTTTCAGCTGATGAGAATAATAGGTAACCATCTGCAAGCACTGTGAGAAATTCATTAGAAACCCAACAGTTCCAGAGCCCTACTCATTGCTTGGGCTTCAGTTAACTTCCTTATTACTACTTACTTCCAAAGGCATGCAAATAATAACCCAAAGATATACAGGAATAAAAGTAATGGCAAAAGGTGTTTTATTCTGGATTATTTTCTTGCAGGAAAAGAAATGTCAGAGAATCCATTCATTAGAGCAGGAGAAATTTAAAGCCAAGCCTATCAGGTGAAGAACTGTGACCAGTATTCCAGGGAAACTGGGTGATGACTAGGGACACTGTTTATCCTGGATCCCCAATAGCACAGGGTCTAGTTTTATTCCTTGTAATTTTGAATGAGTTAAATACATAAATCAATAGCACCAAAATAGGAATCTGTACCTAATAGAAAAACAAAACAAAACATTGCTCTTGAGATTTAAAAAAAAAAAAAAGCTCTGGAAATTATATTTTCCAAATATAAGACTTCCCACTTGCATGTCAGAAACAGCCATTTTGAAACAAAATCAGAGTGGTACAGGAGAGGCAAGAAATTAAGGTGAATGCAGAGATACAAAGAGAGCCTGTTGGGATAAGAACAGATGATAAGAGATTTCAAAAGTTTATGGTGAAATTTTAGATTTGCATTAGAGGTAACAACAGAACCAATATAACAAACTGGAATTGATATGGGAGGAAATATGATAAAGACATATTGTAATCTTCTATACTTTCTTACTAGAGGATCTGGCACTTATTGATTTTATTCTTTCTTTTTTTTTTTTTTGGTAATTTGAGATTCTCCTTTTAATTTCCAAATTTTCACTCTTCTCTAATGTGTAGGAAAGGGATATATTTCTTTAGAAATTTGGAACATATTTATTTTATTTTTGGTAATTTAGGATTCTTCTTTTAATTTCCCATTTTTTACCCTGCTCCAATATATAGGAAAGGAATATATTTCTTTAGAAACTTCTGAATGTATGTAGCCTTTTGCTTCTTTGCATAAGTGCTCCAGACTGCTGCACAGTTTTTGAGTCATTCTTAAAACTTGTCTTCTTCAATATCCTGTCAGCTACTCTCCTAACTTCCATAATTTCTTTCTGAGTTAGGTCTGCCCCTCTTTTTTCCCTTCAAGCTTTACCCACTAAATATACATATTCTAGTCTGCTATGCACTGGAAAAGCAACCAACTAATTTTATTTGATGTAGGTGAAAAATAATTGCCAACAGATGCTAAATCTTTAAAATGACGCTGCATAAGGCCATGAAGAATTTTTCTCTGAGAGTCAGTTAAGAGACATTTTGATCCTTTTTAACTACTCCCCTGATTTTTTTTTCTGTTTGCTCTATCATGATGCCCTCTCCTTCTACACAGTAGATTGATTTAGTTATTTAGGTGTTCCTGTGTGTATAATCATCTTAATGAGTATTGATTGAGGCACATGTTTGCATGAGAGCTTTGCAGGTGTTCTGTAGAATACCAATATGGTAAGGCCATTGGGTTTCTTTTGGGATGCTTCACAAAGGTGGGGGTGACCATTATTGTAGCAGCCCTAGTAACTAATGTTTCAGTTTGTAGGAATAGTTGGAAGCACTAGATATTAAAGTAGTGACACGGGAGGAATTTTCCCTTATCCCCCTCACAGGGCATGTGACAGGGCTGTGGCTCACTTCTTCGGTGTCCTGCTGCTCAAACCCCTAGGAGGAGCATGCAGATGGGCAGGTCATGGGGAATGTGGGCCCCAACCCCACAGCAGTGTCTAGGATTAAGGGCTTACAGCTCCCAAAGCCCCACTGAGCGTGTGTTACAGTGTGCTCTTACAGTTTTGCCGTCTGCAGGTGGCTCGTGCTAATCAGCTGAATTAGACCCGCTGCCTTATCACAAGGACAGAGGGTTTTCTGTATTCCAGGTGCTTGTCCTAGTGTACTGGAAAAACCAGATCACATGTGGGCTTGGAGAGTGAGTGCAAGGTTTTATTGAGTGGTGGAAGTAGCTCTCAGCAAATGGATGGGGAGCCAGAAGGCGGACGGAATGGGAAGGTGGTCTCCCCCTGGAGTCAGGCTGCTCAGCAGCCAGACTCTCCTCTGACCATCCCCAGCAGAATTCCTTTTGGCATCCACGTTGTTTCACCATCGATGGCCTGCTGGCATCTGTCGGTGTGTTCTTCTGCTGATGTGTTCTTGACGCCCAGCTGCTTTTATGTGTCCGCTTAAGGTCTCGGGGTTATATGGGCATGGGATGGGGGGTGTGGTGGGTCAAAAGGTAACTTTTGAGTGTGAAAACAGAAATGCTTGTCCTCACTTAGGTCTGTGGACACAGGCCTGAGGGTGAAGTCCTTGCCAGGGACCCCGCCCTTCTCTACCCAGCACTTCCCTGCCCTGTCTCCCATATCAGTAGGACATTTTAGAAAACATTCCTGGAAGCTGAGATGACCCCTCCAACCCAAGTCCTAATTGTTCTTGAATCTGGGGAAAACCTGGGCTTGTACCATCTTCCAAGCTTCCTTTCTTTCAGCCAAAAATAGTTTTAGGGATGCTGGTGGCACGTCACTCTTCAGTTGTTACCATGCCTTGAAATGTAGTTTATATAGAGTAGCCACAGTGGGAGGAGGAGTAGGAGGACTTCTGCAGAGGACATGTTGGTTACTGCAGTGGAACAGCCTTCTGAAGCCAGACCGCTTGATTCTCTTTACATGGGGGACTTCCCAACTGTGTTTCAGTGAGCTTGCTCTCTAAAACTGCACAGTGTGGGCTGAAGATCTGCTTGTGGGATGATCACTTGCTCTCTGACAACCCAAGAATTAGCAGGTCCCTTTATAGACACTTTTTTGTAGCTCAAATTTAGATCCATGAAAGTTATATGTTTAAAATAGCCTGATCTGTTGAATAGCAGCAGAGACTGAAGTTGCTCTTGGACTCATACATTTTATTGCTTTAGTTTAGTGGCTTAGTGGGTGGTAGGGTATCATTGGGGTCATATCATTGAGTTTCTTTGCACAATGAAGAAAAAGAAAGAGGAGAAAAAGGAAGATGAGAAGGAGGGGAAAGAGTGCAAGAGGAAGAGCAAAGGGAAGGGGTGGAGGAGTGGGAGGAGGAGTAGGAGAGGGAGGAGGAGGAGGAAGAGAGGGAGGGAGATGGATAAAAAAAAAGAATCAAAATACATGCATTACTTCTTTCTTGAGAGAAATTTGGATATAAGGATCCACCATGATTCAGCATCTGCTCTAAGTAAAAGAGAAAAAGCTTTTGTTTTCATGCCTCAGCCAAAGACTGAAGAGAAAATAAAACAAAACAGACAGACACATAAACATAACTAGTTAGTTTGTCTCTCTGGGGACTGAGAGATGGAAAGTCAACTTAACTCTGAGCTATGAATCCTGGCTCAAGGGATATGGCACACGGAGTTAGGATTTTAAATTAGGGGATAGTTTTGAAGAATTTTGCATTCAACTCCCAACTCTGTGAGAAAACAAACTGAAGAAATCCTTTGACAAATAACTCCCTCTTTGTGCAAATTTGTCTCAATCTGACCCAGAGCCAGCAGGGAGTCAAAATTCACTGCCTCACTTAGGTCTACTTTGTTTTTCTCCACTGTCTCACCTGCCAAATGAACAATGCGGGTTATGTTCTAGCTCCTCTTTCCCCTGGTTTCTAGTTCTCTTTCCCACTGCAGAGAGAAGGCTGGGACGATGATTTTAGATAATGCATCAGTCCTGAGTGCAATTTGGGAATGGAAAGGCTTATGAAGCCAAATTACTTGCAAGGTGCTCCAAGACTAAGGCCAAGCAAACCCGCTTGATAACATCAAGTTGAGAGAGACATGGGAAAACCCGTCTGACGCCAGCAGGAAGTGGATGGCACACTCCAATTGCTCACCTGGAGGAAAGTTTATAGAAGAGTGAGTAGGGTATAGGGCACTCACAAGGGGCAGTGCCACACCCAAGGCTAGGAACAGTGGAGGAGGCATTATTATGCCTCGGCCAATAACAGCAAAGACAAGCAGGTCACCAGCACCTGGAAGGAGAGAATGGCAAGGTGAAGGACGCCGTGGCAGGAGTTCTATCAGGAGATAGCCAGCTCACAGAAACCTACAGGGAAGAAGTTGAGGGCTAAGTACCCAGATCTCATCCTTCTTCCTCTCTAGAGTCTCTGGCTGGGGCTCAGCATAGGCCACATGCAAAGAGATATGATAAGCCATGGGAGTCCTTTGATGCAGTCCATGCAGGTCAAGCTTCCAGGATAGAGGCAGGAGAGAGGAGAGCGAGGGGTGAACTTGGGCAGGGGGATGAGAGGATGCACAGCTCTAAGGAAGAGGACTGTGGAAGTCTGGAGAAGCCCTGACTTTGACCCAACTGCTATCTCTTTTGCACCATTGTGCCTACAAGTTACAGGTAAGGGGAAAGAGGAGGAAACAGAGAATCCCCTTTCCTACTTTACCCATTAGCCAAAGAGGTAAAACAAGGGTTGGCCCCAGTACCACGCAGCCTCCCCTGGGACAAGACACCAATCCCCAAGAGGAAGTACTCTCCAGGTACACATCAATCCACTGACTAACAGATGTGTCAGACTCAGTAAAGCACAGATGCACTTTTTTCAGGACCACTGATAGCATGTTCCCCTCACTGGGCCAAAAAAGTAACCAACTCATGAAACCCCATCTGGTTACGGTGCACATACCAGACAGCACGGTGATCTTGTCCATCATTCGATTTTAGTGGAGACTGTTTTCAAATGGAAGCAATCTGTCTTTCTCACGTCTGGAAACAGTGGCTATTAATTACGGGGAAACCGTCTCCAACAGTAGGTCAATTAATTACTGCATTTTAAAGCAGCTTGTTGAAAAATAACAATTTCCCTGCATTCCTGGGTATTTCTTCTCAATACTTTATCTATTTAAAATCACTGTTATTCTTGGCAGATAGGGAGACTTTATTATTTCTGAGAGCTTTACAGGAGATCATATTCTGTTTTTTTATGTATGCAGGGATAGAATTAGGTTTTAATTATCACCGGCACCTTTTCACTTTTAGACATAGACTTGAAAAGACAGAAAATGGGAACAATTTATGCTGAGAGTTGATAAATACTCAGAAAGATGGCCTGGCCAAACACATCTTCAAGTCAAAATGCTATCTGATCAGAAAAAAACAGACAGGATCCAAATGCGAAATTGGCTATTTCTGTTTACTTATTAATATTCTTCATACTTTCCTGGTGTAACGGCCTGGGACTTCCATAAGCTTTTCCCTGGATGAGAAAAATCAGAGAGGCCGTTTTCACCTTTTCCTTAACATTCACCTTGGCATCAGCTGCATTACCTTTGGACTTGGTTGGACTCTACTAGTTGGGCTCTCCTATATGGTTTCCCAAGAAGCTACAGAAAAAGCTTGACTGACTTTTGTCCAAAGGGCAGTGAGCAATAATTTTTCATTGCCATGTGTCATCTGGTTGTGGGAGCTAGTCAAATCTGGGTTCAGGGACAAAACAAAAGTTGGGCATTTCACACTGACCTTGCCAGCCCATCTTGAAAGTGTCTAATTTTAAGCAATTCTGATAGGTACTGACCAGGGCTCCTCAACTTTGGCACTTCTAACATTTGAGGCTGAATAATTCTTTGTTGTGAGGAGCTGTCTGGTGCATTGTAGAATGTTTAACAGCATCCCTGGCCTCTACCCACTAGATGCCAGTAGTACCCCTCTCTCTTCAGTTGTGACGATTAAAAATGTCTCCAGATTTTGCTAAATGTCCCTTGGGGGGCAAAATCACCATTAATTAGGAACCAGTGGTATAAACACAACTATTTTATGATTATAAAATTAGATAGATGGCTAGATGATAAACAGGTAGATAGGTAGGTAGGGTAAGTAGGTAGATAAGTTGTAGATGAATATACATGGGCACCTATGCATAGATCAACAATATGAGGGTTGTGATTTTGGAAAGACTGTGTGATGTATCTTCAAGCACATCTGGATTTCAGACTGAGCTCTGTCCCAAACAAGCTCTGGGATACTTCCTCATCTACATAGCCTAGCAATGTTGATCTCATAAGGTTTTGGTGAAGACTAGATGAGCACATGCTTGCAAAGTGCTCTCTGCTAACCGTGGTGCATAGCAGGTGCTCTAGGAAAGCCATTTTCTTCCCACATGCAGAAGCTGTTAGTGCCAAATAGATAGGCTGATAGTGGCACTAGAAACAAAAGTCATTCCATTCGGCTGCATGAGGTGGCTTGTGGCTCACATCTGTAATCCCAGCACTTTGGGAGGCCAATGCAGGCGGATCACTTGAGGTCAGGAGTTCGAGACCAGCCTGGCCAACATGGTGAAACCCATCTCTACCAAAAATATAAAAAATTAGCTGTGTGTGGTGGTGGTACCAGTAATCCCAGCTACTCAAGAGGCCGAGGCAGAAGAATCGCTTGAACCCAGAAGGTGGATGTTGCAGTGAGCCGAGATCATGCCACTGCATTCCAGTCTGGGTGACAAAGCAAGACTCCATCTCAAAAGAAAAAAAAAGTTATTATTTCATTCATTGACGGATGTTTCTACCCTCTTAGTTCTGTGTCAGCTGAAAGAGATGTCTGCCTTTGTTTCATGTAATGTACTAGTTCATTGTTTCACGTAAAATTGCTTTTATTTAAAAATTTAGTATTTAAGAAACATGTAAATACAGTGTCATTGTAAAACTTCAAATGCTGCAGATAAATCTTGGACCTGCCTTGACTAACATGATTTGGCTCTGTGTCCCTACCCAAATCTCATCTTGAATTGTCATCCCCATAATCCACATGTGTCAAGGAAGGGACCTGATGGGAGGTGATTGGATCATGGGGGAGGTGATTGGATCATGGGGGCAGTTTTCCCCATGCTGTTCTCATGATAGTGAGCAAGATCTGATGATTTTATAAGTGGCAGTTCCCTCTGCTTGCTCTGTCTTTCCTGTCGCATGTGGCTTGTGAAGAAGGTACTTGCTTCTCCTTCACCTTCTGCCATGATTGTAAGTTTCCTGAGGCCTCCCCAGCCAGGCAGAGCTGTGAGTCAATTAAACCTCTTGCCTTTATAAATTGCCCAGTCTTGGGTATTTCTTTATAGCAGTGTGAAAATGGACTAATACATTGACCTTCTATGCCAAGGCTGTCCCTATCCGCAGAGGTACCTGCTGACATCAGTTTGAGATATTTCCTCTCAGATCTTTCCCTTGTTTTTATGAAATTATAATTTTGTGTGTATAAACATATGTTTTCGTTTTATGCATGATGATGTGTTACTTTTTTATGGCATATACTGTTAGTGCATACAGACCTAGATCAATATTTTTAATGGCTACCTCATTCCACAGTATGAGGACTTTGGTTATTTCAAAGTCGAAGTTAGGGTTATCGCAAACAATATTGCAGTGAACAGCCTTACATCTCACTGTGCATTTCTCTGCAATATATATTAAGAAATGAAATTGTTGGAAAAGATGGCATGCACATTTTAAATTTTAGTAGAAAATATCAGGTTGCTCTCCAGTGCGGTCACACCATTTTATATTACTACAAAATTCAGTAACATCAAATTTAAAATTTATTGCAATTTGATGAAAAGCAAAAAAAAAGTTATCTTGCTTTAATTTGCATTCTGCTGACACTGTCAAGATGAGTATATGTTCTCGTATTTATTGACCTTCTTTCTTTTTCTTTTGAGATTTGCTAGTTCCTTTCTTGAGCTTGCTCCTGTACTACGCTGTTTGTCTTTTCCTTATTGATTTGTATGATTTTTAAATATGTTCTGCATATTAATTCTGTTTCAGTTTTACATATTGTGTAAGAAGAGACTTGAAGTTGCCACACAGTAAGCATTTCAAAGGGCATCAGGTTAAAAAGCTGCTGTCTGAGATAATTAGTGAGCTTTTCCTAGCTGTACTGTACTCCCGTCTCCTCGTCTCTGCTTTCCCCATTAGGGAGCTGGGCATCTACTCCCAATTATACTTTTGACATTGTCCCTTTTTAGCTGAAGTTGTCTCCCTGTGAATTCCTGGGTCTCCAGCATTTCAGACAGGCCTCCACCTCCTCCTTCCTCGAGGCTCAGAGGCCATGGCCTATTCCTGCTCAAGAGAAGTACAACAGTGCCCTATTCCGTCTTTGCCCCATAAAAGCCTCTCACACCTCACAGTAGCATCCCCAGGTGCTCAGTACAAAACACTGTGTCCATGGAATATTAATAAATTTTGAGTGCGAACCAGACTCATGACATCAGTTAGCCAGACACTTGGTTGAGTCAAATCTTTCTCATTACAGGCTATTTCTTTTTATTTCAGAGATTTGGCTATGCCAACGTGCATGGTGACCTTCCAAGAGAGGATTGAGTTAGCAGCATTTTTCCAAACACATTTGACGAGACAAGACATTTTCCCTCGAGCATCTTTTAAGACCACCACACCATGGAAGATGGTATATGCAACAGAGATGCAGTTAGACAGCTCTCCTAGGCTCTCCCAGGAAAGGGTTTTATTGGCGGGCCACTCTGTGTCTTATTTCCCTTATGCTCTGGCATATCCCCCACATACAGGGCATTAGGGCATTGCAAGTGGTAGAAGCACCATGATAACTGCTAAATGGCAAATACTATCAACATAAATGTGGGAAAGAGGTGCAGCCTCCCAGGGGAGAGCTGTTTGTAAGCTTTCAAGCCTGGGTCTAATGGGTTTGGATGTGACTCTGGACAACCAACCTACTCATCCTCCCTAGGTAGTGGACTGCCCACTCTATAGTGGAAACAGTCATACCTGATTTTCAGGAACTGAGGAAAGCTGAATGAGGAAAGCTGAATGAGATAATGGATGCCCACATGTGTTAAAACAACATTTATGGTTTGAGTCTTGGCACAGTGTAAAGTATCTGAGAAAAGCAAAACTCCCAGTGTTCTCTGATGCTCAAATTCATTCATTAGAGAGATAGGTAAGACTGGATATGGGAATAGTTTTTGGAGGAGGAAATACAGTGACTCCCTTCCATTTAGCTAGCATGGTGGCTCATAGCTGTAGTCCCAGCTACTCTAGAGGCTGAGGTAGGAGGATCACATGAGCCCTGGAGTTTGAGGATGTAGTGAATAATGATTGCACCTGCAAATAACCACTGCCCTTCAGCCCCAGTGATAGTGAAACCCTGTTTCTCTGGGGGAGGGGGAAAAACCTAATAAATGAATGAATGAATGAATAAATAAATGCACACATATAGTGGCAGCCTTCCTCCTTCATGATTGGTTTCTCCAGGCTTCCTGTCAGTTCCCAGTCCTGTGGGTAGCACCCTGGCCTTGCTGCTTCTCCCTGGCGGGAGCAGTTCCTCATGCACAACTGATTGCACTTTGCCATTTTGGCAACACTAGCAGAACCAGTCTCATCACACCCCCTCCAGATGCCTGCTTGAGCTGGTGAACATTACCTCCTCAGAAGTCTGAATCTTAGCTCCATCGGGCCACTCCCTGGGACTGTCATAATTCCAACCTCTTCTATTTGTTTTCTCAGCCCTAGGAGTGGTAGCTGTTTCCTACAGTTGGTTGAACCATGATACCTCAGAATTCTCTTTTTACTCTTTTCCAGCTATCCAGTTATCAACCTTATTCCTAGTGAACAATTCTTTATATTAAATTCTCTCAGTTCAAATAACTGGGTTGGTTTCTGTCTTCTGAGTGAACCCTGACTAAGGGATGAAAGAACAGATGTAAGAGAGGAAGGAGTGAATTAGGAGGAAGGACTGACATGGTTGGTCTTCTGAATCCATGCCTGATGTTCATTTCTGAAACTCTCAGCTTCCCACCAGTTAAGGGATCAGCTGACTTGCACCAGGCCTTTTGATAGAAATCTGAACATTCACTGTGTGAGGCCCTCCCTCAAGCACAATAACCCATTTACCACATTTACCATAGATTAGTTTATTAATCATTATGTGTCTCTTTTGTTTTCTCATGGGATTGGCTGCTCAAATGTTTTTCTTTAAGGTGATGGAAAATCATCAGTAATTCATTAAAGTGTTCTGGTGATGTTGATTGCTGTTATAATGATTATTACATTGTTGTATTAGGTTATAGGTATTAACATTGTCTCTATATGGGAAACTGTTAATGAGCTACACACACTTCTGGAAGACACTAAGCCCAAGAGCTTAGTATTTGGGGCCTGCTTGTTTTGTGAGCTTAGATGGAGACAAAGGACTTTCCTAGTCCAGGGCTCAAGAGCGTGTACTCTGAAGTCAGACAGCTGCAGTCTTGACATTTTGGCTATTGTCCTACATGATCCTTATCCAAGTGCATGCCAGGGGGTTTATCAAAGTCTTCATCCCAAACTCGAAGCATCATGAATGCAGGAATGGTTGGACATTGCATTCACTGGAGTATCCACAACACCTATGACGTAGCAGCTATGCAGCCATGTTTTCTCTCATTGGAAGAGAATGAATTCTGCTGGAAATGAAGGCCTTGATAATACCTGCAACCTGCCAAAGCTCGCATAGCCTGAGAATGGCAGAGCAGGAGCCCAGCTCCAGCTTACCTTGTTCTTCAGCCGTGACTTTTATACACTTGTCCATGTGGGTGGCTCAGCTCTTCCATCAGGGGGAGGCTGGGTGTCACTCGATGCCCTGAATGCACAGGGACCTGGGTGCTGAGGGACCACCTTTCTCTTCCTTTGCTCTTCTCTCTCCTTCCTCTCCTCTCTCTCTCTCAGACTTTACCATCGCCTCATTAAAACGCAATTGCATGATTCATCAACACTATTGGAGAAAGCTGTTAGATAAAATAAAGGGGGAGAAATTAGTATTTGCAAAGACAAGTAGTATTGAGCTTTCTACTTCGTCAAAGGGCTAAACGCATACGTGTTAGCTGTATCACTCTGACTGCCAGAAATCTCCTGAGCGTGGGTTTGGTTTTTCTTTTTCTTTAATGTTTCCCTCTTTCTCTCCTCAGTCTCTCACATGATCTGTGATCTTTACATTTTGCCCACAGTCGTGAAAGCTAATGGCATCATTTTCATGCATGGACATGGGCCTACCAGCTGACAGTGGTTAGCAATTCTTATTACAAATATATCTTCACTCTCGAGCTGGAATTGTAAAGCTTTTCCATAGTGACACTGAACCAAAATATCGAGGTTGCTGAAGCTTTTAAAGAAAGCAGCGGCAAAAGGTTGTGGAATGCCTTTTAAGTAATGCTGCAGCGAGGCTCTCTGGAATACAGATGGGTTGCCTGCCTGAGTCTTCCTGTCACCTCGGATCACCCGGGAACACAGACTCCAAACTCCCAATGGCTTTAGCAGAAATTGAGCAGAGATAAAGAGAGAGAGAGGGGGGTAAAACAGAGGGAGAGAGAGGTCTCTTTTAAGAAGTAACTTCTGCGTGGTTTTGATGGCTATCACTATCTGAACACAGAGAAGCCTCTTTGCTTTGGAAATGGAAATGATAAACCAGAATGTGTATGTCAGACACAACCTGTAGGGCCCTCTCAAAAGCATTCTTCTCCTGTTCCCTAGCCCATTCACTTTGGCTCATTCTTGAAGATGCAGTTGAAGAAGAGCTCACTGCCTATATTCCTGAAAAGGGCAACATTTCCCCTCTTCCCTCCAGCTCTGGGCCAGTGAAAGTTACCTTCTTTGGGTTCCCACTGCCACCCACCCCATACTTCCCTCTATGACAGAAAAGCGTGGAAAAGTAGGCTACATCCTGGCTTTGAAGTTGACTTATGATTTAGGACAAGACATTTCACTTCTCAAAGGCTTTATTATTTCAGTGGACTTAACCATATTCACATCATAGAATTGTTTTATGGGCTACATGAAATAACATCAGCGTTAGAGTGAAAGAGAGGTGCTGTTTTTCTTTTGGTGGCTTTATCACATGCAACTTTTGGTAGTTTTTTTCCCTAGAAGATGGAGCTCCTTGAGGAGCCAGTTGGATCTGCAGCTCCAATGTTGCTGCCAGGACTCTGTCTTGCTTCTGGACTCCTGGCTCTGCTGGCCCCTGTGTGCTGGCTTTCTGCTGCAGGAAGGCTCTCTCTCAGTGGTTAGAAAGATGGAAGGTGGCAATTCCAAAGCAAAATCACATCCTCACAGCTTAGCATTCCACTGGGGGCAGCTGGAATGAAACTGAGGATTCTTTCTTGCCTGCTAAGGCTTCCTTGAGCTGAGTCTCCAGGAAGGCTGATTGGCATGCCTGGGTCACATTTCTACCCATGGATCATGTAAGAAATACGGTATAGTATTAATACATGCCTCTCATCCTTGCCTCTCACCCTAGCTTTCTGGAGTGAAGGCGGACAGTAGAGGTGCTTATTCTCCCAGGACAGATGGGGCAGGGACAGTTATTGGATGGAAAGGGACTGTTGGCACCAGGAGTAAGGGGAGGATCCATGAGAAGTCAAAACCAAGAGATGTGTATTGCAAGGCCAGACACTTAATGAGTTAATCAGCAAACAGATGTAAGATAGTGATTTTTTGCAAAGAGTCCTGGCTTGGGCATTAGGAGAACTAAGTTCAAGTCTCAGTGTCACTATTCAGTGGGTGACTTTGTACCTTGTCACTTTGCCTTTCTGGGCCTGGTGTCCTGGGCTATAGAATTTTCTGGTTGGATTAGAAGATCTCCAAGGTCCCCTTCCAACTTTACATGTCTATTATCTCATGCTCCTGCTCATTAAGAAAGAATTTTAAGTTAATTGAAACAGGACTCTTTTGGCAGGCTCTGGAGAAACCATATAGATATCTATAGGTTAAACAGAAGGGAAGGTAATGGGAGGCTTTCCCTGGCTAAGGGAAAATGAAAAATAAGTAAGACTGGCTGCCCTACTTGGGTCAGTGCTGTGCTTTCATCAGGGAAGACTACAGACAGGAATGAACATTCTGCAAGCTGCCCACCAAGGGTCAGCTTGTCCGGCAAGAAGGACAAGCTGGGGCTGTGTGGATGGAGATAGGCAGGGAAGCCATCCCCACAGGGTTGACAAGAATCGCATGCCGGGTTCTGGACAGATATATAGTTATAATTAAGCATTCATCAGGCTGCACTCTGGCCTGCTTCTTTGTTGCTAAAAGTCAGGTAGCACCAGATACTGACCATCTCCATTCTCGTTCCTAGAGACAGGATTTCTGACATTGAAATCATAAGGCTTCTGTTTAAGGATCACTTGAGATGTTTTACAGACCACAAATTCCAGCAACCAGTTTGAAGACCCCCACAGAGGAACAGGATGAATATAAGAATACAGCTTCTTCCTCCCCTCATCTTAGACTTCACACTTCACCCTGCACTCTTCAACCAATTGACAATCCCTGCACTTTGGCCCACTCCAAAACCCTTAAAAACCCTAGCCCCAAACACCTTGGGGAGATATATTTGAGGTTCCCTTCCATTTCCTTGTTCAGTGACTCTATGATTAAACCTCTGACTCTGGTACATCCCACTGTCTTGGGATATTGACTCATTGTGTGCATTAGGCAGCAGACTTACTACATTTACACGTTCATGGCCACTTTTACCATTAAACCCCATTTGTTGGATGATTACTTACTATTCCATTGTGTAGTTGAGGAAGCAGACGTTCAGAATAATGGAGCTTGGCCCTGACACCCAGCCAGGGCTGGGGTTAGAGAGTCCACAGGATCCCTTCCTCAGGCCCCATGGAAAGGTCTCAGTGGTACCTGCCACGTGCTCACCTTGGGCCAATCATGAGACATTCCTGCTGCTTGACATTCAGCTGTCAGGGGGGAGCAAGCTGAGGAGTCGGCAGCCCATCCTCATGGCACCTGAGATTAAGCTGCTGTCTGGAGCACACAGCCGTGGGGTCTCACCCTTCCTTCCTACATCTCACCTTCTTTTCATCGTCCTAACTTCCAGCATGCCCCACACAGGACCTGGGATGTTACAGGGGAGCTCGATGTCTCAGGATTGGAACAGAATTGAGTTCAATACTAAACAGGCAGCTATTGTTAGCCTGGATGACAGCAGAAGGGCTGAGGAGCCAAGACCCCAGGGGAGGGCTGGGCCATATTCCCACAGGGCATGGAGGCACTGCCTGGCTTTCCCAGACTGCCCTTCATGACCGCGGGTCATTTTCTCCTGCCTTTGTCTCTGTTTCTCTCTTAGTCTATGCTGGCCCCTCTGAGATTTTTTTCCTTCGGTTCATTTGTCCCTTGTGATTCCATTTGCTTTTGAGTTTCTTGTTCTCTCCCCTCCTCTCTACACATTGCCAATCCCACCTGCCTCCCTTCCTTCGCTCCCCTCTCTGGCCATTCTCCCTCTGTCCTGGCTGTCTCTCCCTAATTCTCCCAGTTGCCCTCATTGGCCCCTGTCCACTCTGCTACTGCCTTTACAGGCTTGGCTGGCTCAGGTCTGTCTTGCCCTGGGTGTCTAAATGCCTGAGTGCTGCTGGCTGATGGCTCATGCCCTGGCCCCAGTGAGGGCCTCTGCCTCCCTCTCTGAGCCTGGTCATTTGCCCTCGACCCCTCTAGGAGGTCCTCTCAGCTTGGACATGTGGATGAAGTCCCCTTACCCCACAAGATGGGGTCCTGGCACTCTGAGAGTGGAGAGTCAAGGAGCAAGAAGCCAAGCGCTGTGTGAGCCTGACCCTGCCTCTGCCCTCAGCTGTCTGCAGGTTTCCCTTCCAGAGGACTCCACCTGAATGCACCTACCTCCTCCATAGTGTGTGTGAGGAGCCTTGGAGAACCTGCCATCCACACAATGGGCCCTCCACAAATGCCATTCTACTGCGTCCTCATCTTCTGTCCCAGGGGCAGCCCTTTATAGCCCTTTATGGTCTCATCTGTTCACTCACTCTGCATTCAGTGAGCATCCATGGAGCACCCATGAAGTGCCTTGCATCATGCCAGGTGCTATCCAACCCCTATACAGTGGGGAATAAGCTAGGCATGGCTCCTCTTATCACAAGGCTCCTGTCCTATGGGCAAAATCAGACAGATGATAGCGATGATATCAGCGTGCAGGCTCTGTGGTCATGGCATCTCCCTGCCAGGAAAGCATAAGGGGTACAGGCTCTGGGAGAGTTCGTGAGACCTCTGAGGGCTGGGTTAGTGGGAAGTACAGGCAAGTCAGCACAGCTTAGGAAAGCCCGCCCTGGGCATGTGCTCTCTCAAGCTGCAATGCTTAATGTTAGATTTCCGTAGTAAAGGGACGGTATATGTGTTGTGGAGGCTGGGAGAGAGGGAGGAGAATTGGAAATTGTCCAAGAAAAAGGAACAGTTGCTGTGAAAGCTAAGAGGTCAAGGAGAACATTTCTCCTCATTCCCCAGGATTTATACCTTCATCCTTCCAGACTCAGCCCAGCCTTGAAACTTGGTCCTTCAAGTCCCTATAGCTTCTTCTCTTAGTCCTCCAGAAAGAGCCTCCATCACTACATCTCAGTGGGTCGAATCCCTTCAATGGACAAGAGCCATCTCACCTCTGACATCCCAGAACCTGACACCAAACCTGGAACATAATCAGCATTCAGTCAGTAAGTTCTGATAGAGAGATGCATGGGCGGACAGATGAGCAGATGAATAAAAATCAATAGATACATAACTAAAATAAAGGAGCTCCAGGCATAATCTGAACTTTGAGGCCACCAAAGCTTATTCCATCTTTTCCAGGTTCCTTCAAGACACACCAGTTCTTTCCAGTGTCCTGGGATTCTGGAAAACGCTGATCTGTCATTATCTCAGGCTGCAAAGAACTCCTTTTTCTCCAAGAAATCAAACGCACCCTCACATGTTGGGTGTGTTTGCGTGTTTTTCCTGCAAGCTGAGGCATGGATTTCGAGAAGTAATCAATTCCAATTGATTGGCAAAATCTGACTTGCGTTGTCTCGGCCAACTTTGGATGGGAAAGTTCATTAAAAGCGGGCCTCTGGCAAGCCCGACACCCCTCAGTGCTGCGGTAATCAGGGTTTCATTATGCCAAGCAGCAGGAGCTGCCCTAAAGAGTCCTTGGCACGGTTTTGTGAGGACTTGCCCATCTGCAGCAGCATTTTTTGTAAATGAGTAATTTGACAATGATAAAAATCCACAAGGAGCTTTTCTCAGCTTGGCCAGTGAAGCTCTTGGAGAGAGCTCAAGGGAGAGGAGAGTGAGCTCTTTGCTGGTGGCACAGACACCCCATCCCCTTCCTTCTCCCTGCTCCACCACACACTGCCCTGGACAGAGAGAGATTTCTCTTGGCATCACCATCGGGAAAGCGTATGTACCCCTGACAGGGAAGGGGCCTCCTGTGGAGCTCTGTGGCCCTTCTGAGGGGCAGGACTGGCCTCTTCCCAGTTGTTTGCTTTTAGAGGCTCCAGAGGCTATAGCCAGAAAGGTGTAAATTTCTTTCTGAATTTGAACAGGGAAGCAAATTCTGGAAGTCATCAACTCTGGAAGCAACTGGCGCAGGCCTCCCTGAATGAGTACTCCAATCCCAGAGCAGGAGTCTGCTTCTAACTCAAATTTATAGGTGCCTGTCATGTGCCAAGCTCTGCGCTGGGCTTGTCAATGCACATAGCCAGCCTCTCCTTCTTTACAGCAACCACCACAGCCAGAGGTCATTGAAACTATGATTTTAAAACAAAACTTAGTTATTCCAAAAATACTGAAAGTGCTTGTGTGGAAGTACTAAACGTTTATGCAAATCAAATGTTACAATTTTCTTAAGACATGGAACTTGGGACTTGGGAGGAGGCTTTGAATTTTTACTCTGCACCCTAAACGTATCATTCATAAATTTAAGGAGTGGTTATTAAAAATACTTATTATAGAAATTTTGGAAAATAAAGATGAAAAAGAAAAAAGATACCACTAGTTAGAGATGATAAACATTTTCATTTTCATCCAGCAAACTAAGCCTGAAATGTACCCATGTTAACATAGATAAATGGTGACCTAGGATTTGGTTCAGATTTTATAGTGATTTCTCCCCTACCAGGTTTTCTACATAATAATTGGTCCTAGGAAAATTTCTGTTAGAAGGAATTAAAAAATGCATGCTCAGATAAGACTGTAATATGGTGGGATCCATATCTTATAATTGACAATTCACAGTTTGCATGCAGTATTTATTTGCTAAATAAAGGCTGTGAGAAGTCCTGCAAACTTATGTGAACAAAGAACTCTCACTACCTCCAATTCCTATTAACCTACCTACATACCACCAAACTCATTTTGGAAAATGCATGGTAGTTCTTGCCCATGACCAACCAATCTCATCCTTCCACTTGAGTCTCTGAAGCCTTTGTTGGGAGGTAGGGTTTCCATGGTTGGGGGCAAGGGAGAAGTGCCCTCCAGAAAGTCACTGCTAGGAGGAACTGTGGGAATCTCTGCTGTTTCTTTTCTTTTTCTTTTTCTTTTCATAGATAAGGAAACTAAGGAAGAGAAATGACAGTGACCCACCCAGCGTAACAGAAGAAAGAAAAGACAAGACTGGAATTTGAACCCAAGCCTCATGAGCAGGACCTAGGGTTCCTACCAGAGGCGGCTTCCTGCACAGGCCAAAGGCTCAGGTAACATTGTGATAGGAGGCAGGCCTAGTTGGCCTGGCTAGGATCTCTCGCTGGCTCTAGCATGTGTGGGTCTTCAGCAGAAACAGATCATGGACTCTGATGTTCAGCACCAGACATACACTAAGCTGGATGGCTGGTTTGCTTTTTGCCACATGGTAGAAGTTATTTCCGGACCTGGAGGATGGACGGGGCTGCTTCTGCTCAGTTTCCATTAGCCCCCACTTTTCCCCATGGCACATCAAGTTGGGCCACAGCAGAGACTGGCTTGTCCTGGGGCATCCTCTGTGCTGTGCTCGGGGTGAGGGGCTCCTGCACTCGTTCTGCTTGATGATTCCAGGGGTGGGTAACCCTATCTTTTTAACACTCTGGAGAGGGGCTGCATTTTTGAGAGGCCCAGGTCCCAGAATTCATCCCCATCTTCTGTGAAATCCCATCTACAAACCATCCCTGACCAATGAGATTAGAGATCCCAAATCATCTATTCACTAATTTGTTTTCCCCTCTTCTGCTGAACATGATCTAGAAGCTAGGAAGCATCTAGACACAGGAATCCAAAAACAATATAACATCTAGTTGGGGACAGGTGTATAAACAGCTCACTGAGGTAGAGCCACTTATAGTGCAAAATTGGAGGTACTGTAGGACCTTCCAGAAAAGGAACAATGGGATGGATTTTGAAGGGTGAAGCAGGTAACTCTGAGGAAGATAAGAGGCTGGGGTTTCAGTGGGAACGGTTTAGATAAAGGGTTGGAAGAGTCAAACAGCACATCTGGAGCCAGCAGTAGCTTGGATCTGGGGGAATGGGCTGGCTTTGGAACAGAGGCAGTAGATGCATCCTGAGTGGTGGACAGGGGTTAAATACTGAAAGAATGGTGTGAATAAATGGACTGGCAGAAAATCCTCTGCCTCTGCAGTGTGGGAGGAAGGATTAGAGGCCCCCCCCAGGGAATGAGGGAGAACCAGACAGGAGATCCCTGCCCCAGTCCGGGGGATGCCTGGGACAGTGACAGAGCAGAACTGAGACTGTGGAAAGGGCCACGCGACTGAGGGGTAGAAGTGAGAGAGGGTGTGGTCAGATATGGGGAGGAGAGTAGGGAAGGCAGAGGTCAGCTTTAGTGTCTCCAGCCTGTTTGGCTGCAGAATGCAGACCACGGTCTCAATTTCACATATTTTTCTTCTTTCCACCAAGAATGAGCCACCAAATGCACAACTAGAAATGATTTGATAGCTACATCTTTGAAAGTCTTTTCCCATACATTAAATAAGCAGTCAGGCCAGGCACAGTGGCTTACGCGTATAATCCTAGCACTTTGGGAGGCTGAGGGGGTGCGAATCACCTGAGGTCAGAAGATCGAGACCAGCCTGCCAACAAGGTGAAACCCTATCTCTACTAAATATATAAAAATTAGCAGGGCAAGATGGTGGGCACCTGTAATCCCAGCTACTTGGGAGGCTGAGGCAGGAGAATCGCTTGAACCCTGGAGGTGGAGGTTGCAGTGAGCTGAGATGATGCCACTGTACTCCAGCCTGGGCAACAAGAGCAAAACTCTGTCTCAGAAATAAAATAAAATAAAATAAAATAAAATAAAATAAAATAAAATAGGCAGTCATCTTTTTTAATACCAGGTCTCAAACAGCAGCATACCACAGGCAGGCTGGTGAGGACAGTGCACACTGGGTGTAGACTGTAATGAAGAGTGGAGTCTACAGAGCATTTAAACCCAATAACACAACAGAACACTCTCTCTGCCAATGTGTCCTTGGTTTTGAGGTCTGAACATCCAGCTGCCAAGTTTACTGACTAATTTAAGCTAATGCCATTTAGAAGGTCTTGTACTTTACAGTCAAAGTCCTGGAAATGGCCCTGCTTAGCAGGCTACAAAGTCTGGATTTGAGGGCTTTTATGCTATTTCCTCAAGAATATCTTTCAGGTCCTCACTCCTCACTTGTATAGCCCTCTCCCACCCTACACCTGCCCCAGATCTTTAGATTCCAGAACAAATTGCCTTGCCAAGCGGGGAGAGCATCACAGCTGCTTGCCAGCACATTTTCAGGCATATTACTGACCTGGCCTCTGGCCAGGAGAAGGCCTAGCCTCTCCATCTCAAGGAAGGCACTCCTAGGCCCTAAATAAACCTCGTAAGTCATGCAAATGCTCCCAGAAGGAGCCTGAAATGCTTGGCCTTTCTCTAGGGCAGCAACAATGTTTCATGAGGAACACAGTAAATATGACCCCTGATGGGTGCTGTGCCAGGGCCTCTCAGTATTAAGGCTCTAAATAAAACTTCATAGAGAAGGGAGGGAGTCTAGGGGAGCAACTGAAGGTGGTTTTTCTAGCAAGCATTTTTGGGTTACTTCTTGAGAGGGCAGAACCCGACAGCCAGCCCTGAGAAAGGCAGGGATGAGGCTCTCTTCCGACAGGGCTTTAAGACCTGGTTGTAAATTGCACAAGTGCTGGTGAGTCTGAGGGAGCAGCTAGCAGCATCCTCAGCCATCTTTGCTGCTGAGGGTCTCCTGCCTTTCTTCCTAAACCCTGATAAGATTTTAAGGGTTTGATTTTGGGGTAGAGATGGTAGTGGGGTGAGGATGGGCCAGGGGCACCTGGATGCAGTGACTCAGCACCCACCAGGAGCATTTTCTATGTTTCTCCTAAATTAAAGGCTAAGTTCCTACCTAGACTCTAGGCCCTGGTACTTTGGTTTGACTCTGCAGTGACATCTGGGCCATGCCCATCTCTCAGATACCACTTAGGCCCAGATTAGAGGCTGAAAATGCAGCAATTGTTATCTGCAGATGTGGGATTTGTCTTTGATGGTTCAGGACAAATCACCCTCAGGTCAGCTTGCTCCTCGTGGCAGTTCTTCCAACAGCTCAACTCATTTAAGTCATTCAAGTCTGGAGTCCTCTCACCCTCACCCTCACCCAAACTCCACATTTACACACATTTGTTTAACCAGTGGCAAGCCTGTGGGTGAAAATGACATTTTGTCATTGCTTCAATTTTTGTTTCCTGATCACTGTGAGGGCAAATATTCTTTAATATGCATGGGCTGTGTGCACTTCTGTTTCTGTGAATTGCCAATAAAAATCCTTAGGTCATTATTCTGTTGGTTTATTTAGTCTTTTACTTATTGATTTGTAGACATTTTTATGTGTTCTCATCGTTAATCTTTTGTCTGCTATATATTTTGAAAATATTTGTCACCCAATTTTGTAATCCAATGTTTTACTCTTTCTTTTCACAGCATTTGTGTTTAAAAAGCCTTTATTTACCACAACATTGTAAATATATTTCTCTGGGTTTTCTTTTAATAATATGATACTTGTACTTGCTCAATATTTGACACTTTAATAATTCTGAGACTTAGTTTTAGAAATATTAGGTCCAGAGTAGATAGGCATCATTATTTACTTATGTCAAATGAATAGCCAGTTGTTCTCACACCATTTATTGAATTGCCCAACATTTCCCAACTGATTTGAAGTGGTATCTAAGTCATGGAGAATGTGCCTATATGTGTTTTTAAAATGCATACGTGCAGGTATGCATTACACACACAGTTATGTGTATTATCTGTGTACACAGATTATCTGTACATAATTTAAATGGAAATATGAGGAGATGGAAAAAGCTGTGGCTTTGGTGCCATTTTTGAGGCCTTTGTATTGATCAACAGCAGTGTAACAAACCTTTGCTAAGTCTATATTGCTTGTGCACATTTAGTAAATGCATGTCTTGTGGTTGTTACCTGGAATCTTTGCCTTTTGGGAACTCTCATTGCCTAGTGAATAGGCACAAGGTTGGTTTTAAAGTTAAGAGACTTAGAAATAATCAAATTAGCAACTAAAATCCTGGATTGGATCCTGGAAGAGAAAAAGATGTTAGTAACAAAACTGTCCCAGTACTTTGGGAGGCCAAGGTGGGTGGATCACCTGAAGTCAGGAGTTTGAGACCAGCCTGACTGACACGGTGAAACCCCATCTCTACTAAAATTACAAAGAAGTTAGCCAAGTGTGGTGGCGTGCGCCTGTAATCCCAGTAACTTGGGAGGCTGAGAAGGAGAATTGTTGAACCTGGGAGGCAGAGGTTGCAGTGAGCCAAGATTGCACCACTCCACTCCAGCCTGGGCAACAGAGCGGGTATCCGTCTCAAACACAACAACAACAACAACAACAGCAAAAACTGATGATATTCAATATTGTCTCAGTTTTGACAAATCTACTATGGCTATTATAGAACCTGTAAGTGTTTATGCCCACTGTGCAGTAACATACCAATTATACTGAGACAGTAGAGTTTGCAGCAGAGAAAGATTTTAATGATTCCAAGATGCTGAGCAGGGAGACAGGAGGAGATCCTCAAATATGTCTCCATGTGGAGCTCTGGGATGGAATTTTTAAGGGGCTAGTGGAGGATGAGGGACTGGAAAACTAGGGTTGTTGATTTTTTAGGGTAAGGGGGATGAAAACATCAGAATGCAGAAATGGAGTTATTTGGTGAGTGAGTGCCTGTGGATTCTTCAGACGAGCTGACATCAGTAGCTTCACTGGTACACAGGACCTGAAAGAATGTCTAAAAGGGAAAACAATGTTTTATAATGTTCAAGTTGTTATCCATAGAGCAATTAAGGAGGACAATAACCTTGTAACAGGGTCTATATAATTCTAGGACAATAGGCACCAAACAACTATTAGGAAGCAGGTCAAGGAGCAGGCTTAGGGTTAATGCTGAGTGAGCTGCCAGCTTGGCTTATTTTCATTCTTTTCTCTCCCTTCTTCTCTGGTTAATTTGTTAATTTTATAGTTTATAAGGACAGTTTCATGACTATGGATGATGTTAACATTAGGAGAAGCTGAATGAAGAGCCTATGGGAACTTATCATACTATTTTTGGAAATTTCAGTAATCTAACATTATTTAGGGATAAAAAGTTTATTTAACTTAAAAAATTAGCATGCGAAGTTAATGTGACAATGAATATGCAATTATGAGTTCCTCTGGACAGCAGTGAATATGTCCCAGAAGAGAGGGACCATTTGAAGGATGTG
The DNA here is from genome assembly GCA_963573385.1 of Cacajao melanocephalus. NCBI lineage: Eukaryota > Metazoa > Chordata > Mammalia > Primates > Pitheciidae > Cacajao > Cacajao melanocephalus. Next base: position 315,191 of record CAUYLG010017131.1, read on the forward strand.
GCTTCACCAAGTGTCCTCACCAATTTGGTTCTTGCACTGCAAAACAGAGGAATGAGTACAAGATATCTCTGAAGCTCCGTCCACATTTTGGAGATAGGGTTATTTGCTGTATTAGAAAGTCCCCGGACTCAAAATTCCTCACGCATCTGTGAATTTCACACTCAATATATGCTTAATGAGTTTTGGCTCCAAGCAAGCATAAATCATCAAGTTATAATGCTGAAAGAACCAGGAGTTTGGATCAGAAGAAAATAGTTTAATTGCAGGTCAACAAACTGACCAGCTGCTGCCCTTTGGCGGGACACTTAGCCTCAGTTTGCTCATCTGTAAAATGGGGATTAAAAACTTTTTGCCTCCAGGGCTGCTGTGACAATTGAACGTGGTAATGTGTATGAAAAACATTCCTCTCAGTACCTGGCATGTTGTCGGTGCTCAAGAGACACAGTTCCTTTCTTTTCTTCCCTCACCCTTGCTGCATTTTAACTTCAATTCCGATTAATACTGCTGTGCAGTAACCCTGGTTAACAGCCAAAATCTCATTTAGAGTTTCTCATCATCCTCTTCCAAACTGTCATATCTCTCAGCGCTTACGTTTCTTTCCAGTTGCTGGGGACAATAAAGCAGGCAAGACATTTTCACAGTAATTCAAAATGTGATTTTTCCAGGGTGATATTGCATGGGGAGGCCATCTGAGTTGAAAAGAATTTTGAGTTGGTTCACTGGCACAAATAAGATAACAGGAAATAAAACAAGTGAGACTCAGGCAGTACACCAGCAGTGTCAAATTTCTTAAAAAGCAGCTAGTCTGTCCTGGCAGAGGTTTAAATATCAGCCCTACCCTGGATGCAAAGTGAAGAGATAAAAGCAGGAGTTTTGGCAGGACCTCAACATCACACAGCCCCCAAAGGAAGGCACTGGTCCCATGAACTGCCTGCAAAAAGGGCCTCCCGGAGTTATGCAATGTACTGCATCTAGGGGGCGTTAGGCAGTTCCAGGGACACATCTTGGCTCCATGGGGCACCAGTTGAGGGACTAAGTTACTCAATCCCTCTACATTTGACATAGCTATTTGTAAAATGGGGACAGGATTAAATGAACTGATAGAATCTATAACACCCACTGCAAGATAAATTTTTTTCATGAGCTCTTGTTAAAATTAGTTGCATAGAATATATTACTAGGGGCCAAATTCTGAGAGATAAGCCTTCAGGGGGCCTTAGCACTTCAATGACATTCTACTTCTCAGGCCAAGGGTTCTGCACACGGGTATGAGTTTTATGATTTTGCTTTATAACTTGTACATACCTAACGTATACTTCATTTTATGTAAAATATTACATAATTTAAAGAAACCCAAGGAAACCACTCTGAAAGCAAGTTTATGTTAAGAGGTTTAATGAATGGTTAAAAAAAAATCCAAGACAGGTATCGATGATCAGATGTAGAGACAGTAAAAAGACACTGAAACTCCATGCAATACCCATTCCATTTACACTCAGCAGGTATGGCTTTCTTCCCTTCCTCCCCTGGTGTGGCAGGCCATGGGATGGGACTTCTGTGTCCACCTCTCCCACCTGTGCACAGCACCTAGCACTCAGCTTGTTGCTCCCAGAAATGCTGGCCCTGGGGCAGGGCAAGTATGGGAATGGGGAGTGTTTTACTTTGGCAGGAAGGTCATCATCTGTCTTTCCTTCCTCTTGCTATTTTCATCTAATGAGGAGGGACAGCAAATCTCTAAGGGTCTTTTAGCACATGGAACTCCCAGACCATCCCTCTCTCTGCTACCTGTTTCTATCTCATGTGGTCTTTATATCTGTGTAACACCCCCAGCACAAGGCACTCAACAAGGACTCATTTTCTTTTTCCCTTTTTTGACAGGCTCACTCTGTTTCTCCGGCCCTGAAATGGGAGCACCACCACCCACTTCAGAAGAACACTGTGACAATCCCAGAAAGCGAATTGGTCACCCCCAGTATGGGAACTGGTGCAGAGGAGACAGTGCAGAGACAAATGCTTTTCCCAGGCTACCCTAGCTCTCCTGCATGAGCAGACCATTTTGTTCTTTACAGGCTCAGTATTCCCATCTGTCACGTGGGCATATCCATTTCTGCCTATTTAGAGGCCTCAGAGGCAGATATGTTAGGGGAAGTGCTGGGACAGGTGGAAAGCATCCTTCTGAAGTTCCAGTGGTGAAGTGTCACTGTCCCCAGAGTTTTGAAGCATCTGTCCATGCAGTGTTCTGATAGCCCACATGCCCCTCCTAGGTCATGGAGTCATTGGTCATGACAGCAGCAGCTTCACAAGTCTCCCTCCCCATCTTCCCAGTCATCCTTTTTTGTTTGTTTTTTGAGATGCAGTCTCACTCTGTCACCCAGGCTGGAGTGTAGTGGTGTGATCTCGGCTCACTGCAACCTCCACCTCCTGGGTTCAAGCAATTCTCCTGCCTCCGTCTCCTGAAGAGCTGGGATCATGGGTACCTGCCACCACACTGGGCTAATTTTTTTGTGTTTTAATAGAGACAGCGTTTCACCCTGTTGGGGATCTGCCTGCTTTCGCCTCCCAAAGTGCTGGGATTACCAGCATGAGCCACGACGCCTGGCCCCAGTCATTCTTTTACCTTCCCTTCTGCTCAGCTGCTTGGCTTCCAGGTGAAGGCTGAGCTCACAGGCGTGGAATCTGACAAGATGAAAGCACTCTGGGGGAACCTGTCATTCGTGGGCCAAGGGTCACAAGGAGGTCATGGCCTCGTTCTCCTGCTTCATCTCTGAGCCGAAGGCAGCTCCTCCGACTCCCATAGCCTGTCCCTGGTCCCACAGCTGGGAGTTCTCCTTGCATCTTGGCTGTGACACTTGACATGATTTGCAACATATGGAAATCAGCCTCTGTCTGGCTGTGGAGTGGTTTTCAGTTTTCAGTCCCCAGAAGGTGTCGGAATACAGACGGGTCTCTCTACTGCCCTAGAGAGCAGGCTGTGGTCACAACACAGGTCTCAAATAACTTGTCAAAATTGAGAAATGGGTATAGCAAGGAGCCACCTGGGACTTGCGGCCTTATGAAAGAGAAGATCCACAAGGTGCCTTCAGGGTGAGACAGAAGTAGGCACCTTTTCAACCCTCCTGTTACTGCCTGTAGGACACCTGGCTAATTAAGCTGCCTTCCCTGTGGCTGGTAGTATTCCTTTGATCTGTTCATCCCACCTGGGCCAAGTTTTAGCTGGATGACCTTGGCAAAGTGACCTAACTGCCCTGAACCATAATGTCATCATCTGCATAAAAGAAGAAAACAGTGCCCTCCTGAGTTACTTTGAAGATGAGAGTTAACGCATGCTGTAGGTGAGGAAAAATAATTTTCTTCTCTGCCCTTCATGAGTTCGTAGCTCGGACTCCTTGTGACAAAAGACATATTAGCAAGAGAAAACCAAACAGACGTTTAATAATAACATGTATACATCCTGTATACATGGGAGTTAACAAAGTGAAATGAATACAACTCTACAGTAGATCTCCAAGAGGTGTCTTAGACTTCAGGCTTAAATACTTTCTGAAACAAAGAAAGAAAGGTATGGGAAGGGTAGAGGGAAGGCCTGATTAAGACAAGATGGCTAGGAATTCACCAAATCACTGTAAAACAAAGGTAAGATTTGTTATGCAGATTTAAGTAAGTGAGTGCTTTCTCCATTGATAAGTGTTTAGCGATTCAGTTTTCCTTCTCTCTCTGGTAAGGAGAAGGAGACACCCTTACAAATGGAGATTTCCTTTCTAAATGTAAATTTCTCTGATAAAAGAGTTAACTTTCTCAGGACTTCTCTTGTGTCTGCAGTTTCTTAAAGTAACAGGTCGAAATTATCCTTATGCCAAAGAGGCATATTTTGAGGTGGCACATGCTGGTCTCCTGGTGGCACATGCTGGTCAAATTTTGGGGTGTCATGTCCTGAGCGCCATCAATGTGAATTCCTGGCAGCCTGCCAACGACCCAAAATGCTGGAGTTACTGACATTAGTGCTTTGTAGCACTGCTATATCTCCAGCACATAAAGCTTGCATTTGGGGGGATAATGTGGGTATTTGATGACTGATTATTGCCTGTATAAATTCTGAAATCTGAAAATGGGAAGCTGAAAGAAATTTCGAGCTGAACTCTTTGCTCTTTTTCAATTTGAGATACATCTGATTTTTAAGATTCATGGTATTAAAGAAATTAATTTCCTACTCCTCTTATCATTGAAGTAATACCACATCTGTTTGCTGAGCAGGCTTTTGAAGGCTGCTTCTCCTTTCTTTGTTCATTTCCTCATTGGTGATTCACTGCAAACTTACCCACCTGCTCCGTAGACCTGGTTCGTTGGACAAGTGCGATACAGATAGCCTAATAACCACACATCATCAAGGGTGTGATCTTGCCTTTGATAGATGAGGTCAGGCCATACTTTGCATATTTAAATCATGTTTTTCTTGACTTGCTACCTCATAACAAAGGAAGAGCCAAATCACACCCTCATTAGCTTCAAAGAGAAATACTAATTTTCTTTTTCTTTTTCTTGCATTGGCAAGAGATTTCGTTTTGCTTAAAGGAAACACAGATGACACTAATGAGACCACAGTGTCTTAATTTGCATATTAGATGAGATAAATATTGAGCTAATTAACACCTCAGATGAATTTTCATTGCTTGGTACAATTGTTCTATGGTGATAGTAGTTCTCTGCTTCTTACCCAGGAGCAGAACAATTTGAAGGGAGAATCACTTCCCTACAAATAATTCAGGCCAACCAAAAATCCTCACAGGAAATGCTCTCCAAGATTCTTATTTTAATTTATAGTCAATCTTGGATCTTGTTTCAAATCAACCCTGATCCTATGGGCAAGCTGTTACAGTCTTGCCAGTGCACCACAATGTGGCAGTCTCTTGTTGCTGGAGGTAGTACCCAGAGTTCTTTGTCTCATAGACCAAGAGAGTTGAGGCGTGTGGACACCAAGGGTAAAGTTGAAGCAAAGATTTAATCAGCAAAAGGAGAAAGCTCTCCACTGCGCAGTGGGGACCCAGAGGAGGGTTGCCATTTTTATAGTTGAATGAAACTAATGAAGGCTGGGTGTCTCGTTTGCATAAGATATAAATTTCTAGTAGCTCCTCCTTGTCCTCCTAGTGCATATGTGGGCTCTTAGCATGAGTTACTCCATGTTCCTTTGTTCTCCTTACTGCGCATATGTCTGGGGACATAATTTTCCATTGCGGGCATATCTGAGCAGCTCACTTTTGCCACCTTTCTTATCTGTGTGGCCGTGGGCCTGTCTTAGGCAAACCCCCCTCTGCAAGTTCCCTTATCTGTGCCTTCAGGCTATTCTTTCGTTTGAAATAATTCAACTGAGGACCTACCGTAACTGCCTGCCTGACGGTTTCTTCCTTTCTCCTCTCTCGAAGTGATACCAACAGATCTGCTGAACAGACCAGAGGACAGAACAGACAATGCAGGGCTGAGAGGGAGCTGTGGGGAAGGAAAGTTGCCCTCTCCAGGGTTCTGGAATAGGGTTTGGAAAGGATTTAACCTGGGTTGGACAATAATTTATTCTAAAAGTAGGAGTGGCTACATAAGGTTGAAAAAAAAAACCAATGGTACTTGTTAACTTGGTAAGGCAGATTTTACTCAGGGTCATGCCCATAGGCATATGGACCACGGTAATGGGGTTTTGCAGTCAGGGAGAGAGATTGGACTCAACTTAAAATGTGTATGGACAAGTCAAATCTAATAGCCAAGGTGCAGGATTGGGGTCAGTGGATGGAAAATTAGTAAGAGGAAACATCAGAGATAAGGGGAGGGATTTCTGGCTAAACTGACCTAACAAGATTCTTGCTGAAGACAGGCCAGGCGATCAGACACCAGATGGGGAATGGCAGACGGTGAGGAACCTGATTAGAAATAGAGGATGATCAGATATCAAGAGTGGGGATTCTGGCTAACCTGATTTTTCTGGGCCCCTTGCAAAATCTGCCAAGGGCACAGATGAGCCTAGGAGAAGGTTCAGGAGCCTGACCAAAGTTTGGCCAAACAAAGAATCTTTGCCAACAATTTGTTGGGTCCAGTACAAGATGAAAATGTAGAGTTCCTTGTTCAAAAATTAATTTCAAGTGTCAACTCAAGAATGATGAGGTTCATAAAGTTGGAAAGGAGAGCTTTATTTCTTGTAAAGTATTGCACCTGCAGGGTGGCTATTCTCACAGTCTGGGAAGCCTAGTCATCAGTCAGAAGCCAGAAACAGGCCCTTTGAGGGTGGAAAGAATTAGACTGGAATTCATGCTGAATGGGGTGGTCAAATACACATATTCAACAGGTTATGAGAGGATCTATGAATATTCATGAAAGGACAAATATGCACATGGGAAATTGAGCTTTATTCTTCACGGGTTCCATGTTCAAAAAATAGTGGCACTAATATGACACAAGGATGGAGTTTTTGGCTCTTCGGTGTCAAAAAGAGAATCAGAGGAAATGAAAACGCTCACTGCTCATCCTCCATTCATTGGCCAGAACCACTCTGTTGGTGGTGGTCTCTTATCAGGAAGGAAAACCACGTGGTTGCTGTGTTTAAACTGAGAGGGGAGGAAGGAAGAAACCTGTCAGGCTGGCAGTTAGGGTGGGTCCTCAGTTGAGTTCTTTCAAACAAAAGAACAGTCTGCAGGTACAGCAAAGGGAACTTGCACAGAGGGGCTTACCAAGGACATGCCTACAGCTGCATAGATAAGAAAGGCTACACAGGAGACTTGCCCAGACATGCTGTGGTGGAAAATTCTGTCCCCTGACACATACACAGTAAGGGGAACAAAGCAATATGAACTAACTCAAGCTAAGGGCCCACATGCGCACTAGGAGGATGGGGGTGGAGCTACCAGAAATCCACACCTTATGCAAATGAGATGTCCAGCCCTCATCTGTTTCTTATAAAAGCGTCTGTATTCAACTGTGAAATGCAACCTTTTTTCTGGACCCCTCTCTGCAGCAGAGAGGTTTCTCTCTTTCTTTCGCTTATTAAACTTTTCCTCCAACCTCACCCTTGGTGTCCACACTCCTTAACTTTATCCACCGTGAGACAAAGGACCTCCTGTGATACCTTGTGCTGTGAGAGACTGCTATATTGTGGGGCATTGGCGAGAGTATAACAAAACCACGAAAGGGAGGGGCAGTCACAAAATTGGTTGAAATCAAAACTGGAACAAGTCTTTCTATAGGGGTGGTTTCTAGTTAACCCTTAGGAAACAAAGTCTAATTGTGGTTAGCGAGGGAGAGGGCATGAGGCATGTCCAACTTCCCAGCCCATATGGCCAGGAATTCAGTTTTTAAGGTTTTTCTGGGGTCGCATTGGCTGAAAGGGAGTCCATTAAGTTGGTTGGGGAAGCTTAGAATTTTATTTGTATTTCTCACAGGACAGCAATAGCAGAACATTAAACCTCACGTGGGGTCCTTCTAAGTGTGGCCTCTGTTTGCCTGCACACATACTCACGAAGCTGGCTCTGTCTAGTAGTGGAATGTGAGCTTTATCAAGAAGAAAGAAAGGAGAAAAATTTAGAAAAAAATACTGTTTTCTGTTTAGCTCATTTCAATGAGCACAATGAATGTAATTGAAATTAAAATTAAATGAAAACACTGAATGCTTAGCACCAGGCCTGCTATGGTTGTGCTGCCCACTCTCCTCCTCCAGGGCCGGGAAGGCTGTGTCCACTGCACTTGTGATTTTACTGACTTCACTGACTACAGAACTCAATCCTCTCTTCTCCCAGCTGCTCCAGAACTCCTTCCCCACCTTCCACAGGGCTTGCTCAACTTTCAACTTCGGAGTTCTAAGCTTTGCTCTGCCTTTTGTATTTTAATTGCTTTCTCTCCTGCTTTTAATGAGCAATCAGGGCTATTTCTTTATTAAGGACCTACTGGCAAATTTCAAGCAGTGTGTGTGCATGTGAAAGGAATAGGTGAAATTGTATCATCTGGCATGATTAGCTACAGGGAGGGGTTAAATAGACATCCATCTAAGGGAAAATGTCCACTTAACGTGCAGCCTTAATTCAAAGGAAATGTCAAGTACTCAACTAGATGCTTTGTGGCAATTGAAGAAAAGATTGGAAGGAGGGGTGGTGGAGATATCTGAGACTACAGCCACTGTGGGGAAATTAGGTAGGTGTGTGCCTGTGTGTGTGCTGGTGCACTTGTATGTTTCACGTCCCACATGCTCCATCAGAATTAACTACTTAGCATCAAATAGGCAGGAAATAAAGGCCAGAGTATTGTGGGCTAAGTTAGGAGAGAACATAAACCCATCATGACAGAGTAAGGTGCTGTGTTAGTGCAGGGAATATTACTTTTTAGGATTGCCTGGGAGGAATGGTCACTTTTGCCCCAGATCTTATTATTCTGGGGAAGTGATTTGTAATAATGTTGCCAGTGGGGTATTTGTTTCTTCAAATTTCCATATTTTCTACAACCACCCTGGCTCCCCACACTCAGTTGGCTGACAATACATGCAAGCTGATTGACTGGCAGAGATGAAGAAAGCCATGAAATGAGTTTCCTCCCTGAAGGAATGGAAACCTTGGGCCTTCAATTAGTCCTTTTCCTCCCGGCTGGAACTCTTCAGTATGACAAAGGCATCAGCTTACAAAGGGATGTGGGGAATTGTCCTAGCAGGACCACAGATGTCACACATGTCCCGAACTCTCAGAAACAGCTGAGCTCAGTGATAGCAAATGTGGCTCTGTGTCTGTGCTGTTTTTATGGGACTCCGCTGTGCCCTGAAGGACAAAGTTCCTGGTTTACAGCTACAATAGCCATCGCCTCAAATGGGCAATTTGACCACTTAGCTCAAAGTGAGCAAATATTTTCTATGATTAAAAAATTTTTTTTTAAACTAACCCATCAGAATAGCAAATGACATTTTAAAAAGGAAAGTTCTGCGATCCCATCACCCAAAGCTGTTGAAAAAGGATTTGCTTTTTGCAAAACAGAGGACTGGACATTTGGAAGTCCTAAGTAGTCTATTATGTCAACCACAAATGGGGTGAGTGAACATGTCATGTGTGTGCGTGTGCGGGCTTGCTCCTTTCCGGCTTGGCACACTGCTTGTCAGTCTGAGTGTGCCATGTTTCAAGCTGTTTATGTCAGATGTAACTGCAGACTGTCTTACTCAGCTCAGGCTGCCATCACAAAGAACTGTAGAGTGAGTGGCTTAAACAACAGACTTATTTTCTCATAGTCCTGTTACTGGAAAGGGGTCCTGATCTACATCCCATGAGAGGGTTCTTGGATCGCATAGAAGAAATAATTTGGGGCATGTCCATAAAGTGAAAGTAAATTTATTAAGAAATAAGCTGGGTGCGGTGGCTCACGCCTGTAATCCCAGCACTTTGGGAGGCCAAGGGAGGTGGATCACCTGAGGTCAGGAATTTGAGACCAGCCTGGCCAGTATAATGAAACCCTATCTCTGCTAAAAATACAAAAATTAGCCAAGCGTGGTGGCAGGTGCCTGTAGTCCCAGCTGCTTGGGAGGCTGAGGGAGGAGAATCGCTTGAACCCACGAGGCAGAGGTTGCAGTGAGCTGAGATATGCCACTGCAGTGAGCTGAGATAGCGGAGGTTGCAGAGAGCTCAGATAGCTGAGATAGCACCAGCCTTGGCAATAGAGCAAGACTCTTGTCTCAAAGAAAAAAAGGCAAAGGAATAAAAGAATGGCTACCTCATAGGCAGAGAAGCAGCATGGGTTGTTGGTTGGCTATTTTTATGGTTATTTCTTGACTGTATGCTAAATGAGGGGTGGGTTTTTCATGAGTTTTCCAGGAAAGGGGTGGGCGATTCCCAGACCTGAGGGTTCCTCTCCCTTTTTAGACCATAGAGGGTAACTTCCTGAAATTACCAAGGCATTTGTAAACTGTCATGACTCGGGTGGGAGTGTCTTTTGGCATGCTAATACATTATAATTAGTGTATAATGAGCAATGAGGACGACAGAAGTCACTTTCATTGCCATCTTGGTTTTGGTGAGATTTTGCCGGCTTCTTCACTGCATTCTATTTTATCAGCAAGGTCTTCGTGACCTGTATCTTATGCTGACCTCCTAGCTCATCCTGTGACTAAGAATGCCTAAGGAATGCAGCCCAGTAGGTTTCAGCCTCATTTTACCCAGGTCCTATTCAAATGCCTCTGACAGTATTGGAGGCTGGAAGTGTGAGATCAAGGTGTCAGCAGGGTGGGTTTCTTTTGAGGCCTCTCTTCTTGGTGGCAGGTGGCTGCCTTCTCCCTCTGTCCTTACATGGTAGACCCCTGATCTGTGAGTGTCTATGTCCTAATCTCCTTTTAAGGACACCAGTAAGATTGGATTCAGGCCTACACAAATAACTTTCGTTTGTTTGACTTAATCACCTCTTTGAAGTCCCCATCTGCAAGGGCCTTCGAGGTCCATGTTCTGACATCCTGGGGATTACAGCTTCAATCTATTAATTTTGATGACACAATTCAGCCCATAACAATGATCAAGTAATTTCCCTTCATGTGACCAAGTGCAGGTTGCCCAAAGTTGGAGAGTAATTGAAGGCATTTGAAGAGATTGGCACAAAGATGCTCCAGGAGGAGAGGGATGGACACCTGCTTTTTCCTTTTCTGCAGGTCTCAGGTCCTTTTAACCCACTCCTTGTACCCATTTGGTGAGTCTCATTCCCATAGGGCCAGACATTAGAGGACACTCTCTGTACCAGCCTAGGCTTCCTCCGTTTCTCCTGCCAGCACAGAGGCTCACAAGACTGTCAGCTGCTGAATTTCACTCTATTGTTGATAATGTGTGCATCAAGATTTTATTAGTGACACCTGACAGAAACAATGAGGACAGAGGTGAAAAATATAAGGACTCTGGAGGAGGTTAGGCCTATTCAATGTTCTGCCTTGCAATTTTGATCCTCAATCCATCACTCCTTCTGCCTGGCTCTTGTCATCTCTCTTAAACGCACAGCTCTTGTGAGTGGAAAGGACTTTGTCCAGTAGAGAAAGACAGAAAACAGCTGAACTTGATTGAGCCTAGGCCCAGGGTGCTCATTTGCTTAGCTCAGTGCTGACTGTTGGTGGTGATCAGGCAGCTTATAATTCATAGACTCCGGCAAGAAGAGAGAGCCAGGAACCACCACCACCTGTGCCTCCCACCAGCTCTAGGGCCACACAGGGCCTCCCAGAGCTTCTCTTTGCTGGGAAAATTTGAGGTCTGCCCTGTTGTGTAACCCGCTCCCCCAGTGACCACAGACCAGGCTGTCTGGCATCTGTTTTCTGTCCAGTGTGAAGTGATATCCTGCTCTGAAGGCCTCTGAGATGCCCTTTGAAGTCAAAAGTAATTGTTCTCAGTGGTGATTTTTCTCTTTGGCTCTATTCTTCTATAGAGGGTGATAGTTCATGTTTGAAGAAGTCATGCCTAAGAGAAAAATGCCAGAAGAGGAAATGCAGGAAATGTGGCCCACATGTGAGGGCATGTCTCCTCCTACTTTGCTTCAGCGCTGGGCTCTCTTTAGGATTCACGTGCTCCTCTTCCAAGAGGCCCTCCCTGACTACTTCAGGGCACACCAATCTCTGAGCACCACAGAGCTCCTCACCAGCTCCTCTGGGAAAGATCTGCTTTGGGACAGAGCCTTAAACTTGACCTTTGGAAGCCAGCATGGGATTAGACACACACAGCCCTTCGGTAAGTGTGTATCGGATGAGTAGGGTATAGCTGAATGTCTAATAATGAAACTTCCCCACCCTACTACCCCAGACTGCTTAGATGTGGCCTCTTCAGGGAGGCCACTTCTAACCTGAACATTCACTCTTTCCTCTGTATAGCCTTGTACGTTGGTCTGCCTTTCATGTGCCTATTCCATGATTTTTATATTTATTTGTTTACATCTCACTTTCCTCCCATTCCAGCAGAATATGACCTATTCCTTGCAGTATTCCCCAAACCAGTAGGTTTGACTCTGTGAAGACACATGCCATGACAATTGAACTGAATTACACCTAATTAGGAGGAGAAAATAATCATGTTGCTTAAAGTATGCTACATCTGGCTTCGGCTAATTTAGAAGCAATTACTTAATTTATTTTCTCATTATTTATGGAGCAAGTATTATGTGAAAGCATAGTTCTGGGCTTTACAAATGAAATAAGTATATATTTGTTGAGTTATTCCTGTAGACTACCAACTTTCAAAGAGGCTACCTCTCTGCACCTCACCAGAATAGGATCAGGAATAGTGTCTGTTCTGCTCATGGCAGAACTCCCAGTGCCTAGATCAGTGTTTGGAAAATAAGGTGCTCCATAATATTTTGTAGACTAAGTGAATAGCTTATGAGATAAATTTTATTATACCATTTTATGGAGAAGTTAAATCACTTGACCAACCTTCCTCACGTGCTATGTAAACGTCACACTTGGTCAAACAAATCTGCGTGCCTTAGGTAAATCAGACACTGCCTTTCCAAGCTTTCCTATAAAATCTGCAGCCATCCACAGCCTTTCCCTTTTTCAGACACCTCTCTCTAGCGAGGAGCTGCTATTCTTTCTCCTTTCTTCTGCCTATTAAACTTCCAGCTCCTTAGCCCATCCACATGTGTCTGTGTTCCTAATTTTCATGGCTTGAGATGAAAATCCCCAGGTATTTACCCCAGAGAGAGATGCTGCTTCAGCAAGTTATTCTGCAGGATATTAGGGGAGGACTCAAAGAGAAAGTGGTAATTAGCAGGGCCTGGTAGAATTAGAGATTTGTAATCTTCACATGATGGTCAGCAAAGGAACGTTAATGGTGGATCCCAGGCCTGCAGGAGAGGCAGACATTGGTTTAATCACCACTTTTTTGTCCTAGGAAATTCATTAAGCAAACTTTTACCTGATACCTAGGCTGGGCCTGGATCTGGGAAGCGACAAGTCCTGTACTTTCAAATAATGATCTAGTCAGAGAAACCAGAGTCAGTCACACAACACAGCAACGTGGTGGGATGATGGTCACCATACAACTCTGTTGTGTGGGGGTCATTTGGCCATGTTATGGTGCTGTTCATTATCTGGATATGTCTCTAGGAGCGTCTCAGGTTTTAACATATTTGTTGGCGAAGGTCTGATGAATGGATCCTTTGTTTTTCAGCAAAGTAATCATCTCTAAAAGAATGGGAACTTGGTGCCTGCTGTCAACCCAAAGCTGAGGAGAAATTAAGGCTCTTGATCTGCAATTGATCAACTATTAAAGTCACAGCATGGGGTGTTTCTGTGCTTTGTCTGTTTTTGTTTTGTTTAATATTTATTTACTTTATTGGTTGGAATGGCATTCCTTCATTTAAGACACATGGGAAGTGCATCTTGATGATTTATGCCACAGAGCATCCAATTTGTGGCATAGATAACAGGTGCTCTTTTGGGAGCATTAAAATGACATTGTGGTGGAATATTTATAATGAATAGCTCAAGTGATCACTCCTGTGCTGATGGCTCAGGAGCCGCTGTCTCTGCTTGAGGAGCAGACTGTAGTGTCGCCTCCTCTGTGTTGATAGTCCCTGACCCTTTTTGAAAAGAAAACAGAGATGACAGACTCTTATTTTTTTCCAGGAGTGAATCTGTTGTTTTTGATGTTTTAACACATTTATTTAATCCCACAGCCTGCTCTGCATGGAGCCATGACTATCCCCATTCTACAGATGAGAAAACAGGAGCTCAGAAAGCTCAAGTGAGTTGCCTGAGGTCACACAGCTTGTCAGAGGCGGAGCTCAGTTTGCCAGTGTCTCGAAAATCAGTGTCTTTTTTCTTTATGATACATTTTTCCTTCTAGGTTTTCAAATTCCACTCCCTGGTTTTCCAAGATGTCTTGTTTTTGTGTGTTTTCTGTGACAGTTGGAGAGATAAAAGGTTGGGTCTAATCTCACATATGAGGCGATGTGGGCTCCCAGGATCCTCTCATCTCGGCTCTAGGCTGGCCTGATTTGTAGACTCCTCAGGAGCCCCAAAATAATTGAAACAGGTCCCAGTCAATTTAGAAAGTTTATTTTCCCAATGTTAAGGACACACCCCTAACATAGCCTCAGGAGGTTCTGACAGCATGTGCCCAAGGTGGTCGGGGTACTGCTCACTTTTGTACATTTTAGGGAGACATAATACATCAATCATTACATGTAAGATTTACATTGGTTCGATGGAGGGGCGACTTTCAGGACATAGGTGAATTTAAAAATTTTCTGATTGGCAATTGATTGAAAGAGTTCTTATTAGTAAAAAGGACTGTCTAGGTTTCTGTAAAGGGTTGTGGAGACCAAGGTTTTATCATGCAGATGAAGCCTCCAGATAGGAGGCTTCAGAGAAAACAGATCAGAAAGGTTTCTTGTAGGACTTAAGGTCTGTTTCTTATAGGACTTAACACCGGTGTTGATGTTAATACTGGAGGGGTATAAGGTGTCAGGTTCCACCCCCTCTTCCATAATGCTCTAACTATATTTTCAGGTTAACTCCAGAATGCCCTTGGCCAACAGGAGGGATCCTGTCCATTCAGATGTCTGGGTGGGGGGCTTAGCATTTTATTTTTGGTTTGTGACGGCATGGTGAATAGAGTGGGAGAAGTTATCGGGTATTAACCATTGTCCTGTGTATCTTTTGTTTTGTTTTGTTTTTGAGACAAAGTCCCTCTCTGTGTCCTAGGCTGGAGTGCAGAGGAGGCACGATCTTGGTTCATTGCAACCTCTGCCTCCCAGCTTCAAGCAATTCTTGTGCCTCAGCCATCTGAGTAGCTGGGACTACAGGCACCCGCCACCATGACTGGCTTTTATATTTTTAGTAGAGTCAAGGTTACGCTATGTTGGCCAGGCTGGTCCCCAACTCTTGACCTCAGTTGATCTGCCTGCCTTGGCCTCCCAAAGTGCTGGGATGACAGATGTGAGCCACTGTACACAGCCTGTCCTGTGTATCTTATATGAGCTAACTTTTTAAACCTGAAGAACAACTCAATGTGGTATATCCTATTATTTCCATTCTGCAGAAGATGAAATGGAGTTATAAAAATGTTCAATGAGTTACTGAAAGTCGTTAGACAATCAGGAGTCAGAGCTGGGATTTTAAATCACTGCTATCTTACTCCAAAGTCCACACTTTTTCTACTGGGTTATCATGTCTCCTGGCTGGGGACAAATGGGAAAGTAAAGACACATTTTGATGGAATGTGACGCGAGGGTGATGGTGAATGAGTGCTTGTCCCTGGGAGGGGACAGTATGTGAAGGTGACCAGCCTGTGTGAGGGATGTCAGGGACACAGGAAGCGGGCCTTCAGGAGGGCAGGGCTGGTCAGTACAGGGGGTGGCTGAACTCCAGACTGGACAGGAGATTAGGTAAAGGGGCCTCTCATCCCGTAGGTGGGGCAGTAGGGAAGGCTGAGCTGAAGGTAATGATTGTCCTCTTTTCGAGATTCCCATGCACCCTGCACGTTAAATAAAAAAGGTGAAACCACCATTAAAGTTGTCTTGAATGTTTTTCACTTTTCACATCCCCCGCCTCCCTTTCAATATTGTTTTTGTTTTGTTTTATGATTGCCTGCAGTAAAGCTAACTCAGGCTAAAAAGAGACACATCCACTCTACTTCGAAAAGTGTGACTGAGGAAGCAAGAGAGTCTATTTTATATTCTGTTTTCACTGCTATTTGGGACAAAGCAGTCACTGTCAAGATTGGAGTTAATGCTGGCTGAGGGAAGTTCAATAGTGTTACACAGGCTGGGTCACGGCTCTGTCAGGGGGAAGTTCAATAGTGTTACACAACACAGGCTGGGTCATGGCTCTGTCGGGGGAAATTTTAAAAATGCTAAACAGGATGTGTCCTGGCTCTGCATTTTGGGCTTCTGATAGCAAACTGGAAGTGATTCTTGCTAGTAATGGCGGTTTTAAAATGCACAGGGCAAAGGCAAAAGCAGAGGTTTGCCCCCGATTTCATATCCAGGCTATAAAATGCTGCTAATCTTGAGGTTAGCCTAAAAACATTAGAAAACTTAGAGGCTACACTTAGAAGAAGCTAGCAACTAGTAAGCATATTTAAGACTTAGAAACAAAGTTCCTGAAGCCAGAAGTGGGCAGTCCAGGGCATATAGACCATGGAGGACAAGAGTCTCAGGAACACCCGTTTATTCACTCCAGACATATTTATTGAGGGCTTACTGGAGTGGAGATAAAGATAAAATCATCATTGCCTCATAGAGTCACATTCTAGGGGCCGAAATGTGGGCCAGAAGTTACCTGTAGCCTCCCCTACCGGGGTTACAGATGATCAGCAATGCTTTCTGAATGGAGGTCTTGATAAAAATGCAGATTCTGATTCAGTAAGTCTTGGGTAGATCCCAAGAGTGTGCACTGCTGCAGAATCCCAGATGAAGCTGAAGCTGAGGTTGCCATTTTTACTGTTAGGAGCGAGGCTTAGCCTCAGAGCCCACTGCTATTCTCTATTTTACTTATTTATTTCAGTTTGTGGAGTAACATGGATCAAATTCTCCTTCCAGAGCATAAACTTCAGCATACTCCATAAATGCACTCATCATCTTGAGGAAGGAGCTGGACATAAAGATCTCCTCTTGGTGTAGATAGCGACTTCGATGAGCATAGTCAACTGAGTGTTAGAGTCAAACTCTTTTTCCTAGAGAGATCACAGGAATAGGCCCTTTCACAAGTTGATATTTTTCTTTGCCCGGATTTTGGGGACTGTTTCTAGTTGCATGGAACCTTGACATGGGTCCAAGTTTATACTTTTACCACCTTGTATTTTTAGGAGCAGCCCCAAGTCTGTGATTTGCTCCTTTTGTCTCAACAAAAACTCATTTATTTTCAGGCCTCGAGTGCCTGTGTTATCACATACATGTAAACATATACATCCATCATGGTTTCTGGATCATCTCAGTGATGTGTGGACCACATGTGGACTCCAAACCTGCAAACTCCCAATTAGATACTAGAATTTAATTAATTTCTAACCCTCCAGCACATAGAGGCAGTGGACCTGGACTTGGCTTCATAGGAGTGCTCTGTTACTTTATTATAATAGACATGCAAAGTTGTGAGGACGTGTGTGTGTGGAACTGAGTAATGGCTTCTGAAAATTGGAAATCCACTTTAAGTGGGAGGCCATCTCATCTGCACCCTTGAGTATGAGAAGGAGTTAAAACCTCTGAATGAGTGTGGGGAGGGACACGATGGGGCGCAACAGGCTATCAGGAAAAGAATGTTGTGTTTGGAAATCAGGGCTGGGTGCAGGATGAGGAGCACAGAGTCCAAGCCTTGTTCATTTAGCCAGAGACCAGAACCTTCTGCTCACGAAAGAGTTCCAGGAGAGATGAAATTTCATCGCGGAGAAAGGGGATTGACACACGGCCAGCAGAGGCAGATGAGTTTCCGAGACAAAACATGCAGTCTAGGGTAAATGCTACTTAATCTAAAATATAAACTACAAAGAGAGTAATTGTTTAGTCATTGGGGGACCTTTGAGCAATTCCTTTTTTGCTACTCTCTTCATTTTAGCACCATTATCTCTGCGCTGCCGACCTGTTCCCCTGCCAAATGGGTGTGTAACCAAGTTAATGATGCTATCAGCCAAAGCTCACTGTGAAAAGGGAAAATTTAACCTAGGCCAAGGAGAAAAAAAAAAAAAAGCCCTAATTTTATAAACTACTGTTTTGTGAACTTTTTTATTCTCACAAAGTTTGGAGAAAATGGAGTTGGCCATAAGTAGTAGCAGAGTGCAAAGCACCACCATTTGCTGATTTTCCTCCAACAAATATGATAACTGTAGACCACATACTAGAAATCACTGGACTCTTGATTAAAGGGCATAGATCTTTAGATTTCCACGTAATTAAGGATTAATAATTGCCACACACCATGCCACCAACGCAAAGTGGTATTTAACCTTCTGTAGTCACATTTCTTCTAAAATTCACCCAACAGTTCCAGTTTCAGGCTTTGCTGATACACATGTGGTTGCTGGAAACCATATAGGCAAAACCAATTTTGCTCACTTTCTCTTTAAGAGAAAACCTAATAAAACCTCTAAAGTGTTTCAGGATGTCTGAGCAATATTTTTAAGTCATTTGCAGATAAGAAAAGATTCCACAGCCCCAAGAAATGGAATAAATACCGGCCACCTTCATTAACCTGCTAAATTTCAGGAAGAGATAATGGTCTCTAAGAGAGGCGTATGTTTGATTTTCAAGCCTGCGGACACTTTCATGATGACACATCCGCAGTGGTTGGCGGGGGAGGTTTGCTGCAGTTTATTTCAAACACCATGGTGTTTGGGCTCATTCGTTCATGCGTTTGGCAAACATAAAGGCATGAGCTGGGAGGCTTAGGTGAGAAAACACAACAACGATAACTATAGCAAAGAGAATACAGCACCTGCCCGCACAGTGTTTACAGTCTAATGTCTGAGACAAACACAGGAGGACCGCAGGAGTAACTGTAAGATGATAACCATGGTAAGTGTTTCAAAGAGGGGGCGCCTTGGTGCTGTGATGTGTGAAACAGTGGGAATTGATGAGGTCAGGAAGGATAGCAGCGGCTTCCAGAAGTAAAAACGTCCCTTCAATGGTTAAGGGTTTATCCCCCCTCCCTTTTTTTTTTTTTTTTTAGACAGAGTCTTGCTCTGTTGCCCAGGCTGGAGTGCAGTGACGCAGTCTCGGCTCACTGCAACCTCTGTCTCCTAGGTTCAAGCAATTCTCCTGCCTCAGTTCTCTCCTGAGTAGCTGTGATTACAGGCACCCCCCCACCATGCCTGGCTAATTTTTTATATTTTTAGTAGAGATGGGGGTTTCACTATGTTGGCCAGGCTGGTCTTGAACTCCTGACCTCGTGATCTGACTGCTTCAGCCTCCCAAAGCACTGGGATTATAGGCGTGAGCCACAGCACCTAGTCCATCTCACTTTTTGGAATTCTTCTATTCTCTGTATGTGAGCAGTCAGCCAAGTGAAGCCTGGTCTCTGGCGCTCCCGGCCTCTTGTGATGTCCCTGGTATCAATCAGCTTTGGGATAATGGTCTGTTATTGTTTGCATGTTTCTGGATTATGTTTTACATATTAAGTCTGATCAGGCTTTGCTGTGACTAGCTCTCAGAAGTGGTTAAACTCTGAATCACTGAAATAAAATATTTTTCAGCTGCTCCTGTCAGCTGGCCTCCTCAAGTCGCTGTTCCTGTGTCTGGAGATAAATCTTGGCTACAGCAGTCAGATTTTTCTACTAAATTGCTAGCTCACCTCTACTTGAATGCTTCCAGAGATGGAAACCTGGCTGCCTCCCGAGGCAGTCCTCTATCTTTGGACAGCTGCACATATTAGCAAGACTTTCTTTAGAGTAAGTTCTGGCAGCGTCTTCTGTTTGGTCATATGTGTTCTGGAGTAAGGCTTAATGGAGATGAGATGGAAGGACACTTACTTATGTTCTGAGGATCTCCTCTCCTGAGTTTCTTGGGGGACTGGGGGCCTTGAGACTTTCTGAAACCTAATGACATAACAGAATAGGACATATGTAATCAGTATGAAAACATGTGCTGGTAGTTGGGTTTCTTCAGCGATGGATTATCATATTCTCTGTCTTAATCAGTTTGGGCTGCCATAAGAAAAACATCATAGACTTGGGTGGCTTACTAAATAACAAACATTTATCACAGTTCTAAAGGCTGGGAAGTCCAAGATCAAGGTGCCAGCTGGCTCAGTTCCTGGCAAATGCCCACTTCTTGGTTTGCAGAAGGACCCTTCTTGCTGAGTCCTCACATGGCAGAAAGAGAAGAGAGAGAAGCAAGTCTCTTTTTATAAGGACACTGATCCCATCACTAGGGCTCCACTCTTATGACACAGCACTACCTAAAGGTTCCACCTCCTAGTACCATCATGTTGGGAATTAGGGTTTTAACATTAATTTGGCCCCTCTCCACTGATATGATTTGGCTCTGAGTCCCACCAAAATCTCATCTTGAATTGTAAGAATTCCCATCTGTCAAGGGTGGGACCAGGTGGAGATAATTAAATCACGGGGGCAGTTTCCCCCATACTGCTGTCGTGATATGAGTGAGTTCTCACGAGATCTGGTGGTTTGATAAGAGTCTGGCGTTCCAGCTGCTGGTGCTCACTCTCTTGTCTGCTGCCACGTAAGATGCACCTTTGCTTCTACTTTGCCTTCTGCCATGATTGTGAGGCCTCCCCAGCCATGCTGAACTGTGAGTCCATTAAACCTCTCTCCTTTATTCATTATCTAGTCTTGGGTATGTCTTTATTAACAACGAGAAAACAGACTAATACATCCACTCTCCATCCATCAAAATGAACACTATACACAAAGAAACCCATGAGTGGCCACAAGTGGCCTGAATCTGTGCCCCTGTCTCTGCAGGACTAGCCACAATAGCTTGGAGGTGAACCCTTTCTTGCCAACTCCTTTAAGTCACCGAGACCTTTTATCACTCTGCTTCTAGATTCACTGGGTGCTTACAACATTACAACTGGGAGTATGAAGAGCCAGCCTGCTTGCTTTCTTGAGTTGGTTGTTATTATAGATTCTCCTTACTCTCATATGCACACTGTTCTCATGCAGCTATAGATAGAGTGCAGACCAGGCAATGCCAGTTTCCCCAGGTAGCCTGGCATGCATCACAGTGGTAGGTGGTAAATCCACACTTAGAAGGTATAATCAGATCAGAAGGGCTGAGGAATTCACGCTGTAAAACTACTACTACTGAAAGGAGAACTCGTTTAATTTTGCATAAGAAGAGTGATGAAACAGAAAAATTTCTGGAAGATCATGTTCTCTTCTAAATATACACCTCGAAGGCTGATGTCTTCCTATCCCACCTGGCAGTGTGGTTGGCTCTCAAGGAATTAAAAAACAAAAACCCTACTCTGCCAAAGAGAAGTTTGAATTTGCATTCAACTTATCAGAAGCTCTACATGTGAACGTAGCATTTTATTGCCTACCGCGTGCAACACATCACGTACAGTGCCTCACATATTCTAGCAGATCCTGACACATGGATTCCATTGTGCCCATTTTTCAGATGAGAAAAATCAGACAATTAGGAAGAAACTGCATAAGTAGGACTCTGGATTTGCCTGCCTGGGAAGCTCTGCTTTTCCATCAAGTTGTCTCTTTAGGAGGCGATACTTTGTGACAAGGCATCGGGATGGCTTGAGGAAGGGGCAATGTTGAAGGAGGAAGCCTCAGATGCAGGCAGGCTGGCATTTGTGCTGCTGTAGATGCATAAGGCGACAGGAGGAAGACCACTAATGGTGGAGAGAATGGGTGGAGGCGTCTCGGCAGATGCTGATGTGCAAAAAACCTTAATGACTGGAAGTCAGTCAAACTGGATGAGGCACACAGGTGGGCTGAGTCCTAGCAGAGGATAATTCAATAAGTATTCAGAAGAGGCTGTCGGACTGCTCACAGTTGCTTGCAGGTGGAGCTGGTCATGGAGAAGGGAGAGTTAGAGATACTTCCTTTACAACTACAATTCTCTAGCTCAGTATTTCTGGACCTCACAACTGTTGACATTTCGGGCTATCATTCTTTGTGGAGGCGGGTGGCCTTGTGTATCGCAGTGGGATTAACAGCATCCCTAGCCTCTTCCCAATCCTGACAACTAAAACTGGCTTCAGATGTTGCCCAAAGTCCTCTGAGGAGAAAAACCACCCCCAGGTGAAACTCTGCTCTAACTCAATACTCATGGCAATATTAATGGCAGGTGGCTTCACTCTCCTTTATACAGATAGAGGAACTGAGGTTAATGGTTGCAAAATTTGTACCTCAGAATGTAGAGTTTTGAAACTACATTTGTTCTAATTTTGTACAAGACTCTGCCTTCCTGCCAAGGGGTAAAAAGGACAGGGACCTCTTGGACTCGCTTGCTGGGAGCTTTGATCTGTTTCCAATGCTTTGTTCCTTGCCTCTGGCTTGGTTTGCTAATCCAAACAGGCAGGAGCACCCTGTGCAGTGTGAGAACAAATTGTTGGATTTTAATCCCTTTAGGTACGCCTTATTAATGCTCTTGCATATCACACTGTGAACGCGTTCCTTCATTCTCAAACATTTACTGAGTCCCGTCTATGTACTAGGCATGATGCTTAAGGCTGGGATGGAAGGATGAACCAGTCACACCTGACTCCTGCTATCATGGACTTAATATCACAGCTGGAGACAGACGGCAACAGCAAGACAAGGACAACTGCAACAGCAGCAGCGAATCCAAACCTTGCAGTCTGATGAGAAGTACAGGATGGGAGACCCAGCCAGAAAAATTGAGATCTGAAGGGTGAGACACTACCAGCTCTATGACTATGGGGGGAGGTGGGGCAGAAGACAGGCACAGGGAACAGCCAATGCAAAGGGCCTCAGGGGAGAAAGAGCTTGGTCTGCTTTAGAAACTGGCAGAGAAGTTTGTGGGGGCTGGGTTTGTAGTGAGATTCACCACCCTGACTCTAGTGCCTGACCACTGGGAGTCCCAGCTAATCCCTCTATGCACAGATTTTCTTTTTTTTTCTTTCTTTTTAAGATAGAATCTCACTATTGCCTAGGCTGAAGTACACTGGTGCAATCTCAGCTCACGGCTCTACCTCCCAGATTCAAGCAATTCTCTTGCCTCAGCCTCCCAAGTAGCTGGGATTACAGACATGAACTACCATGCTCAGCGAATGTTTTGTATTTTTAGTAGATACGGAGTTTCACCATATTGGCCAGGTTGGTCTCGAACTCCTGACTTCAGGTGATCTACCTTCCTTGGCCTCCCAAAGTACTGGGATGACAGGTGTGAGCCATCACACCCAGCCCAGATTTTCAGAACCACGAAGTCTTTGGCATGGAAAAGCAGAGTAACTTGAATGCATTGGGAAGATAATGCTCCTAGCCTGACAAACTCTCTGGAGACAAAACACTGCCTCCATGTGTGTCTGCTGATTTTTGGGCCTTTCAAACCCACCTGTGTTTTTCCCATCTTAAATTAAGCAGGAGCCGTGGGTCCTCATAGCTGCCTTGGAGACTTCGTCTTCCTGAGCTCCTTCAAGCCAAAGCCCTGTCTCTTCTTCTCACTGCTTGGGCTTTGAGGCTGTGCCTTGGCCTCACCTGTGTTAGGCGACTCACCTGTATGTTTGTCTCACCTTCTGTCCTGGTTCTTCTCTCTGCTTTGTCCTCTCTCTAGGATTCTATGCTGTGAACATGTACTGGCCTTAGGACTCTCCTTTTTTTTTTTTTTTTTTTTTTTTTTAGATGGAGTCTTGCTCTGTTGCCCAGGCTGGAGTGGAGAAGCGTTATCTCTGCTCACTGCAACCTCCGCCTCCTGGGTTCAAGCAATTCTCCTGCTCAGCCTCCCGAGTAGCTGGGACTACAGGCATGCACCACTACGCCCAGCTAATTTTTGTATTTTTAGTAGAGATGGAGTTTCATCTTATTGGCCAGGATGGTCTCCATCTCTTGACCTTGTGATCTGCCCACCTTGGCCTCCCAAAGTGCTGGGATTACAGGTGTGAGCCACTGTGCCAGGTGACTCTCCTGTTTTATTCCCTCCCATACCTTTCCCCAGGGGCAAGGCCATGGGTATCATCTCCCTTTCTTTGCTCAGCTTCCCTAACTGTTCCCCTAAATGGATTACTCTCCTGCCCTGTTGTCTTGGGGTTTGAATGGAGCCTGGCCCTCTCTGTTAGGAGAAATATGCCTACTGCCTATGTGTGGAGCCTGCACTGTGAGCTTGCCTGAAGCTATGTGAGCCTTGGGCATCCAGGGAAAATCAAGCCACAATTCATGCCTTCCAGAATACATAGCCTCCTGGCTGAGGAGGGGCCAGAATCTCAGGGATGAGGAGGCAGCCCCATGGCACCATGAGACAAGGCTGGAATTTGCCATCCAGAAACCTGAGCTATAATGCAGTACAGATAGGCAGGAGCTGTGGAAGCTCAGGCAAGTCTCTTCATATACATGGCAGCCAGGATGCCTGACAGCCCAGGCAGGGAAAGCTATGGGAGCATGCCTGGCTTGGGCATCTGTTCAGTGACACTGGCTCCCAGTTTGTCTCTGGCTGTGGGCTCCTCAGCATCTTTCTTATTTTCTGAGACCCAATGTCAGCTTCTGTATCTCTCCCTCTTATGTCTCACAACCATTTCTCAGATGGATTGCAAATAGACAGTTTCTCCATTCTCCTGGCAGCCTAGGGTCATAGAAGAATGTAAAGTTGGTCATATAGATGAGGATCAAAAGGAGACTTCACAATTCACTGGCTGTGTGATTTCTGACACATGGCTCAACCTTGCTGGGTCTGTTTCCTCATATGTAAAATGGACATAATGGCTCCTTTGCAGCAGTGCTTGAGAAACAAGGATGGAAGCCCTAGACAAGGCTAGGGACTTAAGAGGTTTCACCAACCTTAGTTTCCGCCTCCCTCCTTCTCTCTCTCTCTTCTCTCCTTTCCCTCCCTCCTTTCTTTCTTCCTCTTCTCTCCCTTCCTCTCTCTCTTCCTTCCCTTCTCTCTCATTCCACTCTCCTGAATGAATTCTGGCAAGATCACTTGAGGACGTATATCCTTTGTCTCCCTGTGAGAACCCCCTCCCCACCTTCATGTAATTGTCAGCAACAAAGTTGGAAAATATGGACGTCTGAAGCAGCTCTCAGCACCGCAACATCTGCACCAGACAAAACTCAAAAAGCCCTCAATCCGCAGTCATGAATGCACTATAAAAACAATGTGGCAGAAATGAAAATTGTTCCATCATAATATTTCACAGTTCTTTTTGACAAAAGCCAAGCCGCCCTCATGAATACACATTTCCCAGCATCTTATGCATTATGCATCAGCCTATAGCAGGGGACCAGGGAATTGCCGGTCCCTAGTAAAGGGCCTTTGAAAGTGCTTATTTTGTAAACAAATGGAGCCCAGGCCCAGCACTCAGAATCTTTAGGTAATTTAAGACCGACTCCAGCTGCCCTGAGTGGGGACTGGCTCTTATCAGGGCCGTAAAAGGCAAAAGAGTCTCCAATGTTCACATGGTGGAGAGGGGGTGAGTCAATGTTCTGTATTCTAATCTCCAATTTTATAACATCCAAGACAGCCATTCAGAGGATCTGGGACAATTCCTGCCAGAGCCAAATGTCACTGGAATGCCAGATGAGCCTGCTAAGGCTGGTTTTCTGGCCATGCAGTCAGTAGTCAGGACTTCTGACTCCCAAGTGCCACAAACTGCATCGAACCTTGCAATGAGGATGCTAAGTGGAGGTGACTAAGGAGGCCCAGGCAGGGCAGATACTGTCTGCCTGTCTCAGGTGGCTTGCAGGAGACATTTTTGTTTGCCCAGTGCCAGCAAATTGGAAGTGAGAATGTAGTGTGCCTTACTGTCCAGGGGAGGACAATTGAAGTTCATTAATTAGCCCCTGTGTTTCCAAGACGGGCATACTGAGGCCAGATTTTTTAAGTAACATGTTCAAGGTCACATTGAGAGTGAGCAGCGGGTCAGGGACTGCTAGAAGCCCGGCATCTTTTCACAGTGCTTCCCACCGCCTCAATCATGGGTTGGCAGGGCCTGAAAAGACCACGGGCAAAATGGTTTCTGATTGCTACGATTTGAGTAAAGGGCAAACTGGGATCCTTAAAACAGCCCTAGAAAAGAACATCATGCAAGGCCATTTTGTATAATTTGCAATCTGTCCTCTATGGTACAGATTTAAATGGTGACCGATAGATGATAGATACTGACATCATATCTGTTGCAATAACAAGATGGTGATTGATTCTTTGCTATGTGTATTTATTTCATAAAAACATTCAGCTCACATAAGGATTTCATGCAAAGGGATTTGGATTGAGAAGTGGAAATTTGGAGTTCCAGGGTTGGACATGCCTTATTCTTGCCTTCTTTGGACCTCAAATTCTCACCTGTTAAATGAGGGGGTCAGCAGGGATGATCTCTGGGTTGCATCCCATCTGAAACATCCCTCCTGTCTGTGGCTGAGCACTGGCACTGTGCAGAGGACACAATGAAGCTGGAGAGGAGACGGGCCCACCTCATGCTGAACAGTGCACCTGCATGGCTGGGCTCCCCGTGGAGGGGTGAGGGGAGGTAGGAGAGACCCCGCTTAGGGAAAGTCGAGGGAAGTTCCTCATTACTGCTCCTGGTGCCTGGAGCTCTCCAGCTGTAGGACTCGCTTGCTGATTGATGCAGTTTTACTAATGAAAACAACTACTGAAGGCTGATTAAGATGAGGCAACTTGTTACTCCTCACAGACACCTGCAGGAATTTACTTAGGCACTTAGGCGATGGCTGCTTCCCCATCCTCGGCTGACCTGGAGAACAGGCTGACGGTGGGTGTCAGTTGGAAGGGAGAAAAATTCGAATCATTAAGCCACCTGTAACATGGAGAGCCTGCCCAGGACTCTTTTTTTTTTTTTTTTTTTTTTTGAGACAGTCTCCCACTGTCACCCAGGCTAGAGTGGTGCAGTAGTGCAATCTCGGCTCACTGCAACCTCCCCCTCCTGAGTACAAGCAATTCTCCAACTTCAGCCTCCTGAGTAGCTGAGATTACAGGCATGTACCACTATGCCAAGCTAATTTGGGGCAGGTTTTCTTTCTTTTTTTTTTTTTTGTAGAGACAGGGTTTCACCATGTTGGCCAGGCTGGTCTCAAACTCCTGATCTAAAGCAATCTGCTCACCCAGCCTCCCAAAGTGCTGTGATGATAGGTGTGAGCCACTGCCCCTGGACCTGCTCAGGACTCTCTTTACATGGTTCTTAAACTCTGTGTGTGTGTGTGTATGTATGTGTGTGTGTGTGTGTGTAGAAGGGAGATGTTTATAAGTTCCAGGTGATATTGTTGGCTCAGGAACTGTACCTTAAGAAACACTGGTATAGAGGCCAGGTGCAGTGGCTCACACTTGTAATCCCAGCACTTTGGGAGGCAGAGGCATGTGGATCGCCTGAGGTCAGCAGTTTGAGACTAGCCTGACCAACATAGTGAAACCCTGTCTCTACTAAAAATACAAAAAATTAAAAACAAAACAAACAAAAAACACTGGTATAGAAAAAAAAAAAAAGACTACCTAAAGATCCTCCATTTTCATGTCTCAGCATCTTCAAACTATTCCAAAATATCCCCAAATATCTGTGAAAAAATAACTTTAGCTTCTACAACTGGCACAGTAGCAAGTACAAAACATCCCTGAATACCTCAAATGGCGATTTATTTGGTTTCAAATGAAGAAATAATATCTTCTGAATTATGAAAGTAAAATATTCAGTTTGGAAGCTTTAGAAATACAGAAGAGCATTAAAATGAAAATAAAGTAACATTAAAACACATCACATGAAGTTAACAGCTGTTGGCCAGGTCCAGTGGCTCATGCCTGTAATCCCAGTACTTTGGGAGGCCGAGGTGGGCAGATCACGAGGTCAGGAGATTGAGACCATCCTGGCTAACACAGTGAAACCCCATATCTACTAAAAATACAAAAAAATTAGCCAGGCATGGTGGCAAGCACCTGTAATCCCAGCTACTTGGGAGGCTGAGAAGGGAGAATCACTTGGACTTGGGAGGCAGAAGTTGCAGACAGCTGAGATTGTACTATTGCACTCCAGTCTGGGCGGCAGTGCAAGACTGTCTCAAAACAAAAAACAAAAAACAGCTGTTACAGACCAGCCTTCTTTTATTTTTGCCCAGTGAATGTGTAAATATGTGTATGAGTCTTGGCACTGGTCTTATGCAGTTTGCCTGAACTGGGATTCTTGAGATGATTGGTAGTATTATGAGCAAAATAGTAAAAACAACAAAATCAGAAACAACCACAACAATTCAAAAGGTGTGAAGTGGAGGCAGATTGGAGGTGAAAATCCTTGAAAAATGCTGAAGTAACCAAAATGTAAAAAGCTGAAGAGTCTTCCACCAAAGCGATTAAACTCCATGAGCCCTCGATACGGTACAGGCACTTGGAGACGTGGTGTTCTCCTAAATGGGCATCCTTATGGAATTCCTCCTCTTCCCCCAATCACCCCCATCTTCACGCCAAGCTTTGTAAGGGCTGAGGTTTATTAACAGTCCTAAAACAAATAGCAGGAGAGTTGTAAGAAACGCACTCTGGGTGTAAAATACCATCTAGTTTAAGCTTCATATCACATCATTCTCTTTTGTTGGTCATCTTGGGTTTTCTAAAAGAAGCTGACTTATTTTGTTGAAAATTTAGTAAATAAGCAAGAAAGGGCAATTTCACCTCCATTATCTATTATCACTCCAGAAAATCAAGAGCTAGCATTTAAACCCCACATTTTGCATGGCTTTGGTCTATGCTATAACACAAATCAAGTGTTTTTTGTTTGTTTGATTGTTTTTTGGAGACCGAGTTTCACTCTGACACCCAGGCTGGAGTGCAGTGGAGTGATCCCGGCTCACTGCAACCTCTGCCTCCAAGGTTCAAGGGATTCTCCTGTCTCAGCCTCCTGAGTAGCAGGGACTATAGGCGCACACCACCACGCCCAGCTAATTTTGTATATTTAACAGAGATGGGGTTTCACCATGTTAGCCAGGCTTATCTCGAACTCCCAACCCTTGGTGATCCACCTGCCATGGCCTCCCAAAGTGCTGGGATTACAGGCATGAGCCACTGCACCTGGCCAAGTTTTCTAGGTGTGTGTCTGACTTGGCTTCACATGGAAGCCTCTTTGAGGCTAGGGGGGTTTCTCACAGATCCTTGTGGCCCAAAGCCTAACATAGTCCCCTGCAGCAAGTGTGTACCAACACACGTCCAGTGGATGTGACAGTAGGCTTTCTTATTGTTCTCTTTCAGCAGAGGCAAAGAGTAAATGCTAATTACAGCTGAACTTGAGAAACCACAATAAACCAACTGCCATGGGCCCATAGGAGTAGGAGAAGATAATTCAAGCTCTTGGGAATGACTTAGAGGTAAGTGCTAATCCACCCCAGAGATGTCTGAAGATGTTCTTTTCCACCTGATGATGGTTTTCCTTAGGAGAGAAAGCCTTCTTGGGTATTTGCAAAGTCTCCTATATTGACTGTATTATGTCCACTTCGTTTATAAACGTTATAACTTCTACCCAAAGTCTACCTTATTTACATATTTTAAACACTGTTTCTGCTCAAATCCGAGATGGTCTGTGGGTCATGGTTACTCAGCACAGCATTCCTGGTTTTCTGCAATTGGCAGTGGCTGTATCTGTCTTGAGTTACCATCTGAATTTATCTCTGCAAAGATCCCAGGCCTGCATTTGTTGGGAGCCCAGTGATATGTGGTCTTCTAACAGCACCTCAGTTTTCAGGATCTAGTTTCAAGAGCCAGTTTCATTGATCAGCCTTGGGATGTGCATGCTCTCTTTGACATTATGCTCTCTTTACATTCTAAACAGCATGTGCCTGACATTGCTTCCACTTCTCAGTGAGTCAAAACTGGAACTAGCTAATGATGGGGATCCTCTCATCATGGGAACTTGAAAACACTCACCTATTCCAATCCACTCATTTTCAGCAAATGGGATTATTAAAGCCACCAAAGCAAGCAGCCTTTCCAATGCTACTCTAATTCTATTAATGCAGCCTAAATTCATGTTGGCAAACATAACATGCTATTGGTTTACATTGACCTTGTGGTCCCCTAAGACCTTCGGCCATTTCTTTTTTTAAATTTTTAAATTTTTTAACATGGAGTCTCACTCTTGTCACCCAGGCTGGAGTGCAGTGGCCCAATCTCGATTCACTGCAACCCCTGCCTCCTGGGTTCAAGGGATTCTCCTGCCTCAGCTTCCCGAGTGGCAGGGCCACAGGTGCGTGTCTCCATGCCCAGCTAATTTTTGTATTTTTAATAGAGATGGGGTTTCACTATGTTAGCCAGGATGGTCTCAATCTCTTGATCTTATGATCCACCAGCCTCAGCCTCCCAAAGTGCTGGGATTACAGGCGTGAGCCATCACCTCTGGCTGACCTTCAGCCATTTCTAAGTCTCCATTGTATCAGCTGCTGTCCTGTTGTATGTCTCACCCTCATATATTTTATTTTAAAAATAACTAAATGTAGAATCTTAGAAACGTCTACCTGATTATTCTAAGCCTATTGTTCTGGTTTGGTCAAGCTTTTTTGAAGATTGGGCCTGAGATTCTCTGTGTTAACTTTTTCTCTATGATTTTTGTCACTTGAAGAAAGCAAGTTCTTGTCCCCATAAACTTTTCCTTTAAGGTTTCAACCCTGGCTTTAACACTTGCAGGTTCAGCACCCTCCTTGAGCTATTCTGTCCAAATGTAAAACAAGAGCAGTGACAGGTAGCTGGCTAGGCTATTGCCATAATCAGACATATT
Source organism: Cacajao melanocephalus (assembly GCA_963573385.1). NCBI lineage: Eukaryota > Metazoa > Chordata > Mammalia > Primates > Pitheciidae > Cacajao > Cacajao melanocephalus. The sequence goes on from CAUYLG010017131.1 coordinate 345,507, forward strand.
GTTTATGAAGTGCCCAGTATAGCATCTGACACATAAAAGGCACTTTGTGAATATTTTTGTCAGGTTATATATTTGTATCTAACAGTGCTTTTCAAAAAGCAAACAAACAAACTAATGGCGTTCTTTCTAGAAGCTCAATTAGCCAAAGGGGTGGCATCTTGATTTGGCCAGCAAAGAGTTACAGTACATAAAATCATCAGGGTACAGGGACTGCAGAGGCCACCAATAAATTACTGTGCAGTCTTGGGCAAGATTCTTAATCTCTTGAGCCTCAGTGCTCTCATCTCTAAGATAAGAAAACACAAGGAGAGTATCTGGCATGTAGCCATCTGGTAGCAAATGGAAGGCCCTTTCCTCCTCTTCCTCCCCATACCTCCTGCCTTGGATACCTCCAAATGGCTCAGCTCTAGATACCACAGGTCACTGAGGTCTCTTTTGAGTTTGCGGGCATCATTCTTAAAGCTTCCTGAGATAGCAACTGTCTTAGTCAGCTTGGGCTGCTGTAATAAAACACCACAGTCCAGATGGCTGAAGCAACAAACATTTATTACTTACAGTTCCAGAGGCTGAAAAGTCCAAGATCAAAGTGCCAGCAGATTGAGTTCTCGGTAAGGGCTGCTTCTTGGCCTGTAGACAGCCTCCTCCTTGCTATGTACTCATAGGGTCTTTCCTTGGTGCATGCTCACGATCAGTCTTCCTCCTCTTTTTTTTTTTTCTTTTTGAGGTGAAGTTTTGCTCTATTGCCCAGACTGGAGTGCAGTGGCATGACCCTGGCTCACTACAACCTCCACCTCTTAAGTTCAAATGATTCTCCTGCCTCTGCCTCCTGAGTAGCTGAGATTACAAGTGTGTGCCACCATGCCCAGCTAATTTTTGTAGTTTTAGTAGAGACCAAGTTTTGCCATGTTGGCCAAGCTGGTCTCAGACTCTTTACCTCAAGTGATCTGCCTGTCTTGGCCACCCAAAGTGCCAGGATTATAGGTGTGAGTCACCACCTTTGATCTGTCTTCCTCTTCTTATAAAGGCACTGATCTCATCATGAGGATCCCACCCTCATGACCTTATCTCAATACCATTACACTGGGAGTTAGGGCTTCAGCATATGGATTTGGGATGTAAATATTTAGCCTATAACAGCAGCTTTAGGTCTGAGCAAACCAACTAACCTCGTTGAAACTGTTTGCATTTCTAAAAGAGAAATAGTGATGTTTGCATGATCCACAGACAATCTCTTTCAGTCACTGTGATGGGCTTGGCCCACGACATGCCCTATTGTTACCTGCCCTCTGACCCAGCGCATACTCTTTCCTCTGCCTGGAATCTGCCTATTCTCCGTGCACTTCCCATTCACTCATTCATCTCTTCAAGATGCAATGTTTTCTCCTGCAGGCAACCCAGCCCCCCTATGCTCTTACCTCACTGTGCTGATCCCTGTCTCTCTTCCACGGGGCTGTGAGGAGCTCATGAGGACCCAGATCATATGTCCCATCTCACTCTTATTCTTCAGTGCCTAGCCATCTGCCTGGCATGTGGTAGGTGCCTACTAGGTGTTTGGATCCGTGAATGTAATAATGTTCACTGCACAGAAAGACAGAGATAACAGCGGATGCATTGCTATAACTACTGGTGAAAAAGACACACACCAACAGAGAATGTAAGAAAGTGGTTGAAGTAGGGATAGGATTGCTCACAAATATTTAAACAAAAATTCCAGGCCACACGTGGTAACTCACCTGTGTAATTCCACCACTTTGGGAAGCTGAGGTGGGAGGATTGCTTGAGGCCAGGAGTTTGAGACCAGCCTCGTCAGCATAGCCACAACCTGTGTCTAAAAAAATAAAATAAAAATAAATAAAAATAACTAGCCAGGGATGGTGGTGGTATGTACCTGTAGGCACTGCTAGGGAGAATGAGATAGGAGGATTGCTTGAGCCCAGGAGTTCAAGGCTGCAGCGAACTATGATCGCAGCACTGCACTCCAGCCTGGGCAATAAAGCAAGACCTTGTCTCTAAAATAAAATAAATTTCCTACCTCAATGGTGTAGCAGGGCCAAACAGAGAGAAAAGCACCCTATCTGGATGGTGAGTGCCAAGAAGGTACTCAGAAACCAGCTAGGTTTCCTGCGAGGGGCTTTTGTCTGTTTGAACATTCCACACGGGTTGATCTCAGTGGAGCAACTGTGTCTGATAGAAGCAAAGTCTCTACTTACAAATCGTGAAGCTGAGAGTGAGCAAGAGCAGCTAATGATCATCTTAATCAACCCACAAAGCTTTATGCACGGCCAGTGTTCAGCCAACCTTTTGATCCTAGGCAGAAATCTATTAAAGCCAGTTAAGAGAATGAAAAGACAAAATCTGACGAATGCTTTTACCTTGGTGGATATAAAAGTTGGCGGGCTTGATAAATCTGAGAGTGATCTATTTGCCAATAGCAATATTACATTAAGTTGGGGAAACATCATTCCCTTAAATGCAAGCTAAGTGAGAGGCCTCAATAATGGCTTACAATTACATGTGTCCAGGGCCTGTTGAGGCTGGAAAGGATAGAATTCACATCACTGCTTTAGAAGGAACTCATTTTCTCCAAAGGAGTAGTTTCTAAGCTTGCCTTGAGTAGGAACTGGTTTCAGAATCTAATGGAAATTGTGGGCTGGCTCCTGGAATAATGCACATGGTATGTGCACAGAATACTGGATGTTTCTCAGGGGGTTCACATTCTCTGAGATGTTCATCTGTGGGCTTCAGTTCTGAATCCCTGCTCCTAGGAGGCTTGAGGGTCTGGTGTACAGATTTTCAACTGCAAATGTGAGATGTCTTATTAGAATAATCTTTGAAACATTTTTTTTTTTTTTAAGACAGAGTTTCGCTCTTTTGCCCAGGCTGGAGTGAAGTATTACAATCTTGGTTCACTGCAACCTCCTCCCCTCTGGGTTCAAGCAATTCTCCTGCCTCAGCCTCCTGAATAGCTGGGATTATAGGCACCTGCCACCACACTCAGCCATTTTTTGAAATTTTAGTAGAGATGAGGTTTTGCCATGTTAGCCAGGCTGGTCTTAAACTCCTGACCTCAGGTGATCCACCCACTTCAGCCTCTGAAACTTTTCAAAATACACATTTCCCCCACCTGATATGAAAGCATATTATTGGAGCCTTCCAGGAGGAAAAAGTTGTGATGATGTTGAAACTTAAGAATTTTGGAAAACACCTGAATATTTCCTTCCTTCTTTCCTTCTTTCTTTCCTTCTTTCCTTCTTTCCTTCTTTCTTTCCCTTCCTTCCCTTCCTTCCCTTCCTTCCCTTCCTTCCTTCCTTCTTTCCCTCCCTGCCTCCCTCCCTCCTTCCTTCCTTCCTTTGTTCCGTCTCTCTCTCCCTCCCTCCTTCCTTCTCTCCTTCCTTCTCTCCTTCCTTCTCTCTCTCTCTCTCTCTCTCCTTCCTTCCTTCCTTCCTTTTTTTTGGAGATGGAGTCTTGCTCTGTCACCCAGGCTGGAGTGCAGTGGTGTGATCTCGCTCACTGCAACCTCTGCCTCCCGAGTTCAAGCGATTCTCCTGGCTCAGCCTCCCAAGTAGCTGGGATTACAGGAGTGCCCTACCATGCCCAACTAATTTTTGTATTTTTTATAGAGATGGGTTTTCACCATGTTGGCCAGGTTGGTCTCAAACTCCTGACCTCAAGTGATCCACCTGCCTTGGCCTCCCAAAGTTCTGGGATTACAAGCATGAGCCCCAAATATTTTCTTGTTCCTAAGACTGAGATCTCTAATAATTGTTGGTCTGTATCCTTATGTGAACAGGAAAATATTTGGGTAACTATTTACTTCTGCACCCCCTCCATGAGCAGGAGTCAATAGTTTAAGAGGAGAGATAGAGCAAAGAGTTTGATCCAGAGACCTGGACCCAAATCCCAGGTTCTTTACTAATTAGCCTTATGGCCTTGCTCAAGGAACCTATCCTTTTTCCACCTCCATTTTTTCATCTGTGAAGGACTGTTGGAAAGATTGAGCTGAAGGGCACAGAATTTCTGATGTCCAGACTCAACTCTGCCCCATGCCTCCCGGCTTCTTTTTAAAGGAAAAATAAAAGTCTCAATGAAGAGGTTTATTATAGGGTCTTCTTAAGAAGGAAATCCCTGCCCTGGATGTGTTGTGTCACGTTTAATGCCTGGTAAAAGGGGTAGTTGATAATAGGAATTCTCCACTTTGTTCCTAAAGGTCTGAAGTGTCAGAAAAGTGTTGCATTTCTAGAAACCTGCTGTAAAGGTTTTTAATCACTTATAAAGGCCTCAAGGATATTTTTCATACTGAAGGTTATAAACAAGTAAATATTACTAGTCTAGAAGAGAATATTTCACCATATGGTGGCTTTGCCTGGCTTGGCTTCCAGGGGCATCCTGAGTCGTCGGAAAAGTGTACATGCGGATGGTGCTATGAAAACCCTCTTTTTCTTGCTTGGAGTTGGAGGATGGCCTGGGTGGGCAGGACTACAGGACTCCAAGGCCTGATGATAACAGAGGTTATTCTACTTGAAAATAGGTCTAGAAGTGAGTCTTTCAGGTAGGCAATTTCCCTGAGTCTCAATTTCCAATCTCTACCATAGGAATCAGTCTCATACAGAACAGTTACAAGGGTTAGATTAGCTAAGCTGTACAAAGCCCCCACCCATAATGTATTAGATGCTCAATGAATGGTAGTTATGTCGGTGTCAGTGGTAGTAGTGGTATGAGTAGATTAGTAGCAGTGGTCAAATAAGACTCAAGAGTTTTAAATGGACAAACCAAATTAACAGCATATTGTGAAAGCTCAAGGCCTAAAATGGGGGAACAGATTCATGGAAAGAAACATGGTGAAACTGGGAATAAGCAGGAAGGAGATCAGAGGTAGAGTAAAGCAAAAAGTCCAGGCTGGTTTCAGGCTTTCGAATTCTGTCTATTTCAGTCCTTCCCAGCTATAAAAGATGGTGGCTCTTGCCTACCGCAGTCAATTCATCTCAGTTTATCTAGGATTTTCCTGGACAAACAAATAAAAAATTCTTGTGCCTGGAGACCCCTCAGTTTCTGGAAAACCAGGATGGTTGGTTTTTGTACTCCCACCGGTATCCTTCAGCCCAGAGCATCAGGCAAGCCTGGCCGGGTGGCTGTGGAGTGATTTTTACTGTCCCCTTTCTGGTATCCTCAATATCAGCCATTTTTGCCCCCACCACAATCTGTGGGAGATTCCAAAAGGACTTCAGCTTTAGATTTAGCTTAGTACTTCAGTTCCTGCTGCGAATATAGGGAGCATTGTCCAGTTCACTACAGCATGTAGAAAAATCCTGGCATCCTGGCTCATAGTAGACACACAGTGGTATTTGTTGAATTGATGAATGGAGATCTTTCCTGGAGTTCCAGTTTGCTTGGTTAGGGCCCTAAAGGATTGCTAATTCTAACTTGATTTCCTTCCACAAAATCAAGCCACACCACCAGGGTCCTACTCCAATCTGAGTGCGACATTCAGGACCACGTAATCTTCACACTAATCTTGGCTACTTCCTTGAAACTCTTTCAGGTTGTTCAGCCTAGCACACAACATGAAACATTTTCTCTTTCTCTTCCTCTTCCCTTTGGCAAGTTCAGCAAACCTTGAGTCAGGACCCATTTCCTGTTATGAGAGGAGCAATGGTCAATATGCCCATGTCACATTTTAAGTATTTTCTATAGTTGACATAGGAAAACAGACTTGTAAGGAGGACATTCATTCTGTGTTGCACCATGCCAGTAAACCATGATTTCTTCTTTGAAATACAAGTTCACGATGGCTCTCTGAGCTTTGGAACTGTTGGGAGAGGACCTGTTGACACCATCCACTTCGCTTTGATTTCCTGTTTTTAGAAAGGGCTCTTACAGTTCATCCATGAAGGTGAGTTATGTTGAAAGTTGCAGGAAGAGGATGAAGTAAGTTGGGCATGGCTGTGGTCTACTCAGAAATGAAGGGCAGCCATGTCTCCCATGAACATTTACAGAGCCTGTCACCATGGCATAAATAGAATATTTTGACTTAGATGGACCCAGTTTAGCTCTCAGTTATAGAACTGATTAGATCTGTGAGCTTATTACTATTGTTTTGTTATCATCATTGTTGTTATCACAGCAGGTGCAACTCAAAGGGGCCATATTGCCAGTTTATTCAGTACATCTCTTCCTTGAGCAATGAAGGGGCATTTTGCATCCTTACCCTCCACCCATAAAGGCCATTTGTGCCCCTCAATCATAATGACGATTCCAACTGATCCATAGACATTTATAAATGCCCTGGGGATGAGTACCATCCTGAGTTGAAAACTCCTTGAGGTAAGTCAGAGAGGAAAAGTAGTGGAAGGAAAGAACATGACAGAAACTCGAGAATTCTGAGCTCTAGAGATAGAAATAGAAAAGAGTCCAGTCAAGAGGTGATCTTGTTCATCCTCTTTCATGTAAAAATACACTTACACTGATGTTTGGAAGAACCTCACAGCTCGTTGGTTGGTGTCTAAGCTCCTAAAGACTCCATCTGTCTTACCCACTTTCCCACTGGGCCAGACGTACATTTCCTTTATTGTAAATTTTCTGCATTGGCTCAAAATATTCTCTGCCTGGAATGTCTCATCTTCCTCTCTGCTCTTCCAAATTCAACTCCTCATTTAAAGTTCTGCACGTTAAGTCCCCTCTCCAGGGATCTCTTACTGTGTCCACTCTGTACCCATCAGGTGGTTTATCTTCTGTATATGTGTCATCTCTTTCTTCAGACTGTAAGATAGTTGAGGACAGAGGTGATATTACCCACTTCTGGTCCCTCTTTAGCACCAAGCCTAGAGCGATGTTTGCTTCTGACTTCTGCTGGTTTGGTAGCCAGAAAGATTCACTCCCTGTTGTGGGTGTACCTTGCCTTTCTACATAGTTTTGTTGAAATTTCTAACACATTTTAGATCCTAAGAAAAGGTACTTGTTTTATCACAGCTGCTGAGTAGAGGTCATTGCTTTAGAGGAGGTTTCTTTTCTTTCTTTTTTAATGAACTTAATCATTTTTAATATCTTTTCCAAAGCAGAATACATTAAATGACCCTGACTTGGCAGAAAGCCCTCTCTTGAGTGCTTTGGGAGGATTAGCGGAAGTTCTTTTACAGCCTCTTAGCCTGACTGGCTGCCTTTTCCTTTCTTTGGGTTATCAAGGATTGAGATTTGATCCTAATTAACAAAGGAGGAGCCCTGAGCTGTGCAGTTTCTGCTCACTGGGAGACAGGCAGGGGCTGGATTCTCTGGAGAAGTGAAGCTGGTCTTGTCAGTTATCTTAGCTCTTGTGCCTGAACATGGAGGCTGGCACAGATATTGATAAGGCAGTTTTGAGAAAGCACAGCAGGCCCCAGAGAGACGGGGAGAGCCTAAGGGATAGAGGAGAGCGGTATCATCGTAAGAGAGTTGACTAGCAGTGGGGACTATCTTCAGAACTGACGGAGCAGGATGTGTGCTGTAGTGTACAAATTAAAAGTCAGTGATGACATTGTTTTTTATTGTGCAAAGATCATTAAAAAAACACAAAAAATGGGAGACATTAAGCAGCAGTTTAATGAGAATGGAAAATAATAGTGCAAAATAAAATTGTTGTCCATATTGCATTTGAATTCCTGGCTTGTTACTTTCTGGGGACTGATGTGTTTGAAGCAAGTGGAACTGGTTCACACTGGAGTGGGTTATGCAGAAAGAAGGTGCCATTTCACGTGGCCTGCACTGGGTTGTGTGGAGATTTCTTTTGTCTTATATTTGCTTCCTGGTTGTTTCTGCTTTCGGCCTGTGATATAATCTCTCCCGTAAGAACAAAGCATAAGAGGGAGCATACTCTTGCTCGTCTTTCTCTCCATGGCACCTAATAAAGTGCTAGCCATTTGTTGCTGTCTCAGAACTTTAGAGGAGGAAGCCCCAGCAGAGTCACCCCGCTTAATGTCCGTATTAATTGATTGAGTGGCTGAGGGTGATGGAGGTTGGCCTGGAGTTGGCAATTGATGAATCATTTTACCTATGATATACAGACTCAGAAGTTAGAAGAACCCCTGTTATTCTGTCTTTGGTCTCAAACGGGGAGAAGATGCCATTGAGAAGCCTCAAAGAAGAAAGCAGAAAGGGGAATTTGTCGAAATATCACAGGCAAGTCTATTCTTACGGTTTGCCAATTGCATCGCTGGTTAAAACCTGCATCTTTCTCAGAACATGGCATTAAAATATTCCACTCAGCTTCTGTGAGCTCCAGAAATACAATAAATAGCAGCACACTATTTTTAAAGGATCATTGGGCTTCATTAAGTAAAGAGAGGCTTCTCTTTAACATGGTTTTGAGGATTCACTGTCTCAACAGCAGGCTCGGGTGTTAACATCCTGGCGGAAGTTTTCCTAGTGTATATAAATAGGCCTCGCTGTTTCTGGCACTGACATTCCCTTCTGGGCATCCTTAGACCAGTCATTTCAACCTCTCTGGGTTCTCACTTTCATATCTGTATAATGGAGATTAAAAAAAAACTATTTCCCTGTTTATTGTGAGGACTGACATGCAATCTGATAGCTATACAACCATGGCAAAGTTGGCCATCAGTTTTTTTCATTCATTAATTCACTAAGTACCTACCAAGGGCCAAGCCTTTGGAAATGCTGTTGTAGGGCTGCTTTGTATGGGTATTGCCATTGAATCTCTCTCTTGGTTTCTTGATGTCATTAGGATCTAACAAGAGGTTGAATCAGTAAACACCAGTCAGCCTGAGGTTAAAGCGCGTTGGTTCAATTTTACCCACACAGGATGAAAATTAACCAAGTTTTGTCCCAGATTAGGAAGTAGTTAAGATTATCTTTCCATAGAGAGAAGGAACAGGGTCTTGGTCAAAGAATAATTCTTGCAACTAAACAGTAGGATTCAAATTCCAGATCTGTTGCTTACTGGCCACATTTGGCCAAGTAACTTACTCACTCAAAGCCTTGATACCAGCATTTGTAAGTAGGGATAATAAAATCTAACTTAGAAAGTTGTTGTGAAGAAGAAATACAGTGATGCCCCAGCTATGCCTTGCAGTGATCAGCATGTAATGTGTGTGTATATAATGGACATGCCCTCAGCAGAAATAAATATGATTGGGGGGGTGGCTTCTGGTCTCCAACTTGTCTTTTGCTTTTTTTCTTCTTCTAGGGCTCTTCCCATCTGCACTCTCACATCCAAGACCCAGGTCCCTGCCTTTCAGCATGTTAGCATCAAAACTCTCTCCCAGGAAGGGAATGTGTAGGTGTTCTGTTCTTTCTAGGGAGTTGCACTGGTTGGGTGATGCCGTTTGGCTATGTCTCCACCCAAATCTCATCTTGAATTGTAGCTCCTACAATTCTATGTCCTGGGAGGGACCCGGTGGGAGGTAATTGAATCATGTGGGTGGGTCTTTCCTGTGCTGTTCTCGTGATAGTGAATAAGTCTTATAAGAGCTGATGGTTTTATAAAGGGGAGTTTCCCTGCACAAGCTCTCTCTTGCATGCTACCATGAAAGATGTGACTTTGCTCCTCCTTTATGTGAGGCCTCCTCAGCCATGTGGAGCTGTGAGTAAATTAGACCTCTTTTCCTTTATAAAATTATCGAGTCTCAGTTATGTCTTTATTAGCAGCACGAGAACAGATTATTACAGTGGGCTTCCTCTTGGTAGGTGGGATATGCCTTGCACCTTCTTTGTTGGATCAGACTTTGTTCTTTGTAAGAGGTGTTTTAAACCCTTGGAGTCCTTAAGGTTTTAAAAACCGGAATATATAGAAAGGTGAATATGTTGTCAGACTTTAGCTTGCTGTAGTTTTGCAAAATTAAAAAATGAACATTTGCCAAACTTTCTAGAACTTAGTTTTCTCATCTGTGCAATGGGCATAATAAGAGTACCCCATAGTCCATTAACTTCCACATTAACAAACAAAACACTGCCAGAGTTTTGGCAAACAATGCCCCCCTTTCCATTGTCCCTTCTTGACCTGCCCCCTGTCAGGGGAGCCTCTATAGGCTAGTTTCTCTTCACTTTGTATTTTATATAAATGGAATCATACAACATGTCCTTTCTTTCTGGCTTCTTTCAATTGCTGCAATGTTTGAAGAACCATCAATGTTGTGAATAGTTGTAAATCGTTTATTTGCGTTGCTGTATGCTATTCCATTGGATAATTACACCACAAATCACACGTTCATTTAATGTGGATGGACATTGGGGTTGTTTCCTTGACAATCTAGTGGTATCAATTTTCTGAGATGGTTGCACAACTTTTGCCCTAAAAGTTTTTGTCCTAAAATCTCACTTCCCCAGAAGCTCAGTGTAGCTGTTGGATGGAACCTGGGGTTAAGTACAGAAGTCAGATTCTTTCGCATGAACTTTAATTTAGGACCTAAGTCCTCCCAGTGACAACCCTGTAAGCTATGTAAGTGTCTCCCTATGATACCTTTGATCAAACTGTGGCAGAGGAAGTTTAGGCATTTGCTCTAGTCAAGAGACCTAACAAACACCAAAACTGGGATTCTAGTCCAGCTTTTAGCTTCTCTAAAGACTCTTCCTCTTTCAGAAATCCACACTGTCTCCTTGCAATACTTGATAAAAGTCTCACTTTAACTTGAGGTTAAAGGCAATTTTTTTTTTTTTTTTTTGAGATGGAGTCTTGCTCTGTTGCCCAGGCTCACATGCAGTGGTACAGTCTCGGCTCACTACAACTTCTGCCTCTTGGGTTCAAGCGATTCTCCTGCCTCAGCCTCCCAAGTAGCTGGGACTGCAGGTGTGTGCTACCATGCCCAGCTCATGTTTGTATTTTTAGTAGAGATGGGGTTTCACCATATTGGCCAGGCTGGTCTCTAACACCTGACCTTGTGATCCACCCACTTTGGCCTCCCAAAGTGCTGGATTACAGGTGTGAGCCACCACACCCAGCCCAAATATTTTTATTCTTAAGTATCTGCAGGAGACTTGGCCAGGTCACTTATTCCTGAACGAGGCTCTGTTTCCTCACCTTTGAGACTAGAGCAGTATAATTCATTGCCCACAGGGAGTAAAGGACAGTGGGTAAGAGTTAAGCCAGAATATTAGGTTGTAATCTCAATCCCTTCACTCATTAGCTGTGTGACCTTGGGCAAATTGCTTGCCCTCTGTGTGCCTCAGTTTGCTCATCTGTAAAGGAGAGTAATCAAAGTTGCCACTCAAAGCTGCTGTGAGGATTCAATGGAGAATGTACGTAAAGCACTTTGCATGGTACCTGTCTATCGAGCACGGCATTGATATTTCTTGGGCACTTACTATTCTAATAAAATCTAACGGTTTGGCAGGTCTGACATCCCAAGAGCTGGGTTCTGTCATTTCAGCCAGCACTTTGAATCAAAGATCTTCACCAGCTCCTAAATAAATGTTACATGGCTGCTACCACCGCTTCTCTTTTTGGAGATGTCTTTTAAAATTATGATTCAATTGTCAGTAACAAAATATTCTTAAGATGTCTTCAGCCATACCCTCAAATTATATGACAGTGTCTGGCTTTAATACCCATCTAAATAGTTATACTGTTGACAGGTTTCGAGAGTGGTGTTTGCTCTTCCATTCCTCTCATTAACTTATGTAGCAACATCATAACTCTCTGGAAGGATTAAGAAAAAAAAGGATGCTGGCATATTCCATCTGAATTCATTTCATATAGCATCTGTGTCAGAGCGTTTGCATATGAATGAGATGCCTTGACGTTGTTCGCTCATTAACATGGGAGCATTGCAGTGACACGTTTTGGAGCTCAGGTTCAAGAGTTTGAAGCAAGAGACGGAAGAAAGGTTGAAGGCTCAGTCTATGTAAGATTTCACTGCAGTAAGCCTGGTATATAATCTTAATGCCAGTCAGGCTGTGGTATGGAAGGGCAATTCCATCTCTTGCCTCTAGGACTATAAGCTCCAACGTTCTAGCCGCACTGATGTTTTTTTCATTAACACATTCAAATTTGTGCATGTGTAAGCTTCTCCCTCTCTTCGATAGGGCAGTCTTCCCTCCATGTTTGGCAAGACTTAACAATTCCAGTAAACATCAATGTCTTTATGAATCTTTCCTCAATTCTTCTGGGTCAATTTAACCACTTTCTCCCTGGGCCCTAGCACCAGATCTTCATGACTGGAATGACCTGTGCACCACGTTGCATGTTTCTTTTTCTTTTTTTCTTGAGATGGAGTCTCGCTCTGTCGCCAGGCTGGAGTGCAGTGGCGTGATCTCGGCTCATTGCAAGCTCCGCCTCCTGGGTTCAAACAATTCTCCTGCCTCAGCCTCCCATGTATCTGGGATTGCAGGTACACGCCACCACACCCAGCTAGATTTTGTATTTTTAGTAGAGATGGGGTTTCACCACATTGGCCACGATGGTCTCAATCTCCTGACCGTGTGATCTTCCCATCTTGGCCTCCCAAAGTGCTGGGATTACAGGCAAGAACCACTGCGCCTGGCCAAGTGTTTCTTTTATGCATAGAGTGGAGCTTCATTGTTCCAGCCCCCGTGTTCAGAAGAGTGGTAGATGCTTAATGAATATTTATGAAACAGATCAGTGCAGAAGACTACAACAAAACATGGGGGGAGGCACATTGGGAGCTTCTCACTCCAAGGGACTGAATGTATTTAAACTGCTCCTGAATGTGAGTAAATAGGCTACCTCACACTTCAACTAAAAAATTTCAGTTCCAGTTGATGAGGTTCAGGCTCAGCCCTGGAGTTCCATCTGAGCCTCACCTTCCTCAAATCACAAGCTTTGGAAATGGGACAAGGACTTTTTCACAGCCAGTGGGCAGCCCATGGCTTGTTAGGTGGTCTCATTATGGAACATACAGACTCGGAGGCAATTAGCATCAGCACTAAGCTATGGCTCCTGTTCATGTCTCCTGAACTGGGAAGACACAGGTCTCAGCTGCTGAAGCCTGGTGGATGACAGGACCAGGTAAAGGCACACCAGGCAGGGGCAATGGTCAGTACTACCTCAGGATCCACGGAACCTATAATGACTGTTACAGTCATTCTCATATACATTCAGTATGGTGGTATGAGGTGTTTAAGTGGACAGACCCTTAGAGTCAGAATGCTTAGACTCCAGTGCCAGCTTGACTGCCTGTGTGACCTCGATCAGCAGTGTAACCTTGCACACATTCCCTAAACTTTCTAGAACTCAGTTTTCTCATCTACACAATGGGCATAATAAGAGTACCCCATGGCATAGGGCTATTGTGTGCTCAGTCATAGAGTCACCCTTGCATGTGTCACACCCTTACATATGACATAGAAAACTGGACTCCATAGAGGTTAACCATTGCTAGTTGTTTATAGAAAGAATTCACCTAAAATTACGAATGATGAGAACACATGGACACATAGAGAGGAACAACATACATTGGGGCCGACTGGAAGGTGGAGGGTGGAAGGAGGGAGAGGATCAGGTAAAGATATTAGACTTAATATCTTGGTGATGAAATAATCAGGTACTAGACTTAATATCTGAGTGATGAAATAATCTATACAACAAACCCCCAAGACACAGGCTTACCTATGTAACAAACCTGCACATGTAAACCTGAACTTAAAATAAGTTTAAAAAAAAAAGACAAGCATTTGTGAGCATGTGGAAAAAAATATATATTTGATGCTCACCAAAATCTTGTAAAGTTATTGTCCTCTTTTTTAGAAAAAGTGAAAAATCCCTGTAGTTTAAAATAGGAATGTAGAGTCAGAAAGCTGATTGAGATCTCACAGTGTGTGCCCCGAGTGATTAAACGTCATAGTCAAGGGGACGTAGAGCTCACGTCTTTGGACACATCTTGGACGCCTGGCATGTCTTGCACACACAGATAACCCAACATACCTCCACCCAGTCTTGACTCCTGTCAAAGTGGCCTGCTGGTTATCACCTATGGGCATGATTAACGGGCATGGAAGACCAGTGAGTTGTGGGTGACTCTGGGAAAGATGGTGTTAAAAGGAGGATATGGGATGAGCCTATGGGGAACAGGGAAAATGGCAGTTCAGTGAAGCAGAATTTTGGTAGTGCTCAGTTATATTAGTTTCCTGTGGCTGCTGTAACAAATTACTCCAAACGTGATGATTGAAAACAACACATATTTTTTCACACTTCTGGAAGTCAGAAGTCCAAAATCGGTTTCACTGGGCCAAAATCAAGGTCCACGACTGCACACCTTCTGAAGGCTCCAAGGGAGAATGTAATCTTCTGCCTTTTCTAGCTTCTAGAGCTGCGTTTCTTGCCGTCTTGGGCTCCCAGCCCCTTCCCCATCTTCAAGGCTAGCCCTTCAGCATCTTGCTGCGGTCATCTCGTCAGCAGCTCCTGTCATCTTGTCAGCAGTTCCTGTCTCCACAGTCCAGTCTCTTTTTGCCTTTCTCTTATAAGAACACTTACAACTACATTTAGGGCCCCCTTCAATAATTTGAAATAGTCTGTTTCTCAAGATTCTTAATGTCTTCACCACTGCACAACACCCTTTGCCATGTAAGGCATTTATAGCTTCTAGGGATAAGAACGTGGATGTCTTTGGGACTGTTATTCAGTCTATCACGCTAGTGCAGCAACTACAACTGGGGGCTCAGGAGCTCTGATCCACAAGTGTATTGGGCCTCTTTGCTGACCTTCATCTCCTGCGGATCCTCACCTTGGCCCATGCTCTGATCTGAGACTCCTCAGAAGGCCTTTTCCCTAGTATGTATGAAACAGGGACAGAACAGACAGACCATGAAGAGGAAAGCACTGGCTTATGTAACAGCTGAATTTCTGGGAGAGGAATGAATAGACTGGTACTTTGCTTGTCTATCTCTGTGAGTCTCAAATGTGGGAATCTGGCCCACAGAGGTAAGGCTTCCCTTTCCAGTGCAGGCGATGCTGCCTTCTCCCAGCCCCCAAAGTTAAGTATCCAAAACAGTGCTTGGTTGGATTCACCAAGGAAGAGCCACCTTGGTTGGTTGTAGACGGCTTGACTGCATACATTCTCAAAAATACCATTTATTTTACTGGCACTTGAGGAGGTGATTTGAGAACTATTTGCATGAATGGGCACGTTTCACCACCCTGTGTACTTTTTTTTTTTTGGGTACAGTTTTCACTCACAAGTTCTAGTGCATCTATTACACTCTCCAGTTTCTGTCTTGACATGGACACCTCTTGTTCGATTCTCTGAGCTGCTGGGGACCACAGTCTGCCTTTTGTACCATGTGCATGATTATGTAGTGACTGTGAGCCCAGCTGGCAGCCTGTGGGAACTGTCTTGCCCCTCACAGTTGCTTCAGCTGTGTGACATCGAAGGTACCTGGTCATTGATTTGATTATTTTGAGACTACACAGAAAGTCTTAACTTGCTCACGGAGAACTTCAGAAAATTAGCCCATGGACAGAAAGTGCTTATAGCTAAACTCAAGCTGATGTTCCTCCCTTTCAACACTTTCCTGAGCAGAGTCCTGGGGGAGTCAGTCCTGATGCATCTACTTTCAAGGTTAACAAGATAAAGAAAAAAAAAATCACCATAATGTTTTTTGCTCTTATTTTTTTCTGTTTCAAATAGAAAATGTACTATGGTTCAAAAGTATTTCCGAGATTTCATGTGTTAAAAACTTAATCCCCAATGCAGCAGTGTTAAAAGGTAGCACATTTTAGAGGTGACCAGAGCCCTCATGAATGGATTAGTGTCATGAGTTCAGGAGTGGGTTCCTGAAAAAAGAGTAAGTTCAGCCCCCTTTCTTCCCTAACTATAGGTTAGCAAAAGTGTGCCTGCCTGCTCTCTTGCCCTTCCACCTTCTGCCAAGGGATACTGTAGCAAGAAGACCCTCATTGAATGCTGAGTAGATGTTGGTGCATGCCTTTGGACTTTTCAGCCTCCAGAACTGTGAGCCAAATAAATTTCTTTACCCATTACCCAATCTTAGGCATTCTGTAATAGCAACACAAAATGGACTAAGACAAAATGTTTGGGGATTTCTTCTGACAACTTGAGCTAACATCCTCTTCCTGAAGGTTGTCTTTAAAGAATCGCTCTGGAATTCCATAAGCTTCAGCTCATATCTGCAAATTAATGAGACCCTTTCCCCAGCAAAGGTCATTTTCCATGAAACAGGCATGCCATGTGTTCTTGTTGCCAGGGGTAGGGGTGGGTAATGACGTGCATATGTGAAACCTCGGTGCCCATGTCTCTGCTCAATGAGGTATCTATCAGCTGTTGGGACTTTAGGTGAGAAGGCATTTATTTTGCTCACTGATGTTGAAATCATCCTACCTACTGCCACAGGTTGCAGGCAGAAGCTGAGGCCACAAAAAGGCACAGAGTTTAGATTAGAGGCAGGTTATGTAGTTTAAGTTGGCTTTTAAAATTATCCCTGTCCATAGAGCCTGATATGAGGTCATATTTGGGTTGTATTGTTTAATCTTTCTAACAACCCTGTGATGGGAAGTTCATTTAGCTCCACAGTTTTCAAGGAAGGAGACAGAGGCTAACAGTTTAAGCATCTTGTCCATGGTCACCCAGTTAGTAAGTGGGCTTGCAGGATCCAGGGAATCTGCCTTAGAAATCTCCTCTCTCACCCACTCTTCTATGGCACAGGTTACTCTGCTTTTCACAGTATTATTCAGTGCATCTCTGTGGTTTATATTAAGAGTTTTAGAGTGGGACATGCATGTTTCCACCTTGACCAAACCATGCCGGGATGCATGTGAAAGGACCAAGATCTAACTTGGGCAATGACTACTTACTGTGCTCATTGCTCATGGGATCTCCAGATCCTTGAGAGAGGCAGCTGGAAGCTGAGATTGGAGACTATATAGGCTCTGAATGGTTTATTGTGTATAAATCTGGAATAGAGGTTGTCAAAGGATTGTCCCTGAACCAGCAACATCTGGGAGTTTGTTAGAAATGCAAATTCTGGAGTTCTACCTAGACCTACTGAATCAAAAACTCAGAACCTGGAGCTTAGCAATCTATATTTTAACAAACCCTCGAGGTGATGCTGATTCATGCTAAATAGGTCTCCCAGAGTTTGTGCTCTGCCATTATTAGCAAACCCTTTTGTCATTCTCAGCACAGGCTGAGACTAAACAGCTACTTTCAAGTGCTTGGGCAGGGGAAGAACAGGGCCCAGTGGAGCCTGCCTGATTATCAGAGGGCAGGGGGCCTTCGGAGGGAGAGTTTCCATCCTGGGTGAGATCTATTTATGCCTGTGAGTGCTTTCTCCTCCCTTAAGCGCCTCCCCCCTCTGCTGGAAGCCTTCTGACTTAGGAATGCTTTTCTAGACCTCAGATGCATGTGATTCTGATCATTAGCACCTTGTAGTTGGGATCCTAGCCTTGTAAATCTCTTTGTTCTCTCAAAGTTCAGGGGAAGGGAGGGGCAGGAAGCCTGAAGGAGTTCTTCTTTCAGCCTGTTCATCTGCTCCAAGTAGAACAAAGCTACAGTGTGGGGAAGGTGCTTTGATCCCAAACAATGAGAGCAGCTGGATTAAGTGTTTGGAGGGACCAGACAGGTCTGGCACAAAACAGGTCTGTTACTTTTCTTTCTTTCTTTCTTTTTATTTTTTGAGACCTAATTCATGTATTGGAAACAAAAAGGCATGTTTTGAAGGGTGGTATTTCCATAGCTGCAAGTCTCAGGCATAAACTGAAACATGTGTGTACTGGGTACCCTGCCCAGGCTTGGAGGTTCTACCCCTGGGACAAACACTGATGCATTGGGATGACACAGCATTTCCAAGTGACCCCAAGGCCACTGAGTGTCAGCTGGGACTGGGAAATACTAGAGCTGGGACGGACTTGGGAAATTTGCTTATGTGCTTAAAACCCATTTATGCGTAGTGTTCCATTATTGGAATGCTAAGCATGAAGGAGTTATTTACATCTTACTGCTCAAAGTCATAACCAAGGTCTCATTGAAAAAATTCAAAAAGTTGCAGCCTCAGGCATAAATGGGTTAACACAGTTGCTAAGCATAGAGAACTCTGAGTTTAAAAATAAACATCACAAAATAAACATTTCTGTATATGGTGCTTACGAGGTACATTACATACCACCCTCCACTAAACCCGCGGGGGCCTCTGTTTTCTCTTATGATTCATGGCCATTTCAAGAATACTTATGATAGAAGTGTTACTGCTATCCCCATATTTCAGAGGAGAAATACCAAAGCACAAAGAGGTTGGTAAGTTCCCCAAGTTCACACAGCTGAAGAAGTGGCAAAGCCGGCTGAGTGCAGTGGCTCACGCCTGTAATCCCAGCACTTTGGGAGGCCGAGGCAAGCAGATCACAAGGTCAAGAGATCAAGACCATCCTGGCCAACATGGTGAAACCCCGTCTCTACTAAAAATACAAAATAATTAGCTGGGCGTGGTGGCGCGTGCCTGTAGTCCTGGCTACTCGGGAGGCTGAGGCAGGAGAATTGCTTGAACCCAGGAGGCGGAGGTTGCAGTGAGCCGAGGTTGCGCCACTGCACTCCAGCCTGGCGCCTGGTGACAGAGTGAGACTCTGTCTCAAAAAAAAAAAAAAAAGAAGTGGCAAAGCCAGGATGCCAACCCAGGCAGTCTGGTTCCAGGTCAATGCCCTTCACTCTAGGATAAGGTCCCTGTCCATAATGAGTTCCAGTCCTTCTGCGGAAGTAATGGTGCAGGGAAAACCCAGCACATCCTGAGTTCTCAGGACATGGTGCCTGTCCTTACCATTTCTGTTGTTACTTACACAGATAAATTTAGCAGATTGTGACAAGGGCTGAATAGATGGGTGGAGTGTTATGAGGAAGCAGAATAGGGAACCTGGAGCTCAGAACTGTCAGTGGGCCAGGAAACAGGCAGCCTTCATTCACAGGAGAGGTGATATTTGAGTTGATTCTCTAGAACCCCAGAGAAAGGTAGAGAAAGGTGTGTCAGGCAGGGGAATCATAATATGCAAAGACATCCGAATTAGACCAGAGTGACAAAAATTAGAGGGCTATAAGGATGCTTTTGCTTTCCAGAGTTTTAACTCATGCCTCTCCATACCTCTCAGCTTTATCAAAACCCCAAGGTTTCTGCTGTATCAAAATGATGGCGTTAGAAGTAGAAATTAACTATGGTGGAAAGGACCTCAGTATGTGCATTGGATTAATGAGCAAACTTACGTACAGAAAACAGAAGCCAATTACTATAGTTTGACCATTTTTTCCACTGAAGCTAATCATACACCTTTAACTCCAGGCAGCCTGAATGCCTAAGTATTCCCTTTGTTTACACACAGCCCTTGTCTTCTATCTTCTTATGCTAATAACCCCTTGAAGCATGCTTGGAGAATGCTCCATCCCATCATTGACACCCAGTTCTCACCTACAATCAAAACTTGGTTCAGATGCCTGCTTCAGGAAGCATTCCATGCTCCTCCTAGCTGGGAATAATTCTTTCCTCCTTTTCATTCGTTTGTAGCAATGATGACTTCCTATCTTGCATTGTGCACATTTTACCTCCCTTGTTGGATGGTAAGCTTCTTGTAGGTGAGATTCCTGTTCAATCTGGAGTTCCCAGTACTCACAGAGGACCCATGGTGATATGCAATAACTTCGAAAATGTGCTAATGAACATATTAGGAACCATTTGTCTGGGCCCCTATTCTGGCTTTTTTGTTAATTGGGCAATTGTCTTCAGGAGAATGAAACCCTGGGAAGAAATCTCTCAGAGTGCTCACAGAGGCTTTGACTCACAGGCAGGAGGGCACCTGAGTTCTAGGGCATCAGCAATCATCCATGTCAGGTTTCTCTACCTCTGGCACGACGGATAAAGGAAAGGTTTCTGAAACTTCTCTCCATTTGACAATTCAGTATGGTTTGATGTAGTACTGATTGGGTTTGGGACACGCCACCCCAAACTTAGCATAGAAATACCCAGATTTCACCTTTTCTTTGGGTCTTCATTTCCAAAGGTTCTTGTGTCACATAAAACTTGCATTAAATACATTTGTATGCTTTTCTCTTGTTAATCTGTCTTTTGTAATAGGGGTTTCAGCCATGAACCCGAGATGGAAAGAAAAGCTATTTATTCTCCCCCACAGTGTATGCCTCAGTATCTGATAGGGCAAAACTTAGAATATGGTCCTAAGACAACTAAAAAGGGCCTTGATTCAGCTGTACTCTTGAATTCCAAAGGCATGATATGCCTGTGATTTTTTTCCTTGGTGCCAAATCAGCTCTGCTTATCGACTGCTATTTTAATGAAACCTCCTGGTACCAGCTCAGGAAGGATATTTTTATTAGATACGACTGGGCGGATTCTCATGTTGAAAGCATTTGGTGTAAAACATGAATGCATTCAGTCCTCAGATATCCTTCCAAATATTTCCTTTGAAATTGGAAAATTACCAAGAAACTTGTGATAAGAAGATGAAAAAAGGAATTAAAAAGCAAGGATGACATGCTTCTCTTCTCCCCACAATCCTGCATGGGCGGGGCTTTTGGGATTTGGAAATCAACAACGTTAGAAGGTTACTTGGGGAGAGACCTGGAGTTGGGCAACGCTGGCCCTAGCTGTGCTCGGAGAGGCGGGTCAGATGGTCAGTGTTCTTGTCTTCTGCTTTTTTGTCTTCTCTAACTTCCCCTTGGGGCCTGGAGTCACGTAGAGAAGATAAGAACAGGTCTGACTCACATAAAGTCAACCCTATTAATTCATCAAGCCCCTGGCACTATGGTGTCTAAATCTCAGCATCAAGGGGAATGTTGCCACCAATATTTATAGAAATCAACCCTTCCTCTCCCATTTAAAAATCTCTTCTGAGATCATCTACTTCCCCCAACTCAGAATGCAGTAGAGGCAGAAGCTTAAAACTTGGGTTCTGGATCACCAACCTGAGTTGAAATACTAGCTTTACCACTTTATGTTTGGGTAACCTTGGGCAAGTTATTTCATCCTGTTGTGACTCAGTTGCCTAATTGTTAAAATGAAGATAAATGATATTACTCATCTCATAAGGTAGTTATAAAGAGATAAGACATATAATATACTTAACCATCTCTGATATAAATACTTAATAAATGGTAGCTATTGTTGCCATTACCATAAAGACCCACCTGTCTTGATAAGTAAAGATTGGAGATGATGGATACTTAAATAACTTCCTGAGCTTTTCCCAAATAATCATACCTTCTAGGTATGAGCAATTACCTGAATCCCTGAACAGTTTTTACATGCATCTGGACTTTTCTGAACTCCTGACATTGCTAATGTCATTAGGGTCTTTCCCAAGTGAGGTGTATGCTGCTGATACCCAACAAGATTGCATGAAGCTGGACTCCTCTACTAGTTTGAGATGGAGGTAAAAGGTTCAAAGCCAGAGGGCATTCAGGTCATCTGGGTGGCTTTGTTTTCTAGATATAGCTCTTTCAGAATTGAATTTCAGAGGACGTAAACAAGGGCCATGATACTGAGACATTTAACTCCAGAATTCTCACTGCTTAACCAGAGAGCCTAGGATGGCTTTCCTGATTCCTACTGAAATTCCCTCTTAAGCCTTGTCACCATCTCAATATTATCCTCGCCATTTGATAGATGAGAAGCCTGAGGTTCAGACAGGTCAACAGCCAGTGGGAGAACCTCAGGAGCATTTAAGAAAAGAGATGTTGGTGGTATATTTTACAGAGAAGAAAATGAAACATCTCTACTCATGTTGAATTCATTCAACAGGACCTGGAGGAATTTGTGATTCATTCACACAAGCAGGAAGGTCAAAGTGGTTTCAATCACCTTGACTAGGAAGAAACGTTTTCTTATCCTTGGAATTTTCCTGGGTGAAGTATAGGGTCTAGGGTATTCCTTGGAGATAAAAATTGTTTTGACAATGATAGCTCAGTTTTCCAGACTCCTCACCTTCCCCTGATATCCCTGCTCTGGGTCTCTTCCGCCTAACTGCCCTTCTTGGTCCAAGTCCTTTAAGATACGGAAAATGTTGGAAATCCCAAAGTTCCAGCTTGATCTAATGCCCCTGCCAGGCATTTTCTGGGCTCAGTGTCCCATTTTTCAGCTCTCGATCCAAACTCCACTGTTTCTTCTTGACCAGACCCGTTACTTGGTGCTGCTGTCCCTTTGTCTTGCTTTCACCTCTTTTCTGGGATACTGGCTCAGGTCATCCTTATCTCCCCAGAATCCAGGCTGAAGCTCTGACTTCTTGGGTCTGGACAAGTCTATCTGGTGCAACCCAGGAGGTTTCTTCCAGCTCAGGGACCCCTAGCATTTTTCTTTTCTCACTGGTAGGGACATTCATGACCTTGAGTCAAGATACCAGAAAGTCTCCTTTTCACAGGTACATGTGAATAATAGAAATTATTTGATCTCTCATGCAGCTCTGTGACAAAGCAGCAGTGTCTTTCCTGGCCATGGGGCAGGGTGTGGTGGGCTGTATGTCTGTATTTTATGTCCCATTTGCACACTTTTCTTTTCCTTTAGCTTCCAGATGGTTGTTCTGCGCACCACCACCAGAGACAGAGTAAAAATTCTGTCTCCTTGCTGCTGGGCTGGAGGGATTTGGTGCTTCATGTGTGGAGCTAGAGATCATTTTCCTAAGTGAACTAACACAGGAATAGAAAACCAAATACTGCATGTTCTCACTTATAAGTGGGAGCTAAAGGTTGAGTACACATGGACACCAGAATGGAAATAACAGACACCAGGACCTACTTGAGGGTGGAGGGAGAGTGGTAGGTGAGCATCAAAAAACTACCTACCAAGTACTATGTTTAACACCTGGGTGATGAAATAATCTGTACACCAAACCCCTGTGACATGCAATTTATCTATATCACACACTTGCACATGAATCCCTGAACCTAAATTAAAAGTTAAAAAAAAAAAAAGAAATAGAAAACTTGGTGGTACTTCTCAAAAACAAAGATATTCTAGCACAGAAACAATGCTTTCAGACAAGAAAGAGTTTCTTGAGTATCTACTATATTCCAGACTCTGAGACAGTTTATTTACTGTACAATCTAGAGCAGTGGTCCCCAAGCTTTTTGGCATCAGCGAGAGGTTTCGTGGCAAGATAACTTTTCCATGGATGGGTGGGTGGGGTGGTGGGGATGTTTTTGGGATGAAACTGTTCCACCTTGGACCATCAGGCATGAGTTAGATTCTCATAAGGAGTGTACAACCTAGATCCCATGCATACGCAGTTCACAATAGGGTTCCAGCTCCTGTGAGAATCTAATGCTGCTGCTGATCTGAGAGGAGGCAGAGCTCAGGCAGTAATGCTGGCTCGCCCAACGCTCACGCCCTGCTGTTCAGCCCTGTTCCTAAGATGCCATGGAGTGGTCGACAGCCCAGGGGTTGGGGAACCCCTGATCTAGAATCTTTCTAGATTCTGGAATTCTGGATGAAACCAGCTTAATCACCTCCTCTACTGATGCCTTCTTGAAGTCCAAAGACTTCCTCAAGATTTTTGTGTTGTTCAAAAGATCTTGGTTTCATGACAAAACAAAAGGATTTTTTTTTTTTTTAATTAGAAGCAAACATGCATAAAAGGCATCTGGGGATTATAATGATACATGTTTTTTTTCTTAAACACAAATACATTTTGGTTCTAATTCTTATAACAAACAACAGTGACAAAACCCTGAGGTGGGTATTTTTAATTCCACTTTACAGATAAAAAAAAATTGAGTATGTATTAGGGATTTTTAATGGTGTTTTGTTCTCTCACATAGCAAATAGCTGGCCAATTAATTATCCAAATCCAGATATGTATGACTTCAAACCCATGTCCTTTCCACGAATTTAAAAATTCAAAGACTGGTTTAATTGTATAACTGATGTAGGTTTTATAATGTCATCTTTATATCACTATGATAGGTGAATTCCATTCTCCTGGGTGGTATTTTAATTTGTAAAAGGTAACGAGAGTTTCCACAAATTTAGTCTAGATTTTGACCCTGAAATTTTTACATTGCAGGAGTAATGGGACAAATATCTAATCAGTAATATTAAGGCTTTTTGCAAACCTTGGTCTGGAATGACCAATCTAAGCAGCCACAAGAAGCTTTATCTCCTGGAAATAGATGCTCTGGTACCTTAGTTGAAATTGCTAAATTTCACATCTTATTAGGAATATGCTTGAAATTCTGTACTGTCCCAATTTTATCTTCAGAATTGAATTAATTAGCTCAAAAAACATTTGCATGTGTAATTTGTTTTTTTCTTCAGATGCACCGTGATAACAAGCTATTCTTTTACATCATTAAGATGGAAACATATTATATTTTCATGCAAAGAGAAATCTGTTATTTTTGAAGTGTTTAATCCCCTTGTCTTTAAAATATTCAAAAAGTAAGTGCTTGTCAGGCAGTGGATGCCCTGGGCCTTTGGAAGTCAAACTTTCAGCTGATATGGCTGTGGATGGTTTCATCTGTAACACATGGAAGCTGTTCCAGATGGAAGAATTCGCAGAAGTTACAACTTCATTAAGGTGCTCACAGAAGGCCAGTTTCATAATTAGAAATGGTGTTGGGCATAAGAATTGAAGGAGAAAAGGCTGGAAATTTTAACTGGCATTGGCCTTTATGGTGCCATTTGAAACCAAAATTGTATAGTTGATTTCTGTCTTTCGACCTTGGAGGCTTGAGAACTCATAACCATTTTTGAAAGTGTATCCACCTTGATTAACCTCATTGTCTATAAAGTTATAGTCCATGAAACTGCCTCTTCTGACACTTTTTATTAGAGGAGATTATTATGAAAATATGTTTTAAAGATGCTATTGATTTTAAAATGACAAAGAGAGGAAGTTTACCTAATTATCAAATATATATTCCCATTTTTTGGTAAATGTAAGGAAATATGATTTTATCAACTATTCCTGGGAAACTGGGTGAATTTCTCCCCTGGATTTACAGAGACACATACCACTGAGTTTTATTTTAAACATAAAAAATAACCTAAGAAGGTATTTTATAGGAAGCCATTTTTCAACTAGTCAATTGTTTTTCTTATATAGCTCTGACTCAACTCTACTTAAAATTTACCTTTTCTCCTTCATGTCAATATAACGAAAAAACAAGTAAAACATGCTCACTTACTCTTTTCTGCTTCTTTTTAAGCCTAAAGTTACCATAATGGTGAGGGAGCTCAAAATCTTGGTCAGAAACCACAGGAGACTCAAAGAATGATCCATGTTGGGAATCCATCTCTTTTACAAGTGAACCACAGGGAAGTTACTTAGTTCTCTGAGCCACAGTTTTCTCTCCTATAAAGTGCAGGTAGTAATGAAAACCTCTTATGGATATGAGATAACATATAATGCTCCTAGCGGGCTGATCATGCACAGAAGGCATCTGTTAGTGGTGATTTTTGTGTTTAACTTGGAAAGGATAGTCCTGAGGGTATATGCTAGCTGTCTGCATATTTTAATAAATTGTATGTGGAAAAGCAGTAATTAGGTTTGTCCTATCTACCATCCTGAGGGCAGAATTGGGATTGATTGATATAAGTCACAGGGAAATCACCTGTGTGAGCTGGAAATGCCCAGTGCTGTAGGAACTAGATTTCTTGTCTCTAACGGTGATCAAGTGTGGTCTGTTCATCCTCAGTGGTGGCCATCATGGAGTGTCAGTGAGGTAGAGGAGGCAGGACTCAACTCGGGAGGTGGGGCTCAGACACTGGACCAAATTGAGGACTAGCTAAAATGGGGATGGGGCAAAAGTAGCTTTCTAAAAGACATGCCCACCAGTGTACCATGGTAATGGTTGATACCCAGGAGTTATTGCCCCTTCTCATGGCAATGACCCAACAACCCAAAAGTTACTACCCCTTCCTTAGAAATTTCTACATAAACCACTACTACCCTGTAACCTACATATAGTTAAGTATAGGCTTAAATGTGACTGCAAAAGTGCCCTGAGCACTGCCTATGGGGTATCCCTGCTCTGCAGGAGTAGTCATGAAGCTGTAACACTGCCAGAGTTCTAACAAACACTGCCCCTTCAATAAAGGTGTTTTCTTTTACCCTACTACCAGCTCACCCTTGGAGTCCTTCCTGGGTGAAGCCAGATCCCTTGCAGGCTGAGCCCCTCTTTGGGACTTGCCTGTCCTGCACCATCAGGATTAGATGAAGATCAGACCAAATGTCCCATAAATCTCCTCTGTACCTGATGTTCTGCAGTTCTCTGATTAAACAGACACTCTAATTGTGTAAAGATCTCATCTCGGATCAGAATCCCAGGGTCAGACATCACACTTCTGATGCCTTGTAGACTTGGCCTCCATGGATGGGCATCTCTTTCACCTTATTTGCTTTTAACATCTCTTTTGCACTTTTGTTCTCTTATGGGTCTCTTCCCAGCTCTGACCGATATTTACAGGTCTCCCAGTCTAAGGAGCCTCCACTGAAAGTTTTACTTCTTTATTTTAGTTCCCCTTCAGCTCTCCCCTCAACATCCTCATAGACCATGCCCCCTTCTCTCTCACTTCAGACTTCCAATTCCAATAAGGACCACAAATATCTGCCTTTGGTCGGCTTCTGTTAACTGGTATTTATGTCTAAGAAAAGCTAACCCTGAAAAAGCTTGAACCTTGGGGCCAGTTCTTCATTCTGTTGGCTTCATTTAAGAAGTGGCACACAGAGAAAGAGTGGGCTTTGCATGCATACTGGGATTCAAGTCCTATCTGTGCTGTTTACTAACTGTGGAATCTCAGGCAAGTCTCTTTACATTTCTGGGTTGGTCTCTCCTCCTCTCACAAAATTACCTACCTCTTCAAGGGCTGTGCAGATTAGAGAAGCTTTACGTAAACTTGAACTTCATGTAAATCCCACAAAGTGTTTAGCAAATGGCTACTTCTGGCATTACCACTGTCACTTGCCTTCTTCAGCATCACCATTTGGAATGGTTTACAGTCTTCAAAAGCATTTTTTTGCCCCTTCTCATTTCCCTCCGACACTTTTGGAGAAATTTATATGATCTGTGATGTGAAGAACTTACATCAAATTCTACCTCCTCCAGGAAACCTTCCCTGATAAAGGAAGAAGGGTTCTACTTAAACTAATCTCCATTTCGGATTCCTTTTTGCAAAACAGAAAATGGAACCCACTGTGACATAAAGGGTAAGGGAAGACTTATTCCTCAAATGCCTCGCAGGCACACATACCCTTGCTGCTGCCTATAATTGCCTGTAAGAAGCCTTGCATTTTTCAAGAAGGTGACTTTTTGAGATGAAAATGCACTGAGGGCCCACCTGAGTGAATTCTTTCTGTATGTGGTGGATACAGTGAATGGGTACAGCAGCAGCGTGGTAGGAAAGAACAGAGGTTTGGAATGAGATAGAACAAGGTCTTACAATGCACAGGTTATACGCTATCTGTGACCATGACAATTTTTCTAAACCAGGAGTCAGTAAACTTCTTCTATAAAGGACCAAATGGTAAACATTTTTGGCTTTGTGGGCCACATGGTTTTGCCTGCGACCAGTCAGCTTTGCCATTGTGACTTGAAAGCAGCCGTAAACAATACGTAAACGAGTGAGGTTGCTTGTGTTCCAAGAAAACGTTATTTACAAAATCAGAAGCTGAGCTTGATTTGTGCTACATAGAGTGGTTTGCCAGCCTGTGTCTGACTTTCTCTGAGCCTCAATTTATTCATCTTCAACGTGGGGATAATAGAGTTTCATAAAGATTGAATACAAGTAAAACATCTGAGCGCATAGCCTGACCTCTAAAAGATTTTTAAAAAGTGACTTCTTTCCTTCTCATCCTTTTTTCCCCAAGTGCTTTTGTACAGTGAGGAGTTGGGAAAAAATGTGGACAAAGGTCCCTCCGGTCCTGTGATTTTATGAAATTGCCCTTTGAAAAAAGAGCAAGCAAGCAAGCACATGCCAGAGAGAGAAACTGTATGGGTATCCTTTTCTCTGCAAAGTCTGACCACAAGAAGCATTAAATCAATCAGATGACAAAGCAGAATATAAAAAATTGAGTTGGTTTGGTCTGAAGTATACAGGAGGTCTGTGCTGTTGGGATCAGAAGCAGGAAAAAAAATAGGGAAATATTTTCAACACGTTATGTCCATTGGCTATTTTACAACTCCGACATAATTCATCACAGGAAAACTTTGAGTACAATAAACATTTCCCCTAGTTTCCTGGCTGCTCTGATCAAGAACAAAGCCATTAACATAAATGCAGATAAATACAAGGCGAATAACAATATTCCCAATTGCTTCTGTGTCAACCAGCTTAGTCCATCAATCTTGCCTGACTGGTTAAGAAGGAACTGAGAGAATTTATAACTGTAGAATATTTCGTTCGAACGCATTTCCACTTCACAGAGGAGAAGAAGGATGAATCATTCACAAAGTCCTAGGAAGCTAAATGAATGTCCTTTATCTCTAGAGCTTCCCACCTCAGCTACAATTGCAGTCACTGTCCCAACACCCTACCTTTCTGGGGCCGGGGCTCTTTCAATGTGATATTTCTTTGGGCAAAGCTTGTGGCTGTCTGTGTTATTCTCAGAGCTCTCCCTCTGCACTCCTTGCAGAAAGATGTGTCCCAGGGACCTACTGGCAAGCCCATCCTGACTGCTGCTGTGAGCTGAGTTGGGGAGGACTTGGCAGGATTGCCGTGTCTTTAGCCCCCATCACAGTGGGTGACCAATTCAGTTGCAGTTTCTCAGTCTCCAGCTCTGTGTTCCTCTTCATATTTGCTTCATTGACTTCCCATCCTTGGCCACTTTTAAACAGCACGATCCCTGGTCTTCTTACTCAACTCCCTTCTCACACTCTACTAACCACCCCTGAGTCATCTCATTTGCCCTCCTGGTAACAAATACCACCCACGTGCCAGTGACTCCCACATCTTGACCTCCTGCTCATGCTTCTCCTACAAAGTTCAGGGTCTTCTTTAACCCCTAGTTGTCATTGCCTCCTGAATACCCATCTGGCATGTCAATTTTAACATATCTGCAGTTCATAACTCTGCCTTGTTCTCACTGAGTCTTTAGTACTATTCCCCACTCAGCAGCTCAAATCAGAAACTGGGCAATGCTAGATGCTGCCCTTTCAGCCCTAACATCTCATCAGTAGGCATGACCTATAGATAAAGACTTCCTAAAAATCTTTCCAAAGCATTTCCTCCTGGTCTACTGGATATTACTCTGGTGAAGAGGCTCATTGCCTTTAACTAGAAAAATGCCTCATTTTGGTCTCCCTGCCTCTCCTTCCTCTCTCTCTCTCTCCTCACTGTTAATAATGGGATTTCCTCTGTTCTATGACTGTAGAACATAAGTTGCATTTGCAAACGATGCATATGGCCTCAGTGTGTGGAAGCTGCCATAGGAATAGGGTTAGGACTGGAAGCTGGAATACATGATTTACTATCTGATACAGAACTCAGGCTTGGGGAGAGAGAGATCAGAACTAAAGAAGAGGTATTTGTATTTTCAGTGTTTATGTATCAGCCTAAATGACTTAGCATATGTAAATGAACTTCTCTAACCCCCTTCAAGGAAAATATTATTTTCCCCAATATTATAAGAAATACCCTTGCAACTTGTTATTTTTGAGAATGTCTTAGTTAGGTTGTGACAAATCAAGCATTTAAATCTAAGGCTTCCTATGTGTAAAAACCCCACCCTATATCCTCACTGTTCACTTCTTTGTTGAGGAAGGCAACAGGACTGTTCTAATACAAACCTAGAGAGGAAACATGGTAATACTGCATATAAACAGAATACATGGCCCTAGAATAGGAGCTCAAGGAGATCAGAGATTTTATTATCCATTTTGTTCACTGATCTATTCCTAGAACCTACAGTAGTTCATTCCAAGGGAGCTAGTCCTATAGCTGTTTATTGAATAAATGAATTAAATCACAGAATCCTATCAACTTGATCTTGAAAGCCACATCTCCCTAAAGAGAACTTCATCTTGTGACCTTGCCAATGTATTTCTTCCTCCCATGGGTGGAAGGAATCCGTAGGGATGAGAGCAGTGGTCATTACCCAGTGATTGAGTCCCTTTCAAGACTGGCACAGGGTATTGGAGTTTCCTGTGCCCCTGTATATAACCTATTTTTACCTTCCTGGTGATCTTTTGGAGTCTGCCCTGGGACCCTAGTTTTGCCAGAAACAATGACTCAAGCCTCAATCTCCGTCTCATTATCTAGGCTCATCCTCCCTATCATGGAATTCTGGATGAAGTACAAGCTCCACACCAGAAATGACACTGCTTCTATCTCTTCTGGCTACCCCTACATGCCATCTTGTTTTCCATCTGCCCCATAATAGCAACAACAGTAGTCAAGGAAACACTTAAAATTCCTCCCCCTCTGCCTCTTTGTCTTGCAAAATATCCTACCTTGCATATATCTCTGTATGTCTCAGAGTCAATGTCAGGGTGGAAGAAAGAACAAGACTTCCATGGTCAGGAAATGAAGATTTGATCCTGGTTCTATATCATGACCTGTGTGAATGTTTAATGACCAGTTAATTCATCAGGGCCTGAGGTTTTTCATCTATAAAATAGGGCTAATAACCCCCCACTTAGCATTTTGCTGACTACTCAACAGGATAGCATTATGCTGTTAGCAGAGAGCCTGGGACAAAATAGGTGGTCTTTACACGCTACTTTGCTTTCTCTGGGTTTCCACACCTTTTAAATCTACAGGAACACAGATATACTTCCTGGTTAAGTGAACTGGCCACTCACAGTGAAATTCAAACCACTGCTCAGGGTGGTTGCATGGAACTGGCTGTCACCCCACCTGTCTGAGTGGCCCCAGTCAGGCTACAAGGTGCTCTGGCCTTTGACCAGTGGCATTTGGACCTGTCTCCCTGAATGTCAGCCTCCTCACAGGTGCTGGCTCAGAGATGCCAATCACTGCTCCCTTTGGCTGTTCGGCATGCTGTAATGTGTGCCTGCAGAGTTGCTCCAGACAGAAGGGGAAGGATTGAGTTGACCCAACATCATCTGTCTGGCTGGATGCTCATTTTTCTTCTCCTGCCTGTCTTGTTCCTGCTCAATGTTTAAGACATGTCTCAGGGTGCTTTGCCTTGGCGTGCTCTTTCCACCCTCTCTGCCTCCTCCAGGCGGCTCTAAATGTCAGTCCTAGCTTAACGTCAGTCTCAGTGACACACACACTCATTCACTCCATCGGTGCATCCATCCATTCCTTGTTTTCTGTTTTCTCCTTCCATAAAAAATTGCTGTGTGCCTACCATGTGCCTGGCTCTTGGGGATTTTGAGGCATGATTCTCCATAATCAGGGCTGCCTTTCCACCCCAGAAACAGAATCCTAGAGGCCCAGTGGGTTCACAGATTTCTACTCTGATCATCACTTGTGCAGCCGCTCCGGCTGTGGGGGTGGTGGAGAACCCAGGGCTGATTGGGGTTGGAGGTTGGTTGTTGCTATGGCATTTCCCTGACCTGTTGCTCAGTTTTGTTTTCAGGTTTAAAAACGTCCCTGCGTCCTTTCCTCCTGTGTAACAACTCAGATGCCTTTTCACTTCTGTGGTTCTTGCAACTTCTGTAGTCAGGCATCATCACCAGTGCTCTACCAGCTGTTGATCCAGACTTCTGTTCCTGTGATATTCCTAGCACAGTTGCCCGTTGGCCAAGCCTGGAGGGGCCATCCATTAAAAGTGGCTCCAGAAGTTCTCCTTGGCTTTCTCTGCAGCTAGACCTTCTCCAGTGAGTTCTTTGTCACTGGGCATGGGCAATGCTTTACCAGGTAGCTTTCAACAACATTACATTCCAACTACAGTTTACATGTGCCTTTATGCCTTTCATGTACCTCAGAAGGACTTCCCTTACTTCCTGGATGTGCCATAAAGAAATAGCCAGCAGTTGTCTCCTCTCTTTGCCTACTAGTTGTGATTCCCTGTGCAGAATGTTCCAGGGAGCCTTCTCAGGATTTCTCTCTGGAAACCCTAAGGATCCTTTTGCAGAAGAGCCTCCAGGGATCTTCCTGGATATCCCAGGATTCCAGAGATGCTTATGCAAATGAGACTCCCTCAGTAGCTTGTGTTTTCTATACTTCTGGGGAGCTTTCCTTCACAGTAATCAACATCTCATCTTAATTGCTTTTGTTTATGGTTCAATAAGTGCATCCTTTTTGGCAACACCAGCTCACAGCAATATCTTAAATTACCCAAGGATGCCCACTTTCATTTATGAACTCTGGTTTGTGTCTGATGAGCACTTAGATTTTTAACCATTTATTTCCTCTGTGTGACAGGGAATGAGGAACATAAAGCTGATGGGAACAGTAAAGTAGGGGAAACATGGAGACCAGGGAACCATAAACATAGGGTACAGTGTTCCAGGCCAATATAAAAGCAATGAGTTTTTAATATATGGTGGGTGTAATACATTCACGTTCCTAATAAAGTCAATTATTGTTGAATCAACTATTTCTCAATTTTCCACCTCAGCTCAGACAAAAACAAATCTGCAGCTATTCAGAAGAAAAAAAATTATATTACAGTAATTGCAAATGCAGCAGCTGTCAAAAAAATTGTCTAATAAGTGCCTGTTTAACACATCTACCCTCCCAGAAACTGAGGGGAAATGTTGGCAATAGTGCTTGCCATGAATATAATCTGAGACAAAACTGAATCTTTTTCTTTGATTTGAGCAATTATACTGCTTTTGGCTACTTTTCTTTTTTTTTCTAAAAAAATTCCAGTTGTGATTCTGCAGGGAGCAATGAGATGGAAAATGGTAGGTCAGTGGGGATGCGTGCGCCTCAGTGAAGTTTCAGTTTTTAACCACCTATGTGCACCTGCCCACTTGCCTAACTTCTCCGTGTCTTGGTTTCCTTATTTGTTTAATGAGGACTTGTTCCCAAACTGACTGCTCATCAGAATAATTTGTCATCTCAAATTTACTTTTAATCCTGGAAAACCATTGCTAATTGAAAAAAATTCAAAGGATACTTACTACTGCTTTTTTTAATTATAGGAGAATATTAATTAGCTATTGATACATGACAACATTATCACAAATTTAGTGGCTTATAACAGCCTGACTTTGTTGTATCAACTTCTGTGGGTCAAGGATTTGTGCATAGCTTAACTGAGTCCTCTGCTTTTTGAGCATCAGACAATATGAGACTACTAAGAGGTGGGGATCCTGGGGCCACCCTGGAGTCTGCCCCCACAAAAAGGAACACAGGAAAGTTGAAGCATAAGGTAACATTCTCTTTTTTCCCCCACTAATTTGGACCATTTCAATTTAAAGTTTTTGGTTGGTTGTTGTTTCAGTCTTCTAGAGCTGCGGTAACTGATTACCCAAACTGGGTAACATGTAACAGTAGAAAATGATTTTCTGTTTTGGAGGCTAGGTGTCTGCAGAGCCACATGGCCTTTACAGCTCTGGGGAAGAATTCCCCTTCCCCTCTTCCAAGAGCCTGGTGGCTCCCAGCAATCCCTGACCCTTGGCCTGTAGCTGCATAGCTTTAGTCTGTGCCACGGTTGTCCCATGGGTCTTCCCCGATTTGTTTCTTTGTGTCTCCTTTTCTTATAAGGACGCCTGTATTAATTCATTTTCATACTGCTACATAGAAATACGTGAGACTGGGCAATTTTTAAGGAAAAAGAGGTTTAATGGATTCACAGTTCCACATGGCTGGGGAGGCCTCACAATCATGGTGGAAGGTAAAGGAGGGGCAAAGGTACATCTTACATGTCGCAGGCAAAGTAGCATGTGCAGGGAAACTCCCTTTTATAAAACCATCAGTGAGACTTATTCACTATCATGACAACAGCACAGGAAAAACCCACCCCATGATTTAATTACCTCTCACTGGGTCCCTCCCACAACACATAGGGATTACGGGAACTACAATTCAGGATGAGATTTGGGTAGGGACGCAGCTAAACCATATCAACATGCATCACTGGGTTTTCTATAATCTAGTACGACATCATCTCAAAGAATGATATCTGCTAAGACCCTATTTCCATGTAAGGTCACATTCTGAGGTACTGAGTAGACGTGAACATTTTGTGGGACACTGTTTATTCCACTCCAGTTGTTGGTTTTCCCTCTGGTACTGGCCACCCTGAGGCTAAATCCTATATATAAACCATTCTTCGAAACTCCTCTTTTCTGAGAGAGGAACACTGTTAGAGATGGAACCTGGGGAAGGACATAGTTTCTCCGCCTCAGATACTTTACCAATAAAATGGTTGCAATAGTAATAATCATGCTTAACTTTTAGAGTTGTTAGAGGATTAAATGAAATAATATAAGTAGAGCTCCTGGAACAGTGCCTGGCACATAGTAAGCACTCTACAGAGGTCAGTACTTGTTCTAAATTTGCCTTTTTTGTCCACCACCTGCTTTCTGTTACTGATAAATACCATGTTAAGTGTTGGTTTTACATTAAAAAATTACAGTTAAATATATGGATTATTTATAAGTAACTATTAATATACAAACTATAGAAATATTTATAATATGTACATCAAATATACACATTTATAGCAATTAATAAAATGAATTATAATTATGATTTGAAATTATATAGACAAACACAAAATCCTTTCTTGCTTAATCTATTCACTTTTCACAGCACCCAGTTGCTTCCACTTTAGACGAAGGAATAAGCAATTTCCTTCCTTACCAGAAACCTCTCTGCTTTGTTAGCTATGCCATTATTTATCCTTTTTTGATTTTTATATTTCTTTTGTGTTATTTAATTCTGATTTAATCTTTCATTTTTTTGTTAAGAGGGTAATTTCAATAGCCTTTCCATGGGAAATCAACTATTATTTCTATATTGTGATTTTATAATAATAATAGTAATAACAGAATATTTGTGTGCTTACCATTCTACATGTATTCTATACATTAACTCATTTAATCTCTGTGACAGTCCTATGACGTAGATGACAATTTAGAGATGAGACAATAGAGGCACAGAAAAGTGAACTAATTTGCCCAAGGTCACAGAGCTAGCAAGTGGCAGAGGCAGTATACTTGCAGTTTGTGACCTTGGAACTCTTCTCGAAGCCCATCAGCTCTGTGGCCTGAAGGTCCATGTTACCTATGGTAGAGTGACGTGTCTGCCTGGACTCACACAGAGGGACTGAAAAGCTGTTTCTCTCAACTCAAAGGAATGTGGCTAAAACATGAAAAAAAAAGAAAAAAAAGCAGCAACAACAAAAACAAAAACAACGAAAAAGAAAACAAAACCTAAACTCTTTCCTTCCTTTTATCTAATTAATTCCTCAAAAATATGCTGCATTTAAATTTTTCATATTCAGCTCATGCCTTTCATGTGGATGTTTTTGTTTTCCATGGGGTTCCTTTATTTATTCTTACTGATAGAAAAATATCTAAACCTTCATCTTCCCATTAAGAAGTTGCAGCCTCTTCATCATACAAATTAAATGACAAAGGCTGCTTTCTATTGAAGATGTTATTTCTGGCACAGGTCGACTTCCTGCCCCATTTGGACTGATTGCTTTCTGCTGCACACTCCTCATCTTGAGATTTCACTTGATTCCCCTCCTAGATTTAGTTTCCATTTTTCCTTGGATTTCCTGGACTCTTTTTCTACTTTTCTTGGATTTCTTTTTCATTTGACTGTAGTTTCAATTTTATTGTTGTTTTGTAGAAAACAGTCTTTGCAGATGCATTAGTGTACTTATATGTATGCTGTTTAGGTGTATATAATTGAAATACATTTTTCCTCAAAGGGTGAAAACTGCTGTGAATCTGATTACTATCCCATTGAAGATAACACTTTTCTTCTCTCTAAGCTTTTAGGATTTTTCTCTTCATCTTTGCTATTTTGGACTCTCCTCAGAGAGTCACTCCTAGTGAGAGTGTTTTTGGGTTATTCATCCTCTGCAACACTCCAAGTGAGTCTATCAAGATGGGGGTTCTTCTTTTATATCCTATGATTATGTTTTCAGGGAGTATTATTTTTAGAATATAAACTCCTGGGTCCCACCCAGGTCTAGGGTCAATGACATCTGTGGGTTGCTGGACAAGATGGGCCCTGGTGTCATTTTCCTGCTGTAGCACTTTTACATGGTAGAGTGGCCAGAGTGTCTTTCTGCAATGTAGTCACACAGTGTTGTGGTCATGCAGATTGCGAGACTTTTATCAGCACGATGGGGCGGTGGTAAAAAGCCATGCCACCATGTTTCGCTCACTGCACTTTTGTGAAGGTCATGTGTGATATAATCTTATTTGTAAAACTACTTTGAAAACTCCCCTACAATAACTATGTGTTGGAAATTAACCCATCAGGGTGCTACAGACAGTGCTTGGCTAGGGTTAGTGAGTTTCAGCAGAATGCATCTCTTGCAGTGACATAGAGGAGAAATGTTTGTCCTTGGGTTTTGTTTTTGCTGAATCTTTCCTTCATATTACCTGCTTCTTGGTCCCTGAAGGTAGATGTCTGCCCAAGATAGAGCCATCTGTTTTAATTTCTTCCCTTGCTTTTTCCTCTTCCTATTACATTTGCTGACTTAAGTATCAAATCAGGCTTGTGTTTCTAGTCTCTAAATAGAAGTGCCTCCTCAAACTACTCTTAAATCATTATTATTAATAACAGGGATAATGATAATACTAAATAGCACTCAGGTAAAATCTTCCATTACAAAATGCTTTCAGAAATAGTACCTCTGGGCTGCTGGTTTATATAGAAAACACAAAAACTGATTAAAAAAGATAACTGTTCTAGCCAAAATGTGTTTGCTTTTTCTGGGTTAAATTCATTTGTTTGATTGAAAATTTTATAAAGAAGGTATGTGTTGAAGAGGTCTGGGATTGTGGAAAGAAGCAGAGTGCTGAGCCCATTGACAACTCAAATGTTTGAAAGTACCTGAGTGACAGATTCAGCTTATTCCAGAAAAGTA
Source organism: Cacajao melanocephalus (assembly GCA_963573385.1). NCBI lineage: Eukaryota > Metazoa > Chordata > Mammalia > Primates > Pitheciidae > Cacajao > Cacajao melanocephalus. The sequence continues at coordinate 382,351 of CAUYLG010017131.1, forward strand.
GGGCCATTTAGACATAGCCAATGCAATGTTTAAAGTGGAATAATCATGGCCATATTTATTGGAAGACTCCCATGGAATCTTGAGTCAGAATAATGTAGGAGTTCCTGGGTTCTAATCCCGTTCTGTTCCTGAAGAGTGATGGTGGCTTTAGAGTATATTATTTAACATCTCAGTGCCCCCATCCTTATCTGTAAAATGCAGGTTTAAAATCTATCTCGCACTAGGTGTAGTGGCCCACGCCTGTAATTCCAGCACTTTGAGAGGCTGAGGCAGGAGGATCACTGGAGCCCAGGAGTTTGAGATCAGTTTGGGCAACAAAGCAAAACCTCCATCACTAAAAAAAATAACAACAACATCAAAATAGCAGGTTATGGTGGCACATGCCTATAGTCCCCAGATATTCAGAGGGCTGAAGTAGGAGGATCCCTTGGGCCAGGGAGGCTGAGGCTGCAGTGAACTATGATTGTGCTACTACACTCCAGCTTGGGCAACAGAGTAAGACCCTGTCTTAAAAATAAATATATAAATAAATAAAAATATATTGCACAAGGTTGCTGTCAGCACCTACTAGTTTCTAGCACATTCCAAAATGGGAGGCATTATTGTTATTATTATTAAAATTGCTTTAATGTTGCATAAGGAGCACTATAAATAAGGACAATTTTCTTTTAAAAACCTCAAGTATATTTTGATAGAAGTGCCCATAAGTAACACATATATGGCTGGGGATACACTTAAGCAAGTAGAATTTTGAACTGGGTCATTAGAATTCATCCTAGAGGTGCTCCCTGTGTTCCCTGGATCATGCAATATAAATAGAATGATGCCATATATATATATATATATATATATTTTTTTTTTTTGGTGGGTGCATGGAACATTCTCATTTCTTTCACTCAGCACTATGTAATTTACCCAAGCTGATGCATTCTGCTGGATATCCTTCTTCACATAGCCATGTGGTATTTTGTTGTGTCGTGGATACTGGATAATTTTCAGGTGGCCATTATGAAGAGTACTGCCTGAGTGTTCCAGTACATTCCTTAGGTCAACATAAAGGGATAACATTCTTAATTCTAACAATTTAGGAGGCCAGGATGTTTCTCCATACCCTCTTGCTCCTCATCCAGTTGATCTGCAACACCCATCCATTCACCTCCTCCGTGTTTGATGCCTGACTCTGCCATTCATTGCCTGAACTTCTGCAGTCATTGTTTCTCCTCTCCCTGTTTCTCATTCTCCCAGTTGAGCCTCAGCACCACCCGAATTGTCCTCCCGGAAACACACATCAGAAATCACTTTCCTGCTCAAAATTTCAGGATCCTCAATGTCAGTGAGAGAAAAGAACACACCTCTGAGTTCCTTATACAATCAGCATCCACCTTGAACAGTCCCTGCCAATTGCTCCCACTTCATCACTGACTTTCTCTCTGTGTCTGGGTGTTACATTGGATTACCTCCTTTGTTGCTCGGGTGCTCTCTCAGCCTGGCATGACCTGTGTTCCTTTCTGCTAATACTGAATTTCTTCTCTTGGTTGAAGACTAGTTGAGGGCCATTGTGTTCCAACACCGTCTGCTCCGGTCTCCAAGAAGCTTAGCTCAATAACCTGGGATGTGTCACGCGGTCCATGCCATTCAGTCCAGTGCTGACCTGTTGAGTGCTAGGTCTGAGAACTGGGCTTGAGCTTTCTTCTTTGCTCAGTCCCTCTCGTGTCCTGTTCTGATCATGAGGCTGCTTTCAGGGCCCTCTGATAAACTGTCCTCATCCTCATCAAGGAAGAGTGCACCCTGGAGCGGTCTCTTGTCAAACAGTTTTCCTCTGCTATTGGAGTAAGTGAACCTAATTTCTTGTTAATGCTAATTATTTGAGAATTGCTGCTGTGTGATAAGTTAAAAGCAACTTTTATTTATGTGATTATTCCCCCCACCCCAGGCAGTGGAATGACTAAAATTTGCTTTGCTTTTCACGAGAAGCCATTTCATTTTTAGCATGTCCCTAGAGTATCACTTAAAGCCTGACAGGTCCCCTGGCCTGGGATTTAGTGCAGGTTGCAGGGAAAGGGCTGATGCAGTGCAAAACTGGAGATTTCCCATCCTAATCATTCAGATGGGACAGATATTCTCTCCTCTGTGAACTCATCTCTGCTTCTCACCTTGGGGTTCCCCTGCTCCTTATGCATTGTCTCTTCCTACCTGACTTGGAGCAGTTATCTGCACATACGGGAGTCTCCCTGATTGGTCTGCCCTATCCTACAGTCTGTCCCACCTGGTTTCCTACTCCAAGAACCTAGCAACACCTATCCTATAGGAGAACCTCAATACATGTTTACTGATTTAATTAATGTTTTGATTTCTAAATGGGCAACTAAAAGTCTTCTGTGCTTGGGAGATGACTTCAATGTTTATTTTTCTGCTTTGTAAATTAAAGGGACAAAATTTAGTTGACTCTTTAAAGAGATAATTAATGATGTTTAATGTATATCTACAGTCCTAAGACATTCCAAGTAGCAGCGCACTTGATGCTGACGGGGGCCTATACCCTACCCTTGCTTTGCGTTTAATTTCAAGAGTGATTTCTGACCACTTCCCTGGTATCAGGAGTTACAGTGGATTCTCCACATTTCTTGCCTGCTTCCATCCTCACTCCTTTGTCTGTGGCTCAAGGAAGATTCTCATCCTCAACAAAAACACAGTCAAACAAACCAACCCTTCTCCCAAGACTGGTGGGAAAGTCAATCGCATGGACCGAAAAGAACATGAGGGGAAGTTTCATTATATGAACTAATGGCAATATTGGTGAGGTTTTGATCAATAGCCTTTTATATTAAGATGACATTCAACCATCTTATCAAACATTCACTTGACACCTGTGTCTGGCACTGAGTGCACAATGGTGAACAAACACCTACTTCCTTACTCTCGTGGAACCTATGTGTCTCCCGAGGCTGCCAGACAAAACAGAACAAAGGCAAGTGAACAAGCAAATGAGTTACAATGATTCCAAAATGTGATGGTAATAAAACCATATGTCATTGACTTTTAAGACACATTTCTTTTCCACTTTTAATAGTGTTGAAATTAAAATCTTAAAATGGGAATTTGTATTTAATATATTGTTTTTCCCCCTGAGAAGTTATTAAATTGATGCTTTGACTTCCGATCGATGTTTTCTCAGAATGGAGGAAATACGGTAATATTCAAAGCTCACGTTTATCGAACGCTAACTGTGAGTCAGGCTCTGAGTGCTTGGCGTTGTAGCATTGTCTCTTTTATTCTGGATGACAACAATAGGCATCATGTAGAAGAATCCCTATAGGTGAGGGAACTGCATCCCAGGGAGGTGAGGTCCCAGGTTTAATGTTCAACACCTGGAGTAACCAATATCTGAACCCTGGCGGGTCTGACCCTGCCTCCCTGGGCCTTGATGCCCTCTGATGTTTAATGTTTAATTTCTATCTACAGTCCTAAGGACATTCCAAGTAGCAGTGCATTTGGAATGCACTGGTGCAAAGTAACCAATGCTATTAAGATTTTTCAGGTGCTCCTAAGGCAGCTACATGATTTTCAAAGAACTAGGAGGTATACTCCAAGAACTAATAGATGATGCAAGAGCTGTGTAGAAACACACAGCAAACGCACCACCCATAGAGCCTGTATCTTCCAGTAAATCTTTATTTTTAAAAATTTTATTATTATATATGTATTTTTGAGATGGCATCTCACTCTGTTGCCCAAGCTGGAGTGCAGTGGTGCCATCTCAGCTCAATGCAACTTCTGCCTCCCAGGTTCTAGCAAGTCTCCTGTCTCAGCCTCCCAAGTACCTAGGATTACAGGTGTGTGCCATCACTCCTGGCTAAAAAAGAGAGGGTTTCACCATGTTGGCCAGGCTGGTCTTGAACTCTTGAACTCAAGTGGTCCACCCACCTCAGCCTCCCAAAGTGCTAGAATTGCAGGCATGAGCCACCGTGCCTGGCCCAATTTTTTATTTTTGTGCATACATAGTGGTTGTATGTATTTATGAGATATTTTGATACAGGCATGCAATGAGTAATAATCACATCAGGGTAAAAGGGGTATCCATTATCTCAAGCATTTATCATCTTTTCTTTGTGATGAACAATCCAATTATACTCTTTTAGCTATTTAAAAATGTATAAATGCATAATAAATTATTGTTGATGTAGTCACCCTGTCCTCCAGTGAATCTTGAAGTGAAAACTGGGAAGCCCACTTTGGTCAGTATATTAGTCAGTACTCATGCTGCTAATAAAGACATACCAGAGACTAGGTAATTTATAAAGAAAAAGAGATTTAATGGACTCACAGTTCCACATGGCTGGGGAGGCCTCACATTCATGGCAGAAGGCAGAGGAGGAGAAAGGCGTGTAATACATGGTGGCAGGCAAGAGGGAGTTTGTGTAGGGGAACTCACCTTTATAAAACCATCAGATCTCATGAGACTCATGAGAATAGCATGGGAAAGACCCGCCTCCATGATTCAATTACCTCCCACAGGGTCCCTCCCATGACGTGGGAATTATGGGAGCTACAATTCAAGATGAGATTTAGGTGGGGACACAGCCAAACCATATCAGTCAGTAATCCTGGGGCTCTGTGACCTGCTTTAGTGAGTACTTAGAAGAGAGGACAGAGTGACCCTAACTTTCCCTGTGCTACCTGGGGATCCTTTCAGGAGCAAGTTCTGGTAAAAAAGGAGATAGTCTTTGGAAAACAGAGTTTGTGAGGGACATGCCAGAGATGCCCTCTAAACTAAGCCAACCCCGGAGAGACTAAGTGACTCGCTCAGCTCCCCTGGGGCCAGCTAGGAAAAAAGCAGCAAATCCCTGATCTTACAGTCCCCACCAGGGTTCATCCCTCTTGCCTGTGTTTTTTTCCTTTTCCCTGTCTTCTCCTTCCTTCCTTCCTCCTGCTTCCTTTCTTTTTCTTTACCTCCTCCCTCCTTTTCTTCTTCCCCCTTTCTCTCTCCCTTCATACCTCCCTCCATGATTCTCTTTCTGTTCCCTTTATCTAAAGAAGAGCCTTGCAGATTGAAAAGTCATTAAATAATGTTGCTGGCAAAAACAGTGAAGAGTGGTAGCTGAAATGGAAAGTTCTGGAACTTGTGAAAGTATGATGAACCACTAAGATTAGTTTAGGATTGATTTATGTGGCTAAATAGTTAATATGCTCAAAAAGGCTTTAAAATATGAGGCTTGTAATTAATATTTATAGATCCAAGTGATGAGAAATGACCAAAAAAGAAGGCTGTTGGGATGACATAAAGAGTTGAAAATCCCCTGAGATAACACAGACGAGAAGAGGGCAGGGGAGGTGCGCTTCAGCTGCTAATGCAGAAGGCATTCCAAATAGGAGCTCTGGGGAAGCCTGCCTACTGAATCAGAGGCATGAAGGACCTGGAGGCAATTTCCACGTTCATTGAATTCATCTCACACAGGCTGGGCTGATTTGGGTTACACTGAGCTGGTGAATTGATGAGAGCACCAAAATCCAGCACGTGAACTAGTAACCTATTTAGAAAGTTTGTGAACGACTCAGATGGAAGGCCCTTGAGTCTGGCAAGCTAGGCAGCTGAAAGGAACACACAGGCAGAGACAGACTTCTGGAAAAATGGGAGCTGATCCGCTGTGCCTGGGACTCTGCCAGAGGCCACTCACTTGATGTCATGAGATAAGAAATGTGTATGGCTGCGAACCTGCACTTGGTAGGTTAGTATTCCTGGAGACCTCATCTTCCTTTGGTGTGAGCAATTTATATGTATTCAGTTAAACTGATTTTTTTCTAACCAGAATACAGCACACTGTCTTGGAATTTTCTCACTGCTAAATGGATATTTAAGAGCCTGTCATTAGTCTATAAACATAGATGCGGAAGGAGAAACTCATTTTAAGAAACTCTGGCATTTTGGCCTTAAGAAAATAAATGACAGCATGACTATTCACTTGACAAAAGGATTCTTTTCATTTAAAACAAAGGTTTCAGCATAAGCATCATTATAAAAACAAACCAATTAACTAAAAATAACAAAAACTAAGGCAGAAATTTTAAACTTTACATTTAAAAAATATAGATAAGCCTGGTCAATATGGTAAACCCTGTCTCTACTAAAAATACAAAACCTAGCCAGGCATGGTGGCCTGTGCCTGTAGTCCCAGCTACTCAGGAGGCTGAGGCAGGAGAATTGCTTGAATCTAGGAGGTGGAGTTTGCAGTGAGCCAAGATTGTGCCATTGCACTCTAGCCTGGGTGACAGAGTGAGACTCTGTCTCAAAAAAAAATATATATATATATATATGTGTGTGTATATGTGTATATATATGTGTATATATATGTATATATGTGTATGTATATATATATGTGTATGTGTATATATATGTATATATATATGTATATGTGTCTGTATGTGTGCATATACACACTTATATGTGTATGTGTATATATATACACACATATGTGTATGTGTATATATATACACACATATATGTGTATGTGTGTATATATATACACATATATGTGTATGTGTGTGTATATATATATATATATATACACATGGTGCAGGTTTAAGCAGGGCAGCCTGGGTTTACATCACATATATATATGTATGTGTGTGTGTATATATATATATATGTGTGTGTGTGTGTGTGTGTGTGTATACACATATATGTGTATGTATATATATGTGTGTATATATATACATACACACACATATATACATATATACATACACATATACACATATATACACATACACATATATACATATATACATATATATATACACACACATATACACACACATATATACACACACATATATATATACATATATATACACACACATACATATATATATATATATATATGATGTAAACCCAGGCTGCCCTGCTTAAACCTGCACCATAAACCCCTCTCTACTCTTAGTTTGTTAATTCATTCACCAGCACAAGAGACATTTGGTCAGATGCTATGAGAAAGACAAAGAAAAGAGTGTCTCAGTTTTCAAGCAGGAGAAATTCTTCCTTCCTGTGTTTTGTAATCTTTATGACATTTTATGAAAATAAAGGGTTTTCTGTAGATGATTTAGAAAATACAGGAAGGAGTCACAAGGAAGGAAGCGAGTATGTCTATAATCTCCCTAACCAGAAATACTCACTGTGGAAATATTTATCCATCCTGCCATTTTTGGGAAGGTGCACAACTGTGCCTGTGCCTGTGCCTGTAGGGCTGAGAACAGGATTTGAGAGGAAGAGGGCTGAGAGAGAATGCTCTGAACATAAGCAGGGATGAGAGTTTTTCAGACATGATCAATTTTGGATGCTTCTCTCGTGACAGGGCGCATGGATGAACTAATGGCAAGGGTGTGGTGCATGTGAGTCCTTGGAACCCGTCTTCTTCTGTCTTGTATATGAAAGAGGAGCTCTACTTAGTTGGCAGGGTACAAGCAATAGTAACTGAAGACCTACTGATCATTTGGTATTGTTAGTCAGGCACTGTGCTAAGTACTTGACATAGACTTTGCTTAATCTTCTAACAACTCTTTGGGTAAGGAATCCCATTGTTCTCCTCTTGCAGATGATCTAGTTATTGAAGCTTAAGGAAAATAAATCAACACGCAGAAGGTCACCCAGCTAGCTAATGAAGGATGGAATTAAGATTTAAACCCAAATCATCTGGCTCTGGAGTCCTGTGTGGGTATAGGGGGGAAAATAAACCTAAAGTGATTTTCCTAGTCTCTCACTCAACAACACGTCTGTGACCCTGGTCACCAAAACGTGTGGGAATTTCTCCCACCAAGCAATCCTCCAGCAGATTCTGTGGTGGATATCAGTGAGCAGTCTTCTAGAGCAATTCAATGCTGACACCATCTATTTACCCGGACATAGCTTCACATCCCACAGGTTGAGGGCTCAGTCCTGTGAGACTGTCCCTCACTTCAGATACCTGTTGCAATGGGCTATAAATTAGGGTTCCCACAACCCCCTTTGGGTTCAATTAATTTGCTAGAGCAGCTCACAGAAGTCAGGGAAATACTGACTTTTACTGATTATTATAAATAATATTCCAAAGGATATGGATGAAGAGATGCACAGGGTGAGGTTATGTGGGAAAAGACATGGAGTTTCCATGCCTTCCCTGGCTGCACCACCCTCCAGGAACCTCCATGTGTTCAGCTATTCAGAAGGTCTCTGAACCCAGTCCTTTCATGATTTTATACAAGCTTCATTACATAGCCTTGACTGACTAAGCCATTGGTTGTTGGTGATCGACAAAACCCTTGGCTCCTCTCTCCTCCCCGGCAGTTGGGAGGTAGGCTGAATGTCAACCCTCTAATTATGCCTTGGTCTTTCAGGTGATCAGGGCCCACAGCCACCAAGTCTCTCACAGCACACAAAAAATGCTCTTATCACTCAAGAGATTCCAAGGATTCTTAGGAGCTGTACATCAGGGAACGGAAACAAAATCAAATATGTATTTCACAATATCACAGCCGCATTGCAGTTACCTGCTGTGGTGTAACAAATCACCCTGAAATTTAGCAGCTTAAAGCAACCCCCATTTGATTACTTGGCAGGATGTTGTGGACTGTGAATTCAGGTAGAGCCCAGTTGGGAATTTCTTCTGCTCCTTGGTGTATTGGCTGAGGTTACTCAGTGGTATTCAGCTGGTGGTTGGGATTGTCTCACAGGAGAGTGAAGGTCCAAGATGTTTTCATTAACTTCCTTAGGCCTGGGTGGAGGATGGCTGGGAGGGTGGGCTGAGCTGAGCTAGTGACTGGAGTGCCTTGGTGGGGCCTCTTCAGGGTGGTGGTCATCTCAGGGTAGTCAAACTACTTCCTTGGCAGCTCAGGGCTCCAGAGACACTTCCAAGAGGCCTGAGTAGAAGCTGCCAGTCTGTTAAAGTCAATGCTTGAAAGATGGCAAAGGCCACTTCTGACATTTTTCTGTTGACCAAATGGCCACAGAATCCACCCAGAATCAAGGAGAGGGACATAGACTACCCCCCACTCCAACAATTTGTGGCTCTCTTGAATCTATCCCATGTCTCAACACTTAAGTCACTAAGGAGACAGTAGGAGACTACATTTGAACCCATTGATTGTTTCAATGATTGATTGATTGGTTTACCAAATAGATATTGAACAACTGCATGTGGTGAACAGAAGGGTGTAATGGTTAGCAAGACAGGACCTGGGGGTTCCAGCCCCTGGTACTCACACTCTAATGGGAGGGGACAATAGTGAGTGAACAACACAGGGAGAGGGTAATCAGAGCCTGGGTGCCAGAGAGAACATGAGTGAGCTGGCAAGACACAGGGTGTCAGGGAGGCCACACTGGACAGGCTCATGGAAAAGGTGGTGATGAGGAAGTGGTCTTTCAGCTCCTCGTAGCGAGAAGAACAGAGGGGGAAGACACACCTACCAGAAAGGAGAGATAAGTCCCTAAACTCAGAAGTGGGATAGGACTTCACAAACCCAGAGAACAAAGAAAACAATGTACCAGGAACATGTTGGGGCGGGGGGCGGTATTACCCCAGAAAACTGAGCTGTAGGTGGGGCCACATCACCCAAGCCTTGATAGGCCAGAGAACTGTCATTTCATCCTAATGATGAGCACAAACCACTGGGTTTTGGGAAGAAGGGTGGCATAATCTAAATTTGTTTACCCCTTCTGTGGGTTAGCCACTCAACACTGTGTGACTCTGAGCCAGGCATTAACCTCTCTGGGCCTATTTTCCACTGTGGTAATGAAAGGGTTTGAAAGATTTGCAATGATTTTTTTCAGCTTTAGTATTCCCTGATTCTACATGTCTCTTTTTTATATGTAAAGAAGCGGTTGGTTTCTTTTTTATATTTAAAGAAATGGTTGGCTGCTTTATTTTACCAGCAAATACAATACCCTTCCTACCCTCCTTTCCAACTCTGGCTTTATGAATGTATTTTCATGGGCCCCTGTGTCAACACAAGCCCTGACCACGACATTTTATCCCACAAAGAGCGTTGTGTAGATTAAAGGAAGAAACAGAGATTAAAACAACGGAGCTTGCACATTCCGATGGTTCTTAACTTGATTTAAACTTTTGACCTCTAATGTTTCCCAGCTGTTTTGAAGTCACACATCCCGTGTTGATTAGACTCACCCCAAAAGTGATCCAAACAGAGGGGGTTGCTTCAGTGAACCATCACCCTGCCTGACTCTGGGGTTTGCAGTTCCTGGCTGAAAGTGGTCACTGCTCCCCCAAGACCTTTGCTCTGTAACTCAGCCCAGCAGGAAGAGCTCCTGCACTCTCTCCCTCTCTCTCTGCAGACAGAGGCCACCTTTTTAACAATTTGTTTTTACAATGTGAAAAAAGAGTGGGAGCAGGGGAAGAGCCAGTGTTCCTGTCCCCCTCAAAATAACATAACCCAGGTGGTAGGAGTTAACCGGGAATGTGGAGGGTTCCAATTCCAAAGTACACATTGAAATAAATGAAAACCAACTGAAGTTGAGATGGGCAGAGGCAAAAGAAGAAAATTCAGCCCTAGGTTTTTATGGTTTTCTTTTTGTGTAAAATCCTAATCATGAGATTGAACTCAGAAAGCATGTTGTTTCTTTTTTTGTTGTTTGAGACAGAGTTTTGCTCTTGTTGCCCAGGCTGGAGTGCAATGGCATAGTCTCAGCTCACCACAACCTCTGCCTGCTAGGTTCAAGCCACTCTCCTGCCTCAGCCTCCTGAATAGCTGGGATTACAGGCACATGCCACCATGCTCAGCTAATTTTGTATTTTTAGTAGAGACAGGGTTTCTCTATGTTGGTCAGGCTGGTCTCGAACTCCCGACCTCAGGTGGTCTGCCCAACTTGGCCTCCCAAAGTGCTGAGATTACAGGCATGAGCCACCCGCTCCTGGCCACATGTGGTTTCTTAAGATAAATTCTCTAATATGGAGGACAATGAAAATAATCTAGGAAGCAGCTGTCCCTATTGGCTCGGGAATGGATTCTGTCATGCCAGCCATGCCTGGTGACCTTTCAGTCCATCACCAGGCCTGGGGTCCAGGTGCTTGTTGTCTGCATGAGTAAAGGGGAGAATTGGAGCCCCCAAGTTCCCCACGATTCATCATGGAGGTAATGTCAGCAGGTGTAACTATTTTTTCTGCCATGATTTGTTTTTGTCATCATGCCTTCTGGGGCTTCCTGACACATCCGATGCTGTCTTAGGTGTTCTTTTGTAAGCCAGAGTCTATCTATCTGAAGAGGGAAATCCAGGGGACGCAGTAGTGTTGGCGTCAGGCCCTGGTCCTCCGAGGAAAATCTCCAGCAAGGGGACCTGGCAGTTGCTTGAGGCTGTGGGTCTGCAAAACACACCAGCAGGAGGGAAGCCAAGGATTCAGCCAACATGTGTAGGGCATTTTGGACATCCAGCATTCACTCCATGGAAGGCATCTACTGCGTTCCTAGGGTGAGTGGGGGGCTTCCCCCCTCATGCCCACCAAGTGTGGCCCATCTTGTCAGCCAATTCTTATATGCCAGTACATACAAATTGATTCTGTAGGTAATTTTGATAGAAAATTTGATGAATTGGCCAGAGAAACTTCAGTAGAGAAATTAAATAAGTAGTAATTCCAAGAGAGGAAAAAATACAATGACAGCTTTGATTATTTCAGCCATTTCAAGCCCAGGGCATTGGCTAGAGATGACATTTTAGTTTTCTAACTCATTTCCTCATTTTGATTATTTTTAAAAATTGTCAATGCATCTGGATAGAGGATTATTGGTTCATCTTGGAATGTGAGTGAGCTGGAGGACGCTTCACTGCCTGATCTGTTCACTAGATGGCATGGCTCAGACCCACTGAGTTGCAAAGATTCAGCTGGGCTAAGAAAGTCCTGAGCAACTTCAGTCAAATGCCCACTGCCTTTGTTAATTCATTTACGACACACTGTGGGCCTCTAAGAGTAGAGTGAGTCAGGGGATACTCTGATTTGAAGCAGGAGTTACTGCTGGAGGAAAAGTGTCTGCAACCGGATTAGGAAAAATTCATGGAACCAGAGGGAACCTTGTAGTTAATCTTGTTCATCTTGTGGTTTGCAAACTTGTTTGAAGCAATAGAACACCTTCCTCAGCTAAAGCCAGTTATGCAGAGCTGAATAAGTAATGCAAATAATGGCAGAACTATTGAAGTTGCCTTCTGGAACCCTTAGGAATTGGGAAACATTGACCTACCTTTCTTTCCTTCTTTCTTTCCTTTGTTCTTTCCTTCCTTCCTTCCTTTCTTCCTTCTCTTCTTTGTTCCTTCCCTCCTTCCCTTTTCTTCCTCTCTTCTTTGTCTCTCCTTTCTCCTTCCTTCCTTTTCTTTCTTTCTCTTTCTCTCTCTCTCCTTTTCTCCTTCCTCCCTTCCTTCCTTCTCTTTCTTCTTCTTTTTTCCTTTTATTTTCCAGCATTAGAAACTGAGGACTAGAGAGGGCAAGATGTCCATGGAAGATCTTGGCCCACAAGCAGTCCGCTGAATGATCTTTCTGTGAAACCACTGCTTTATTTATTTAAAACCCACAAATTCCCATAAAAGGGGTCTCCAGAACAAATTGTTTTAAATTCCCTGGAGTGACATTGTGGATGAGTACATATATGTGCCAAATTCACAGAATGTTTGTTTCTTGAACTTCTGACCTTGGGAGTTTGAGAAAATGCCCAGCACACATGTAGTATGTTGACACTGATCATAAACTCAAGCAGGGCAAGCATAATGATGAGTGTGTGAACTCTGGGGCCAGACACTGGACACACACTTTTATGTATCATTTCATTTTTCTTCACGAGAACCCTGTGAGATTGGTATTTCTATCTGTACTTTATAGATGAGGGAAAGTGAATTTAGAGTTTAAGCTTTTTGTATCAATGAATATATTAAGGTATGGGTGAAGGTCTTATAACAAAGAGTCTCTAAGACACAATGGCTTGAATACAGTAAAGGTTTGCTCCTTTGACTTCCATAGGAAGGTGATCCAGGACTGCCAAGGTAGCTGGGTCTGTCACATGTGGCTTCTCATCCATCCACCCAGTATGGCATTTCCTAGTCATGCCATCTCCCAACAAGCCAAGAAGCCAAAGAGCCAGTAAATGATGGGAATAAGATTTGAACCAAGGCTTATGTAATTCTAAAGTCTGATGTTAACTATTGTCACCATTACTCACATCCCCAATCATTAAAGACAAAATGTAATAATAATGCCACCATTTTAGGTGTTATCATCAGTTGTGGTAACTAGCCTTCAAGATGTCTCCCAGTGATTCTTACCTCCTGATACTCTACCCTTGTTCCCTCCCACAGGGAATAGGGCTGACTTGTTTAGTAATTTGCATACTGTGGATATTAGGGATATGATAGAGAATGGCTTTTGATGAGGCTAAGTCCCCCAAATCATTGCAGTTTCTACTTAGCTCTTTCTTGAATCACTAGCTCCAGGGAAGCAAGCTGCCATATTGTAAGGATACTCAAGTAGTGCTATGGACAGCTCCACACGGGGTGGTACTGAGACCTCCCACCAGCAACCAGCACCAACTTGCCAGCCATACAAGTGAGCTACCTTGGAAGCAGATTCTCTAATCCAGTCAAGCCCCTAGAGAATCATAGCCCTGACCCCAATCTTGATTATAACTTTGTGAGAATCCATGAACTAGAACCAATTAGAAAAGTTGCACCCAAATAAACAGTATGTGATAATGTTTTTTTCTATTTTATGCCACTAAATTTCATGATACTTTATTATATAGCAATAGATAAAATATTAGCATGATTGCTATATCAAGAGGATGCACTTTTTTTGGACCAAATGCTAGTGACTTCCTCAGGAAAGCCTTAGTGGAGTCTATCAGGGAGGGGATTGTTCCTTCTTCTGTGTCCAAGCTCCTTTCTTCTACCATATGTCACTTAAAACTGAAGTTTGTATTTTTACAGGTCAGTTTCCTTCTTTAGACTGTACATTTCTCTGTAACAGGCAACAAGTCTCATGTTTCGATTCATCTCCCCCATACCTAATAGTGCTGAATTAAAGTTATGTTTAAATGAACAACTAAAACCTAATCTTTCAACCCATTTGCTTTATAATATTATGTACATATTTTCTTTAGATTTAGGCTCTTAAAAACATTGTGTTGCTTTTTACATGAAGCCTCTCAGTCAGTTCTTTATCTCAGTAATAGGCATTCAAAAATACTCTGTATAAATAAAAGATAAATCTCCTAAGGGCCAGAGGTCATGCTGTTTTAGGAGCTTTTACAAACAGTTGGCACCTCCTTATTCTTGAAAATCAGGCTCGGAATCTCATCAAAACAAACATCCTCTGGAGACTCCCAGAGCTGAAGAGAATGTGTTTCTGTTGTTGTTGTTGTTACATTTTCTACTATCCCATTTCAAAGAGGAGAGAAGAAGGCCTGCCATGAACCCTCCAAGCCCAGTGCTGTACTGTTCTTGGCTCAGTTGAGTTCACTTTCTGATAAGCACCTTCATGGTTCTCAATCTTCAGACTCCAGGAGATTTGGGGAATTTGTGTAAGTTACACGGAATCGAGTGTTGGTTCAACAGAGAAAAGGTTGAAATGTTTTCAGGCATGATTGTGGCTTTGCAAACGAGAAAATAGAGTTATTTTGTGATTGTCCGTGTTGTTCCATTGCTGAGAGAAACATTAATACAGTTCTCATTTGCATCCATGTTCCTATCTCGACTGAGCCATTGGTCAGAGATTCCAGTCTGAGCTCATCTGCAGCCTCTCTCCTTCAAAGAGTGTAAAGGATTTGTTGCATGTTTAGATTAAGTAACAAGAAGGAGAAGGTTTCCTTTTTTGCATGGTTTTGATGGGGACATTAATGGACTCACATGGGACAGTGAGTATATAGCAGGGATCATAGTTATGAAACAGTTGCACAGCAATGCATGATTTGAGAGGAGGAGGATATGAGTTTTAACCCCATTGCCTCCTCCCTAAACACTATATAGTGCCTTCCAAATGGGAGGCATTAATATCTTGATTATAAACAATTTCCATGCTTACTCAGATTTAAGACTGGATTGATCCACACCATTGATTGAACAACACTGTGGGTTTTTGTTTTGGTTTGGTTTGTTTGTTTTTTAGGAAAAATAATTAACTATATTTCTGCATTGATTATAAGATGCATTCAGATTTCTAAAACATCATAAAACCGGAAAACAAATGTTGTCATATATTTAAGAACGTTTGGTAAATTCTGTGGGAGGCCAAGGCTCCTTGTTCCCGCAGTGATCAGGCAGACTGTGGATGGAGGTCACTGCACTGGAAAAGGGCTTTGTGGGCTTGTGAATGTGTCTGCTTCCAGCACAGACTGAAAGGTTCTTGAGGAAAGGGATGTCGTCATGTCCATGTTGGCTTCCCAGCCACTGGCTCAACGTCGAGTATACAGAGTCACTCAGTGATTATTTAATTAATCAAGAATTAGAGATCAGAGGGACCTCCCTGATCCCTTACAATTTCTACCCAGGCCTTCATTGTCTCTCCACCTCAGAAGGCTGTTGTAAGCACTGAATGAGATTATAGACCTGAGAGTCCTGGTGCCAGGTACATTCTCGGTAAACAAATACCAGTTCCTTCAATTTATTTTGTTCTCATACTCCTCTCTCCTTGTGCATTCTTTGCCTACTCAGGATCCTTCAATAGAAATTAAACTTTGCAGACAAACTCCCCAGGGCCTTCTAGATGACATATTCTTTCCATGAAAAAAATGAATTTATTGATTTTTCTGCCTCTGAAAAGCACAAAGTACAGTTCTCTGGGGAGTATGGACACAACTTGAGTTAGAGCTGGAAGAGAATGTGCTCTGTTGGGCTGGGTGGAGGCTATAGCCAATCCCACAGAAGGCTCTTCCTTCCAACTTCCTTCCCTCCAGGTCTTGCTTCCCAGTGGGGTGAGAAGGGGTTTTACTATCCCAAATGATCTTGCATCACCTACTCACAAATGAAGTCCAGGCCTTTGTTGCATATTTAGCTTTGTCCTCACACTGTCTCTGTCACATGCCTGGAGTGTGCAAGGTGCTTGATATATCCACATGGGAGGTGTGAAAAAAGAGTTTCCTCTTCCTGAGACCATGTACATCCATTTTCTCACAGGCAGATTTTAGAACCAGGGTGCCTATGGTCTCGAGACCAGCTTTTGCTTTCCCTGAGCTCTCATATTGTGCACCTTCACCTCTCTGCCATGATCATCTTCCAGCTGTAATGGTCTCTATTCTCATCCTTCATCATCATGTGCCAACCTGGTGCAGCTCACAACATGCTGTCTCCTTCCTGAAGCTGATAGATGGGCCATTTTGGAGTAAAAACACTGCTAGTAGCTTTGGCCTAACTGTTACTATGCTGACCTGATCACACCATGTGTATGGAGACATTACTATGAACTCCATGAATATGTACAATTATATGTCAATTAAAAAGAAATAATTAAATGAATTCACCCAGATAGAAGTTAGTCTTGCATGTTGTGCTAGGGTGAGGGTCATTTTCTCAAAGTGCAGTAGGAGCCACAGAAGAATTTAAAGCAGGCATGACAGTATTGGACTTGTGTGTTAGATTACTCAAGCAGTGTTGTAGTGGACAGATGATGTAAGGGAGAAACAGAGGTGATGAAACAATTTAGGAGTGAATTGGGTTTGGATCTGTTGACACTCAGGCCCATCCTTTGCCTTTTCTCTGATCTTTGCTCCGTAGCTTCAGGGAGAAGCCAGGGTACATGTTTTATTTCTCTTTCTATTTTTTCACTCCTTCTTTCCTTCCTCCCCTTCCATTCCTCTCTAAACAGATCTACCATGGCTTCAGCTTCCACTAGATGATTCCAGATCGCAGAATCTAGTAATGCCAACTCATCCCATTACCTTTGAAATCTAAGGAGGTACACAGCTTTCTGATGCTATAAATCTCTATATTACCTCACTTATTTGGATTCCAGCTCTTCCTTCACTAGTGTAAAATTCCTGCGTTCAATTCCTCCTGTGTAAATACTTAGAATCCATTTCTATAATTCTACTTGGACCTTAACTGAGAGAGCAGTCCATGGAAGTTGTACAGTTAAAGATGTGAAAGCCACAGGGTTAAAGAAGAGAAGGATTGGAGATATTCTTAATAAAAATCCTCCTCAGAATAGCAATGCCTTGTCCTCTTGCCCCAAAATGTATTTTTTGTCATTATAACATTGCCACCATTCGGAATAACGTCCACTAGGTCTCAAATATCATTAGTCTTTTAAAGCCCCTTCTGGCATGTCATTCAGCCTACAGACAATGATCCCGAGTCAGACATGAAGGCTTTCATTTATCACCACATTCATGTTTCAATGAAATGAAACACAGGAGATAAAAGAGCAAAACAGAATTGAGAAGAGAGAAAGAATGTTAACCTGCAAGTCAATTAACCATGTATTTTCATTTCTTTGTTTTGGCTCGGTTTCTAATAAGCTGTGTGATCTTGGGTGTATTACTTTCCTCTGTGAGGCTTACTTTTTCCCACTTAAAGAGTATGATCCTAATGTACCTTTGAGTCCTGGCCAAAATTCACCACTATTTTTATTGTTCTGAGAGCCTATCAGCAAGATCCATCCCACTGACTTGATGAGTTCTTTCACTCTCTGTGCCTGATACATGATATTAAAGCCTGCATACATGTTAGTAACCTTGTTTCCCTTTGAAAAGCTTTGAGAGTACAGATGGATTTTCCAGGCTTCATCTGAGCTTTGCACCCAGCAAATCAAATATCATACATTAAATGTCCTTGGCACTCAGTGTAGAAAGAATCCTTAGCCAGACATCACAGGGAAGGTTGGTTTGTTCACCACCAAGCAGTTCAAAGTCAGCCCCTCTGCTTTTGAAATGAACGAACTTGCCTCTCACCGTCTGTTTTCTAGGACCTGGAATGATACACATTTTTATTTCCATTTGCAGTCTAATCTGTTCCCAGAAGTATGCATTGGAAACCAGGAAAGAAATGCCATCATTTGGCTGGTTACCCTAAGATACCACTAACAACCTTTTTTATATTTTTAAGTTTTTTTCTTTATTATAAATTATATATTCTCTTCTAAGACATAATTTCATTTAAATATATTCCTTTCTATGGGAGAATGAAAAAGTACACATTTCTAGGTTGATACTAGGATCCACATGAGAAAATATATGGTTCTATATTTTATTCAGCAAAATTTCGCTGTGGCTTTCATGGAATCCTCGTTATGTAGATTTTATTGTGGCTTTTGTTTAGATATTGATGACAACTTTTTAACTCCAAAAATAAATGAGCATTCTATGAAAGACAATTTGATTATTTTTAGGATTTCTGAGATTAAGGGTAAGTGACCCCTTTTCTTGAGGATCCCAAATCTGACTGGAGAAACAGAATTGTGAACAACTATTTATCACAATGATGCAATAAGTATTATATTTGTGTATTTACAGTTATTGAATACCTCTGTGACTGTTTTCAGTCTTACCTTCATCCTCCAAAGCCACAGTGGCTACTGGTGGTCACTTACTCAATTGCAGATATAAAAGCAATGAGAAGTTAGCTATAAGGATTTGGGACTAGAATTTGATCTTTACTTCCCAAATTCTTGGCAAAGGGAGTTATTCCACTTAGTTTTCCAGTGTGAGTGCCCATATGCCTGCATTCTGAAACAGAGTCTCTCGATATTTAAAAAAAATTGACCTTTCAACTTGAAGGCATGTCTCAAAAGTCATAAAATTGGAACATTCACTTCTGTCCCAGAAGTATCTCTTGAAATAATTTACCTTAGTAAACTACAGATGCACTCAAAGACGTAATACACCAATAGTATAGTACTTACTGCATCACTGTGATAAATGCTTCTCCACAATTCCGTTTCTCCTATCAGACTTGAGATCCTCAAGAAGGATGCTCATTACAGTGTTAGAGTATTAATAGGAAAAAGTCATTTAATTGTATAATTGTAAGGTGGGAATTATTGAAAATTGATATGATAGAATGCCATGGAGCAATGATATATAAAATAATGACAGGAAAAGAAACTTGTGATGCATGGTTTGATAAAATAACAGATGATGAAATTCTATTGGCAATGAGACTAAATTTAAAATATTTGTGTTTGTGTATGCTATCTAGTGGTAGATATAGATGAATGCACACACATATTGAAAAACTGTGAAAGAATATATGCTACTATTTAACACTGGTCATTTCTTGGCAGGATTACTTTTGTGTATATATTCTGCATTGTAGGGAAATTGCTTTTAAAATCAGAATATATATTGATTT
This sequence comes from Cacajao melanocephalus, assembly GCA_963573385.1. Lineage (NCBI taxonomy): Eukaryota > Metazoa > Chordata > Mammalia > Primates > Pitheciidae > Cacajao > Cacajao melanocephalus. Next base: position 401,654 of record CAUYLG010017131.1, read on the forward strand.
AAAGAATGATGCCAGGCATGGTGGCTCATGCCTGTAATCTTAGCACTTTGGGAGGCCAAGGTGGGTGGATCATGAGGTCAGGAGTTCGAGAACAGCCTGGCTAACATGGTGAAACCCCGTCTCTACTAAAAATACAAAAATTAGCCGGACGTGGTGGGCATCTATAATCCCAGCTACACAGGAGGTTGAGGCAGGAGAATCACTTGAACCTAGGAGGTGGAGGCTTCAGTGAGCCAAGATCATGCCACTGCACTCCAGCCTGGGTGACAAGAACAAGACTCTGTCTCAAAAACAAGCAAACAGAATGAGACTGACTTCTGTATATGCTGCAGAAATGTCAATGGTGAAGACTGGTTGGCAGAACCATGTAAGAGATGTTGAGGCTACAGGCTTCAAAAAGTCCCTGCAGAATGAGCACTGACCTTGACATCATTTGGGGCCATTTAGAGATGGACATTTCAAGTGCACCTGCATATGTAAAGCTGAGGCAGGTTATGATGATAAAAAAAAAAAATCCCCTTGGATGACATGAAATACTTGGTTGGATTTGATGGACCAAGAACAGTCTTAACCAAATGGAGATTATGAGACAGAGGCTCATGTCAATATTTCCATTTGCTTCCTCTATTTTGCAAGGTACTGCTGTCCTGACAGGTGAGTCGTTAGAATAACTTTGAGGCAAGACCATAAGGAAATGGCTCTGACCCAGCCTTCAGACTTCAGTACTGCTTTTCTGAATTGGGATGAATGTGGGCCAGATCTCCACTCTTCATGAGAGAGATTGTAAATTAGAGGCAAAATGTTGGTGTACTTGCTTCCTGAGACCAGTGAATGATATGCTTACACATTTCAAAAACAATGTTCCAGGAGACACTTTTGAGAGGAACAAATTAGGCAGTTCCTCTGCAAATCTTTCCAAAAATTTACATGTTGTTTGAGCTTGTGGCCAACAGTAAGTATAGGTGGAAAGGGGTCCCATCAGCCTCCTCCCTCCGTGCTTACTGCTTATTCCCTCTTCCCACCTTCCCACTCCTTTTTTTTCTGAAACAGGGTTTTCTTCCATCATCCAGGTTGTAGTGCAGTGGCACGATCTTGGCTCACTGCAAACTCTGCCTCCCAAGATCCCTCCTGAGTTCAAGTGATTCTTATGCCTCAGCCTCCCGAGTAGCTAGGATTACAGGTGCCTGCCACCATGCCCAGCTAATTTTTTTATTTTTAGTAGATACGGGGTTTCACCATATTGGCCAGGCTTGTCTCGTCTCGAACTCCTGACCGCAAGTGATCCACCTGACTCGGCCTCCCAAAGTCCTGGGATTGCAGACATGAGCCACCACACCAGACCCACTCCTCTATTACCAATGAGGAGGAAGTAGCTGTAAACTGAATGAGCCTAGGAGCATCACTGAAACATGTTTTGCTAGTGGGTGTAGTGACTGATTTAAAGCTCATCACTCCCACATTCCATTCAGTCTCTTCAGTTTCTTGTTATAGACTTGAGCTGGGCGTATCCTTGGGGCCAGTTTTCTTTTTCCTTTTCCACCTTCCCTGAGCATACAGCTGGGTGGATGGAACCAGAGAACCCTATTTAGTTTACTGTGCTACGTGACTCAAGTCTCTGGACTGAAGCTTCCTAATCTATAAACTAGGGGCATGTACTTGGTCATCCAAACTTATTTTACCATCAGAATTTCTCAAATTTATGTTGGATAATTCTTTGTTGTTGGTGCCGGCGGTGGAGGGTTGGGGGGGGTGGGGGATGGTGGGTGTGGGCTTCCTGTATGTGGTAGGATGTTTATCAGCATCTCTTGCCACTCTGCCGACTAGATGCCAGTAGCACGCCCCTCTCTACTTGTGACAACCAAAACCACCTCCTGACATTGCCAAATGCCCCCAGAGGAGCTAAATTACCCCCTAGTTGAGACCCACTGCCTTTCACTTATGACTTTTCTAGATGCATTTCCACCTTCTTTTGCAGTATTAGGCAGTAACATGTATTTTTGACATAGGTGGGTGGATATCTCCAGAGAAGCCACATCACTGAGATCTAGTTCCGTTCAGAATTCTCTTCTCAGCACACAGCCATGTTTAGAGTCCTGGATCACCTCTGGCAGACTTCAGATACCCTTCAAGGGCAAAGTTTCCTCTTAGGTACCTTTAGACAGCCTTAGCTAATCAAAGCTGGCAGCTAGCCACCACCAGGGGAGTCATGGCTCCAAGCTTTGTCCTGTTTCCTGGCCCCTGAGAGCCCATGGGGATTTTAGACTTGGCTCAGAACCCACAGAGGGGAGAGGCCAATGTGGAGGCGAAAGCAGGGTAGCAACGACAGCATGCAAGAGTGGGTCAGGAATTTCCTTAGTTTCATTGGAAACAGATGCCTGGCAGAGGTGGCGGGCTGGGGCCCTGCATCAGGCCAGCACGCTTGGCAGCTTCTCCTCCTCATATCTCTTAACCTCTCCCCTTCTCCTCTCTACCCCACGAACACTACTAGTAGAATATTATTTAAGAGGAGCACTCTGGTTTAAGAGAAACTAGGATTGTTGTGATATAGGAACAAAATCTTCTCTCCTGGGAACATGGACATGTGGGATATGACATATATACACATGATCACAGACCAGTGAGATCAGAGAACCTCAGGGCAGGAAGGGCCTTTTGTGGTCCACATTCAACACGTTTATCTTAAAGATGAAGAAAGTGAAGTCTGAAATGGAGAATGGAGTCCACAAGCCCAGTTGGTTGACTCTTAGGACTTTCCTTATCACTGCTCTGCCTCCAAGTCCTCTTTTTAAAATGTTAATTCATTAAGATATAATTGAACACATTTGAGATCCGCAGCCTGCACCTATAGCAGACATCACTAACTGATCACAGAACTTTTTCCTGCTGGGCCTTGATGCTGCCTAATGATCGTTTATCTGAACAGCACTCTGGGTAGGCAGAGCCAATCAATCCAAGATGACATGTATTTGCCACACCTGCTGGTAACTTGGTTTGTCAGTCTTTTTACAAAGGGATGGAAGTAAGGCCTGGGGGAATGTAGTTTTTTTTCTTTCTTTTTTTTGTGAGACAGGGTCTCACTCTGTTTCCCAGGCTGGAGTGCAGTGGTGTAATCTTTACTCACAGCAGCCTCTACCTCCTGGGCTCAAGGGATCCTCCTCCCGACTCAGCCCCTCTAAGTATCTGGTACTATAGGCCTGCAGCACTATGGATAATTTTTTAAATTTTAGTAGAGACAGGGTCTCACTATGTTGCCCAGGCTGGTCTCGAACTGCTGAGCTCAAATGATCTTCCCTCTTTGGCCTCCCAAAATGCTGGGATTACAGGCATGAGCCACTTCACCTGGTTAGAATGCGGATTCTTGGGTGATACTTAAGATGAGATGAATGTTGCTATTTTGGAGCAGAATATGAGGCTACCAGTGGACCCTGTTAATTTGAAACTGTCTTTAGAGAAAGGAACAAAAAAATGATGTCAGGAATATAGGCTATTTCCGGGCTTCTCAAACTTCAATGTGTACATGAATTGCCTTGGGGGGGGGATCTTTCTAAAATGCAGTAGGTCTGGGAGGGACCTGAGATTCTGCAGGTCTAACAAGCTTCCAGGTGATGCCGATGTGATTGGTCTATAGACCATCCACTCTGTATCAAGAAGCTCATTGACTGGTTGTTTTACCATTTAGGAAACTGTGCTTCCGAGAGGTCAAAGGAAAGACAGTCAGGGCTGTTTTGCCATCAGCTGTGCAAGTTGCTTAGACTGAAGATTCTATTAACCTGGCTCATCCTTCTGCATGTCTTTCTATAAACTTGTTGACTTCTTTTCTTCTGTGTCAGTCTTCTGTCTACCAGGCTGATTAATCTTATGCATCTCAGAACTGATGTCTACTCTGAATCTGGTATGTTCAGGCTCTGATCACAAGAAAGAACTATTATTTGCTTTCACATGTCTGAGCCTTCTGTGACATCCTTAAAGATCCTGCTGGAGGTCACACCCCTCTGAGAACTGAACCTTAGCCAAGGACAATAGAGCGAGTGAGTAAACACTTAAAAGGTCCATTTCCTTTGAGCCAGCTTCATTTGTTCACCAAAATCCTGCCATTGTGGGTGAGGGGAGGAATCTAACAGACATTAGACGGCCCTTCATGGCTTGAGAGAGAGAGAGAGAGCTGTGGCCTCATTTTTTGTAAATGACCTCTGAGTTGAGAGAACATTTTAAAATGAGGCCAGGATAACAGAAAGGGGAAGAATAGTGAGGAGGGGGCTACTCCTTTATTTTTCCTGAGTAATTGAGACATTTCACCTTACTCTGACATAATTATCTTGTCACATGGAAAATGCTTCAAGTGATTAGTAACATAATTAGTCAAGCTTTTCTGCTCCCCATGTCCTCAGCTAAAACATAGTCTTTATGTACAGTGCCCTTTGCAGTTCAGGGCAAGCCATGACAAGGAACACTTTATTTTTTGTAATAGACAAAGAGACAAAAGAGAAACGTGCAGGATCTTTCAGGGCTGCTTCAGAAAGGCTGCTTATTTGGTATCAGTAACAAAGAGCAGATTTGAGAAAATCTTAGGAAGCATACAACATGGTTTTGGTCAAAGCTGGGGTTGCTGCTACCGTTGTTGTTATCAGTATCAGTAGTCACAGTAAGATTTGTTCAGACTTGGTTGTTCTTTCCACAAACTGAACTCTGTGGAAAGAACAAGCAAGTCTGAAGAAATTCACAATCTTTACAATCTTCCTCAGACATGGGCGAGCCTTGGAAATTTCAGCTCCTTTTGCAGAGCACTTAAAAAAGTCTCTTAATGCACCAAGTTCTGCTAAGTAGAAATGTAAACGTGGTCAAATAGACCCTGATCTCTTCTAGGAGAGGCTCCTGCCTTTTTGATTTTTTCAGAAAACACCCCTGGCCATGATGAACCCCCGATTCATGGTGACTCAATGAGTGGGAATGGGTCTTTCTCTAGATGATATTAGCTTGGGGACAGAATGCATCTAACAAGGTACCATTGACCGAACATTTGGCCAGGAGCTTCACTAAGGTCTATAAAGGACACATTAGTTCTTTGAATGCTCAGAGCCTTCTGACAAATCTGGCATTATCAGAATTTATTGAGAAGAAAACCAGGCTCAATGATGGTAGGTGGCTAGTACATTTTTAATCTCAGATCTAAACTTAAATCTTGTTGGCTCCAAAGGTCAATGTCTAATAATTATTGTGGTCTAGTAGAGTGACGAACATCATTTCCCAGGGTCAGCTCTTACCTTCAGTGGTAAGGGGACTGCTATCTCCCCTCTACTTGCCAGATTTCTCTGTACTATTCCAGGACTCAGACAATCTTGGATATCATTGTCTTGATGTGGCTTCCTTCTCCTCTTCTTTATTTGACTTCCTGACTCTTTCGGCTATGGGACCTAGTGGTAGTGGTGAGGAAGTGGAGGGCTGTCATACAATGAAGAGACAGGAGACTTTGGAATCCATTATCTGGGTTGGAATCTAAGTTTTACTTAACCTGAGACAAAAATACCTTATACTCTGGATTCTTACATTTTCAGCCTGTTAAATGGCAATTAATGTATGGATGAACAGATTGATGCATGTATGAATGGAAAGAGAGATGGATGAATTAATTCAAAGCAAATCATTAATGTAAAGGTGATAGGTGAGAGGCTAAGGCATGTTGGCATTAATGGGCATAAATGGGTAAGAGCAATAGTTGCCTTCAAAAGAATAAGGTGCTATATCTCATTTAGGATGAAAGGTCCCCAGAGTGCCAGACAGCAGAGAAACAAGATTGAGACTCAGCTGCCCTGGTTTTGTAGTAAATTTTGTCTCACATTAACATTTAACAGGTTTGTGCCAAGGATCATGAGCTAGATACTTCATGAAAAGGGTTTCATGGTCCAAAGGTGTTTGGGAAATTTAACCAGTTCTTGGAGATTCATATTATAAAAGGATATTAAAATCTTTGCGAAGTGTTACAGACATATTAATAATATACGATAATTTTATGATCTAAAATCCGGTAATTCTGAAAAAATTTTGTCCACAGAGCCTATCTGCTCCATATTGCTTAGTAACTTCAAGACCTACATTCTGTAGTGTTTGCATTCTCTGGACCATCATTGAGATGACATAACAGTTTCAATGCTGGGTCTGTTTGTATGGGGTAGTGGTTCACAGGATTCACACAGATGCTGTGGATTGTATCCTCCCAAATGATCATGCAATAGGATCAGGACTGGCATCATTCTCTCTGACAGATGAATGCATGGGAGTCAGGCGGGTAGAGTGAGGTGTCTGAGTGTGCACCATGGGCAAGTTAGACTCTGACATAGGTCATCCAATGTCAAGTTGGTTCTCTGAGAACCACATAGGTGGCCACAGAGATCTTTGTTGTTTGACTTGCCCTCTCTTATTGCCAGATCTGTTCAAAGAGGTCTGGGAAGCCGTGTGCACTTCGCTTTGTATATGTAAAAATACTGAGTACACTTCATAGCCTGATGAGCAGCTCTCCAGCCAAGGATAATAGAGTAAGAGAGAATGATCACACTAACGAAGGCAATAATTACACCATTCAGGACTTGTAGAGCGCTTTGCAGTTTTATGAACACTTTCATGCATGGTATCCCTTCTGATCATCATGGCAACCCAATTCACACACCCGGCTGGCAACTTTTATCCTTATCCAACAAGGAAGAAAACTGAGGTGCAGGGAGGTTAAGGATAGAGCAGAAATGCAGTATGACTAGTGAGCAAGCCAGTCATCCAATTCTGCCTCCTTTTTTGTGACTATTTCTAATATTTGAGTTGGCATTCTCCAGAAAAGCATGGTGGAAACAAAACTTTACTTTGCCAGGGTCTACTCTTCCCTTCTCCTTCCACCTTCTGTTTTTCCCTCCTTTCATCCTTGAAAATGAAGATTTCAAAATATGGAAATACTCAAATAAAAGAGAACAATGACCCATAATCCCACAATCCAGAGATAACTACTGTGTATTTGCTTCTAGTAATTGTTTTATGCACATTTGCCTGTTACTACATTTTTTTTCAAAGCATAATATTAAATGTCTGCAAAGAATTACATTTTATCTTTCTTTACATCATCCATCTCTTGTTGTTGGGCATTTAGAATGTTTTAACATTTTCTGAAATTTAAATAACATGATAAATATCATTATACAGAAATCTTTGTGCACTTTAAAAAATATCATCCTTGAGATAAAGTTTCTTGAAATTTCAGAGTCAGAATGTTTCTACATATTTAAGATAGGTATTCTAAACTGCCATCTAGAAAACTTTTACTAATTTCAAAGTCTCCCCATCCCCATCAGCAACTATGTTTTGACCTTTTAAAATTTCACATGAATTGTTTTAATATCCATTTCTTTAATTATCTATTTAGGTTTTCATCTTTTTATTAAATATTCATTTTTCATTGGTCATTTTTGTTTCTACCTTTGTCCATTTATTGAACATGACATTTGGCTAATATTATCATTATTTTAATTGGGCTATGTTTTTGATATTCATTTCTTAGAAGTATTTATATACTAAGGAAACTAATACTTATGTTGCAAATAATGTTTTTTGCTAGGCTGAAATTATGAGTTGAAAACACAATGAGTCATATTTTCAGTTGATGGTGAAGCTTATAGGAAGGAAGACTTCAGCCTGTTGTTAAAAAGAAATTTATAGGACAGATCCAAGATGGCCAATTAGGAGCAGCTCAGGATTGCAGCTCCCAGCAAAAGCACAGAGGGTGAGTGGATGCCACATTAACAGACAGATTTTTATTGCCCACAGACCAGGGGATTCCCAGGCAGAGGAGTACCACGGGTTGCCAGCGTGGCTGTTTTGGCTGGCGCGGCTGGTCTCTGCAGAAAATACATGGGTCTGGGCGTCGTTTTAGCTGGTGATTGGAGCTCCTGGGAGACAGAGTCACCCATTCAACTGATAAAAAAGGGAACTGAAACAGGGAGCCAGGCCAGGAGATTCCAGGGCAAAAAAGAGCCACGAATCTCAGTGCAGCTGTTTCAGCCAGTGCAGTGAGTCGCCACATGGGAAATCACACAGATCCCGGTGCCTTTACAACAGGTGACTGAAACAC